>JAFMOC010000178.1:0-262500 GCA_019802505.1 Corydoras sp. C115 | reverse complement strand
TGAAAAAAAGTAACAAAGAAAGAAAAAACTGTCTAGTGAGGGGAGCATTTTTACTTTATATTCGTATTGTCGTTTCTCCTTTTGTACCTCAAAAATATATATTTTCCTCACGTTAAAGCAAACTTTGTTTTATTACTGTTCCATTGTTTCTAAACAAAGATGTTGATTGGGATACATTATTTTGTTGTCACCTACAATGTTTGGCGAAATTCTATACTAGGTCTTTTGGATCAATGAAGCTTAAATATTAAAAAGTATCGGTATCGGTATCGAATATCGCGATATTGGCCCTGTATTTACTTGGTATCGGATCGATACCAAAATTCTTGGTATCGCACAGCTCTAGCAATGAATAGTGATGAGTCGGACGCTAACGATCCGGCTCTAAGAGTCGGCTCTTTAAAGTGAACGAAGAGAGCCGGTTCTTGATTGGGAGCCAATGCACACAACAATGAACACTGAGAGCGAGAGAAGTTTGAGTAATAAATAGAGAAATAAATAGCTGACTAGGTGAAATAAATACAGAAATTAACAGAAAGCGTAATAAAGTTTGGACACATTTTACATTTACATTTAGCAGACACAAAACGATTTACAAATGAGGCGTGGTTTGCATGTTCTCCTCTCAGCGCTAGGGATTCCCGGTTCGAAGTTTCCATGTTCTCCCCATGTCCACGTGGGTTTCCTCTGGGTTCTCCGGTTTCCTCCCACAGTCCAAAAACATGGATCAAAGTCAATTGAATTCTCCATTTGCCCCATCTAGAGTTCGTGTGCCCAGTGATAGATTGGTGCCCTGTCCTGGGTGTATCTGTGCCCGAAACATTCTCCCCTGGATCGGAATGGGGAACCCCACCGCAACCCTGGTACAGGATAAAGCAGAAGATAATGGATGGATGGATGGATGGATGGATGGATGGACTTACAAATGAGAACACCACAAGTCAGCAGGAAAACCAGCTACACTGTAGAGATCGTTATCTGATCTTGCACCCTCTCCCCCTTTTAAAATTTATCATTATCATTATCATTATCTCCCGCTTTTATCCTCTATTAGGGTCACGGTGGGGTTCCCCATGCCCATCCAGGGGAGAACGTCTCAGGCGCTGGGCAGATAGACCCAGGACAGGGCGCCAATCCATCACTGGGTACACACTCACTCACACAGACACACTCTATATGGGGCACTTTAGAGAACTCAATTAACTTGATCCATGTTTTTGGACTGTGGGAGGAAACCGGAGAACCCACCCAGATGGGGATTCGAACCGGGAATCCCTAGCGCTGAGAGGCGAACGTGCTAACCACTAAGCCACCATGCCGCCCTTTTAAAATTTATTTAAAAAAATAATAATAAAAAATCACAACAGGTGTTTGTTAAAAAGATGAGTCTTCAGTAGTTTCTTGAAAATGGCAAGTGACTCTGCCTTACGTACAGAGTTGGGAAGATCGTTCCACCATTTTGCAGTGGTGAACGCCACGGAGTGAGAATTAGCTCCTCGGTGAGGTGGAACCGCCAGCCGACAATCATCACTGGAGCGAAGTGAACAAGCTGGAGTGTATTTAAAATGATAGAATGAAGGTAAGAGGGGGAAGCTCCAGAAATGGTCCTGTAGGCCAGAGTCAGTGACTTGTACTGAATGCAGCAGCTACCAATGGGGAACCAATGAAGAGAAATGAGTAGTGTAGTGACACGAGTTTGCTTGGGCGGGTTGAATACAAGTCGGGTCGAGTTTTGAATCAGTTGAAGAGTCCTGATTGTGGAAGCTGGGAGACCGGCAAGCAAGGCATTACAATAATCAAGCCGGGATAGGAAAGGTCTGACCTTCCTCAACGTTGTAAAGAAGGAATCTGCAGGACCGGGCAGTTTTGGTTACATGATCAGAGAGTTTAAGATGGGAGTCAACTGTGAAGCCAAGGTTACGGACCAAATCGGCTGGAGAGATCGTGGAGCCGTCAATTTGGAAGGTCAGGTCATGATAGATTGAGGGTTTAGCTCGGATTATGAGAAGATCTGTTTTTGCTAAATTTAATTTGAGATGACGGGCCTTCTTCCAGACATGTCTGTGAGGCAGGCAGATATCCGATTTGAGATCATGGTGTCGTCAGGGGCAAAAGACAAATGAAGCTGAGTGTCATCAGCATAGCAGTGGTAAGAGAAACCATGTGAATGACTGTGCCAGTGATGTCATGTATAATGAAAAGAGGAGAGGACGAAGTACAGAGCCCTGAGGAACACCAGCAGTACTTGGTGAGATTTAGAGATCTCTCCATTCCATGACACTTTGAAGGTCCTTTCTGTTTGATAGGATCGAAACAATTCAAGTGTTTGTACCAGAAAAGCCTAATTCAAATAGATTGGACAGTAGAATCTGATGATTTACTGAATCAAAAGCTGCCGAAAGGCCTAGCAGAATGAGAACAGAGGGTTAGTTTTGGCAGATTTAATCAGAGGGTTAGATTTGGCAGAGTCAATCACAGAACGCAATGTTGTCTCAGTGGCGTGACCACATCTAAAACCAGTCTGATTAAAGAGTTTGTTCTGAGTAAGAAACCTGGAGACCTGTGCAGATACCACTTGTTCAACTGTTTTAGACAGGAAAGGTAAAAGTGATACAGGTCTGTAGCTCTTGACCGAATTTGGGTTGAGCGTTGGCTTTTTGAGCAGAGGTTTGACTCTGGCCTGTTTGAAAGAATCAGGAAAAGTACCAGACGTGATAGTGGATGTTGGGATCTTTTTGATTTTTGGAAAGGCAAAAGAACACGCCGATGCAAGATGGCCGTTCTCAACTGGTTTATTGAGAACTAAGAGAATTCTTTCTGGACACCGTCAGGAAGTAACGCTGGCCAGCGGTCTGCCCATTCAGCTTCAGGTGCTAAGTACCCTTCAGGTCCGAATGAGAGAGCGCGAGCCCACTCCAGGTCACCTGTATATATTGTTACGTCTAGTACGTCTAGTTCCCAGCCCAGTATTTTCCTAGTGGCTGGAAATCCGAGGTCCTTTGTCTTTCTTTCGGCCATATTGGGACTCTCATCATGTATAAGGAATTTAAAATTTCTGATAAGGAGTTAATGATGTGTGTAAGTGCTGGTGTGATAGAGGAGGCGATGGATTGAAGAAGGTGAGATGGGACGGAATCAAGGGGGCATTTTAGTGTGATGGACAGTTCAAAGGCAGAGTGAAGACAATGCAAAATTAGAATTTGAGATGATGGGCCTTCATCCAAACAGATATGTCGGTGAGGCAGGCAGATACCCGATTAAAAAACAACCTGCAGCACAAGCATATTCAAACTTTTTATTTATTAGTTCAATTAGATGATAAAGAAAAAGCAAGAGAACCACTAGCAAGAGGTGCTAGTGTGTCTACTGCAACTGCTGCTGCTGCTCCTACAATTTCTATAGCATCATCCAGTGCAGAGGATCCTTGTCTTTGTCCATCCATCCATTATCTCCCGCTTTATCCTATATTAGGGTCGCGGGGGGTTCCCCATGCCCATCATGGGGAGAACGTTTTGGGCGCTGGGCAGATGCATCCAGGACAGGACGCCAATCCATTGATGGGCACACACTCATTCACACAGACACACTCTATATGGGGCAATTTGGAGACCTTGATCCATGTTTTTGGACTGTGGGAGGAAACCGGAGAACCTGGAGGAAACCCACACGGACACGGGGAGAACATGGAAAATCCACCCAGATGGGGATTCGAACCGGGAATCCCTAGGACTGAGAGGAGAACATGCTAAACACTGAGCCACCGTGCCGTCTACTTGTTTTTGTATTTTATTATATTATTTTTGTAGCAATCTGTTCCATGATATGCATGTAAATAAAACCACATTCATTCATTCATTATCTTCCGCTTTATCCTCTACTAGGGTCGCGGTGGGGTTCCCCATGCCCAACCAGGGGAGAACGTTTCGGGCGCTGGGCAGATACACCCAGGACAGGGTGCCAATCCATCGCTGGGCATAAAACCATTCATTCATTCATTCATTATCTCCCGCTTTATCCTCTATTAGGGTCGCGGTGGGGTTCCCCATGCCCATCCAGGGGAGAACGTCTCGGGCGCCGGGCAGATAGACCCAGGACAGGGCGCCAATCCATCGCTGGGCACACACACACTCACACAGACACACTATATGGGGCATTCATTCATTATCTCCCGCTTTATCCTCTATTAGGGTCGCGGTGAGGTTCCCCATGCCCATCCAGGGGAGAACGTCTCGGGCGCTGGGCAGATAGACCCAGGACAGGGCGCCAATCCATCGCTGGGCACACACACACTCACACAGACACACTATATGGGGCATTCATTCATTCATTCATTATCTCCCACTTTATCCTCTATTAGGGTCGCGGTGGGGTTCCCCATGCCCATCCAGGGGAGAACGTCTCGGGCGCTGGGCAGATAGACCCAGGACAGGGCACCAATCCATCGCTGGGCACACACACACTCACTAGAGCTGTGCGGATCGATACAAATATCGATAATATCGATACCAACGCTGGTATTGGTATTGAACAATACTTGCGTAAAAAGATCGATACTCAAGTTTTTTGTGTGTGAAAATTCCTTTTTTATTGTTTTGCCTAAGAACAATTCTATTTGAAAAAAAGTAACAAAGAAAGAAAAAACTGTATAGTGAGGGGAGCATTTTGACTTTATATTCGTATTGTCGTTTCTCCTTTTGTACCTCAAAAATATATATTTTCCTCACGTTAAAGCAAACTTTGTTTTATTACTGTTCCATTGTTTCTAAACAAAGATGTTGATTGGGATACATTATTTTGTTGTCACCTACAATGTTTGGGGAAATTCTATACTAGGTCTTTTGGATCAATAAAGCTTAAATATTAAAAAAGTATCGGTATCGAATATCGCGATATTGGCCCTGTATTTACTTGGTATCGGATCGATACCAACATTTTTGGTATCGCACAGCTCTAACACTCACACAGACACACTCTATATGGGGCAATTTGGAGAAATCAATTGACTTGATCCTTGTTTTTGGACTGTGGGAGGAAACCGGAGAACCCGGAGGAAACCCACGCGGACACGGGGAGAACATGGAAACTCCACCCAGATGGGGATTCGAACCGGGAAGCCCTAGAGCTGAGAGGCGAACGTGCTAACCACTAAGCCAGCGTGCCGCCGCATAAAACCATATTCTAAAAAATAAACATTTATAATGTTTTTACAGTAGTAATTAATTTTACATATAATTTGATAATAAAATGCTTTCAGCTACAAAAAAGGGAGCCACTTGGGAGCCGAAAGAGCCGGCTCTTTTTAGAGAGCCCATTCAAAAGAACCGGCTCTCGTAAAAGAACCATAATGCCCATTACTAGTACTGAGGCATTATGGGAAATGTAGTACGCTGAAGTGAATTTGGCCTGTCCTGTAGTTCCACTCGGAAACGCAGGATATAATTGTTCACACGTAAACGCATGTAAAACACAAACTCCGCGTCACTTTTTACAAAAAATGTTTATACATTTCGTTATGTTTGGTCGCGTCAGTTCTGTTTTTGCGGTCAGTTTGTCGTCTCCATCTTCATTACACAATGCAGCTCAGCAGCTGTACCTCAGTAATGAACTGTGTTGGTTCAGTAAAGATTCTATTGTTCTAGGTTACCGAAGCGTTACCACTAAATTACTACAAGATTTACGCACAAAAATATAATATTATATATGGCAACATGCAGTTCAATGCCACAATTAGGGTTTCAACCCGTCCCGTAAAATACGGATTTGTCAGCACGGCCCGCGATTCGTTACGTATTTCATAAATGTCCAATAAACCTGTGTGCTATGCAACATCAACACTAAATGTAACAATAATGATTAAAATCCCCACTGCTCCGTTTCTCCAAACACAGGTGTAACACCGAATTCTGTGACCAACGGATTCTGTGACCTTAGAGGGCGCTGTTGTCCCCGAGTCATTTGTTAAAAAAGTTTATTATATATATATATATATATATATATATATATATATATATATATATATATATATATATATATATATATATATATATGTATATATATTCATTCATTCATTATCTCCTGCTTTATCCTCTATTAGGGTCGCGGTGGGGTTCCCCATGCCCATCCAGGGGAGAACGTCTCGGGCGCTGGGCAGATAGACCCAGGACAGGACGCCAATCCATCACTGGGCACACACTCACACACTCAAACACACTCTATATGGGGCAATTTGGAGAATTCAATTGACTTGATCCATGTTTTTGGGACTGTGGGAGGAAAACCGGAGAATCCGGAGGAAACCCACGCAGACACGGGGTAACATGGAAACTCCACCCAGATGAAGATTCGAACCGGGAATCCCTAGCGCTGAGAGGCGAACGTGCTAGCTATATATATATATATATATATATATATATATATATATATATATATATATATATATATATATATATATATATATATATATATATATATATATATATATATATATATATATATATATATATATATATATATATATATATATATATATACATACTGTGGGCGGCACAGTGGCTTAGTGGTTAGCACGTTCGCCTCTCAGTGCTAGGGATTCCCGGTTCGAATCCCCATCTGGGTGGAGTTTCCATGTTCTCCCCGTGTCTGCATGGGTTTCCTCCAGGTTCTCCGGTTTCCTCCCACAGTCCAAAAACATGGATCAAGTCAATTGAATTCTCAAAAAATTGCCCCATATAGAGTGTGTCTGTGTGAGTGAGTGTTTGCCCAGCGATAGATTGGCGCCCTGTCCTGGGTCTATCTGCCCAGCACCTGAGACATTCTCCCCTGGATGGGCATGGGCCTGATAGAGGATAAAGCGGGAGCTAATGAATGAATGAATATATATACAGTCAAGCCCGAAATTATTCATACCCCTGGCAAATTTTGACTTAAATTTACTTTTATTCAACCAAAAAATTTATTTTTGACCGGAAACGACACAGGCATATCACAGGAGATAATACAATGATTATATGCCTTGGGAACCAGTGGACATTTCAGCACGACAACGACCCAAAACACACAGCAAAATTGGTGAAGAAATGGTTAGCAGACAAAAACATTAACGTTTTGCAGTGGCCCAGCCAGAGTCCTGACTTGAATCCAATTGAGAATCTGTGGAGGGAGCTAAAGATCAGGGTGATGGCAAGGAGACCCTCCAACCTCAAAGAGTTGGAGCTCATTGCTAAAGATGAATGGGCAAAAATACCAGTGGAGACATGCAAAAAGCTGGTCAGCAATTACAGGAAGCGTTTGATTGCTGCAATAGCCAATAAAGGCTTTTCTATGAATTATTGAGAAGGGTATGAATAATTTTGGACATGCCACTTTTTGTTCAAATGTGAATAAAAGCTGAGATATTTTTTTCCACAATAATGCCTCTTGTACATCATTGAATTATCTCCTGGGAGATGCCTGTGTCGTTTCCAGACAAAAATAAAATTGCTGGTTGAATAGAAGTCAAAATTTGCCAGGGGTATGAATAATTTCGGGCTTGACTGTATGTATGTATATCCATCCATTGTCTTCCGCTTTATCCTCTACTAGGGTTGCAGTAGGGTTCCCCATGCCCATCCAAGGAAGAATATTTCGGGCGCTGAGCAGATATACCCAGGACAGGGTGCCAATCTATCACTGGACACACTCACTTACACAAACACACTCTATTTGGGGCAATTTGGAGAATTCACTTGACTTGATCAATGTTTTTGTACTGTGAGTGGCGAACGTCCTAACCACTAAGCCACTGTGCCGGCCCATATATATATATAAATCAAATAACACATCCTAGATGTGAATAAATGAAATATTCTCATTGAATACTTTGTTCTGTACAAAGTTGAATGTGCTGACAACAAAATCACAATGAAAATCAATGAAAATCAAATTTATTAACCAATGGAGGCCTGGATTTGGAGTCACACACAAAATGAAAGTGAAAAAAAACACAATACAGATTGATCCAACTTTGATGTAATGTCCTTAAAACAAATCAAAATGAGACTCAGTATTGTGCCTGTATGACCTCCCTACAACGCATGATGGGCATGCTCCTGATGAGGTGGCGGTTGGTCTCCTGAGGGATCTCCTCCCAGACCAGGATTAAAGCATCTGCCAACTCCTGGACAGTCTGTGGTGCAACGTGACCTTGGTGCAGCGAGACATGATGTCCCAGATGTGCTCAATTGGATTTCAGGTTTGGGGAACGGACAGGCCAGTCCAGAGCTTGCTTCAATGCCTTCATCTTGTCTTGCAGGTATACACTGAAAGTATATATATATATATATATATATATATATATATATATATATATATATATATATATATATATATATATATATATATATATATATATATATATATATATATATATATATAGGCGGCACGGTGGCTTAGTGGTTAGCACGTTCGCCTCTCAGCGCTAGGGATTCCCGGTTTGAATCCCCATCTGGGTGGAGTTTCCATGTTCTCCCCGTGTCTGCGTGGGTTTCCTCCGGGTTCTCCGGTTTCCTCCCACAGTCCAAAAACATGGATCAAGTTAATTGAATTCTCAAAAATTGCCCCATATAGAGTGTGTCTGTCTGAGTGAGTGTGTGCCCAGCGATGGATTTGCGCCCTGTCCTGGGTCTATCTGCCCAGCGCCCGAGATGTTCTCCCCTGGATGGGCATGAGGAACCCCACCGCGACCCTAATAGAGGATAAAGCGGGAGATAATGAATGAATGAATATATATATATATATATATATATATATATATATATATATATATATATATATATATTCAGGATTCATTGATCATTGCATAAATTATATTGATTTGTGCATATTGGTAATAAAAAAAAACTCAGTTGATGTTTAAATAAATCTAACAGGACATTTAAAGTTGTGGTGTTTTTTAGAACTACATAGTGATGCTACCATGTAGATCTTTAGTTGCGGTAGGGTTTCCACCAGTCAATTTACAGAATCGTCCCGTATTTGGCAATTAAATATTGCATCCCATATTGAACCAATACAGGACACAATTTGTTCTGTATCTCCATAAATTTGCCATAAACCAAATAAATCATAGCATTGCTGCTTACACCCGACCCATAGAAGTTGGGCCCATGGTGGTCATGTAGTGGGTGTCCCTTATTTTCATTTCTGTAAGGTGGCAACCTTAACCACAATCATCTGAACCTAAACAAACTAACAAAACATATATTGAAAACAACTTGATAGTTACAAACTAACTTACTTTTAATGAAAGTGCTTAAGTCTATTTGCTTAACAAAGTTTAAAATCATCAAAGCCTTAATAGCATAGTTGGTTTATGGATGCCAACTTTCATTTTCTTGCACTTGTCCACTTGTCCAGAGTTCTTTAAAGGGATCACATCTATTTTTTTAACAAAAGTATTCCATATATAAATTCCTCATATTTAAGGTTGCATAAAATGTCAACAACACAGCAACCACCTATTTATTCATTATCTTCCACGTAATTCTCTACTAGGGTCGCGTTTCGGGTGTTTGGCAGATACACTCAGGATAGGGCGCCAACCTACACACTCATTCACACAGACACAAACTAAAGGGGGCAATTTAGAGCATTCAATTTGCCTTGAATCCATGCTTCTGGACTGGGAGAACCCAGAGGAAACCCAGAACGCAGAAACGAGGAGGACATGGAAACTGCATCCATATCAGGATTTGAACCTGGATCCCCAGCACTGAAAGGCAAATGTGAAAACCATTACGCCTCCGTGCCCCTCAGCAACCACCCAGTCAAGTGTTTTTTCAGGATTTTAATTATTTATTTTTTTGGATGGGTCTTATTTACACTTGTAAACACTCACTCACTGTGTTTCCAAATCAGAAGATCATTTCCGATTCCACATACAAGTTCATGTAAGAGAAATGTGTCTTACTACTGTTAGACTCTGTTAGACTCTTTACTAAGATATAATGTTGGCTTAAAATGTATGCAGTGTTGGGCAAGCTATTTGAAAAATGTAGAAAACTAAGCTATTAGTTACAGGACAATAAATAAAGCTTCACTGCACAAGAGCTACCACCCATAGAAATATAGCAAGCTAAGTTACACAAAAATGGCAATTAAGTACCTTAACTACTCGGAAACTACTTCACGTTGTACCAACCTGATATCAGATCAGTGCAACATTACAGTCAGATACACTGATTAAAACATTTATTAAAGACGGGATGTTTGGTCTAACACACAAAAAGTTATCTGTATACAGAAAAACTGGAGCTTACTAACAAAACAACACCTATGTATATGCAAAACTAATTTCACAATGACAAAAGCTACATGTAAGCTATAAAAATAAACACTTTAAACAAAGACAGTGGATAAACTCTTAGACAGGTTAGTAATGCCACCTTGTAGGCGTTTGCCCTACAGGTCCTGATATTTAGTTACATCATGATATTTTCACTCATTTCTAACCCTTTAAGTCAATATATGGAGTATTATTTTGCACCTCTCTTTTATTTTAAAGTACTGTTATAGGAAAATGAATGAGTCACCCAAATGTGGGTTCTTAGGTTGGTGTTAAAGGTCTTAGACCTCAATAACAGGATTTTGGGATTGCAATGCACACATTTTTTTGTTTGACAGTTCAACAAATGTCATATATTTTTGCAGTTAAGTCCATGGCATGATGTCATTTGACTGTTCTTTTTGATATTTTCCATATGTGTTCTGTGTTTGCACTGTTTCCAACTCCTCAGTAGGGAAAGTAGCTATTGGGTGTCTGAAAAGTCCATCCTCTCTAATAGGGTTGCGGGGGGGTTCCAAATGCCCATCCAGGGGAGAACGTTTCGAGCGCTGGGCAGATATCCAGGACAGGACACCAATCTATCGCTGGGCACACTCACACAAACACATTCTATATGGGGCAATTTGGAGAATTCAACTGACCTTGATCCATGTTTTTGGACTGTTGGAGGAAACCCACGAAGACACGGGGAGAACATGGAAACTCCACCCGGATTGGGATTCTAACCGGGAATCCCTAGAGCTGAGAAGCAAACTTGCTAAACACTAACCCACCGTGCCACTAGAAGAAACAATTTAGTAAAACAACACCCTTAATTAGGCGGCACGGTGGCTTAGTGGTTAGCACGTTTGCCTCTCAGCGCTAGGGATTCCCGGTTTGAATCCCCATCTGGGTGGAGTTTCCATGTTCTCCCCGTGTCCGCGTGGGTTTCCTCCGGGTTCTCCGGTTTCCTCCCACAGTCCAAAAACATGGATCAAGTCAATTGAATTCTCCAAATTTCCCCATATAGAGTGTGTCTGTGTGAGTGAATGTGTGCCCAGCGATGGATTGGCGCCCTGTCCTGGGTCTATCTGCCCAGCGCCCGAGATGTTCTCCCCTGGATGGGCATGGGGAACCCCACCGCGACCCTAATAGAGGATAAAGCGGGAGATAATGAATGAATGAATTTAGTTGTAATTTAGCTTTATACTTTTCCTGATTTCATGATTTAGTGAAATCTAGCTTACTGGTTAGCATGTTCTCCTCTCAGCGCTAGGGATTCCCGGTTTGAATCCCAATCTGGATGGAGTTTCCATGTTCTCCCTGTGTCCGCATCAGTTTCCTCCGGATTCCTTCCACGGCCCAAAAACATGGATCAAGGTCAACTGAGTTGTTCAAATTACCCCAAATAGAGTGTGTTTGTGTGTTTCTGTGTAAGTTAGTGTGTGCCCAGCGATAGATTGGCACCCTGTCCTGGGTGTATCTGCCCAGTGCCCGAGACGTTCTCCCCTGGATGTGCATGGGGAACCTCCCCGCGACCCTAATAGAGGATAAAGGGGAAGATAATGGATGGATGGATGTTTCCTATTTGCCTATTACACATCCATGCAGTGAAACACACATAATACACAGAGTGAAGGCAGCCTTGCATATGGTGCCTGGGGAACAATTGGGTTTAGGTGCTTTCTCCAAGTGCATTTTGTAGTTGTAGGCTTGTGTTTAAGGATCTTGTGACCTGAAGGTCCCCAGTTAGATTTCCTGTCCTGCCAAGTACTATGGCTAAAGTGCCCTTGGGCAAGGCACCTAACCACACTTGCTTCCTGGGCAGTGTATACAGGACTGCCCAGTGCTCCAGGGAGGTGTGCTCACTCCACCAGTGTATATGTGTGTGTTTCACTGCACGGATGGGTTAAATGTGGAGGACAAATTCCTCTGTGTGTAAGTACAGAAAGCAAAATAGAACACTTCAGTCACCTTATCATTTCAATAAACGCACCACAGAGTGCCACAGGAGGTCATTCTTACCTGTGGCAATCATACTGTATAATGAAACTGTTTCAATAATACAACTTTTATGTGCAATAACATCATGACTATGTTTCAAATTTGCAATATTACAGTATTACGTAAACCACAGTGCAATATACACTCACCGGCCACTTTATTAGGTACACCTGTCCAACTGCTCGTTAATACTTAATTTCTAATCAGCCAATCACATGGCGGCAACTCAGTGCATTTAGGCATGTAGACATGGTCAAGACAATCTCCTGCAGTTCAAACCGAGCATCAGTATGGGGAAGAAAGGTGATTTGAGTGCCTTTGAACATGGCATGGTTGTTGGTGCCAGAAGGGCTGGTCTGAGTATTTCAGAAACTGCTGATCTACTGGGATTTTCACGCACAACCATCTCTAGGGTTTACAGAGAATGGTCCGAAAAAGAAAAAACATCCAGTGAGCGGCAGTTCTGTGGGCGGAAATGCCTTGTTGATGCCAGAGGTCAGAGGAGAATGGCCAGACTGGTTCGAGCTGATAGAAAGGCAACAGTGACTCAATTAGCCACCCGTTACAACCAAGGTAGGCAGAAGAGCATCTCTGAACACACAGTACGTCGAACTTTGAGGCAGATGGGCTACAGCAGCAGAAGACCACACCGGGTGCCACTCCTTTCAGCTAAGAACAGGAAACTGAGGCTACAATTTGCACAAGCTCATCGAAATTGGACAATAGAAGATTGGAAAAACGTTGCCTGGTCTGATGAGTCTCGATTTCTGCTGCGACATTCGGATGGTAGGGTCAGAATTTGGCGTCAACAACATGAAAGCATGGATCCATCCTGCCTTGTATCAACGGTTCAGGCTAGTGGTGGTGGTGTCATGGTGTGGGGAATATTTTCTTGGCACTCTTTGGGCCCCTTGGTACCAATTGAGCATCGTTTCAACGCCACAGCCTACCTGAGTATTGTTGCTGACCATGTCCATCCCTTTATGACCACAATGTACCCAACATCTGATGGCTACTTTCAGCAGGATAATGCGCCATGTCATAAAGCTGGAATCATCTCAGACTGGTTTCTTGAACATGACAATGAGTTCACTGTACTCAAATGGCCTCCACAGTCACCAGATCTCAATCCAATAGAGCATCTTTGGGATGTGATGGAACGGGGGATTCGCATCATGGATGTGCAGCTGACAAATCTGCGGCAACTGTGTGATGCCATCATGTCAATATGGACCAAACTCTCTGAGGAATGCTTCCAGCACCTTGTTGAATCTATGCCACGAAGAATTGAGGCAGTTCGGAAGGCAAAAGGGGGTCCAACCCGTTACTGGAATGGTGTACCTAATAAAGTGGCCGGTGAGTGTATATATCCATCCATCCATTATCTTCCGCTTTGTCCTATATTGGGGTTGCGGGGGGGAAGGGTTGCCTATCCAGGGGAAAACGTTTCGGGCGCTGGGCAGATACACCCAGGACAGGGCACCAATCCTTCTCTGGGCACACACCCACCCACACAGACACGCACACTTACACACTCTTTATGGGGCAATTTGGAGATCTCAATTGACTTGATCCACTTTTTTGGACTGTGGGAGTTAACTGGAGAACCTGGAGGAAACCCACACGGACACGGGGAGAACATGGAAACTCCACCCAGATGGGGATTTGAACCTGGAATCCCTAGCGCTGAGAGGAGAACATGCTAACCACTAAGCCCCATATATATATACAGAGTGCATCCGGAAAGTATTCACAGCGCTTCACTTTTTCCACATTTTGTTACGTTACAGCCTTATTTCAAATTGTATTAAATTAATCTCTTTCCTCAAAATTCTACACAAAATACCCCATTATGACCATGTGAAAAAAGTTTTCTTGAGAGTTTAATGTATTAAAATTAAAAAACAAAGAAATCATATTTACATAAGTATTCACAGCCTTTGCTTAATACTTTGTAGAACCACCTTTGGCAGCAACTACAGCCTCAAGTCTTTTTGAATATGATGCCACAAGCTTAGCACACCTATCTTTAGGCGGTTTTGCCCATTCTTCTTTGCAGTACCTTTGAAGCTCCATCAGTTTGGATGGGAGACGTCTGTGCACAGCAATTTTCAGATCTCTCCAGAGATGTTCAATCGGATTCAAGTCTGGGCTCTGGCTGGGCCACTCCAGAACATTCACAGAGTGGTCCTGAAGCCACTCCTTTGAGACCTTGGCTGTGTGCTTCGGGTCGTTGTCCTGCTGAAAAATGAACCGTCGCCCCAGCCTGAGGTCAAGAGCGCTCTGGAGCAAGTTTTCATCCAGGATGTCTCTGTACATTGCTGCATTCATCTTTCCCTCGATCCTGACTAGTCTGCCAGTTCCTGCTGCTGAAAAACATCCCCATAGCATGATGCTGCCACAACAATGCTTGACTGTAGGGATGGTATTGGC
Source organism: Corydoras sp. C115 (assembly GCA_019802505.1). NCBI lineage: Eukaryota > Metazoa > Chordata > Actinopteri > Siluriformes > Callichthyidae > Corydoras > Corydoras sp. C115. Next base: position 247,763 of record JAFMOC010000178.1, on the reverse strand, counting down.
CTCGTGATGAGCAGTGCCTGGTTTCCTCCAAACATGACGCCTGGCATTCACACCAAATAGTTCAATCTTTGTCTCATCAGACCAGAGAATTTTGTTTCTCATGGTCTGAGAGTCCTTCAGGTGCCTTTTGGCAAATTCCAAACGGGCTGCCTTGTGCCGTTTACTAAGCAGTGGCTTTTGCCTGGTCACTCTGCCATACAGGCCTGATTGGTGGATTGCTGCAGAGATGGTTGTCCCTCTGCAAGGTTCTCCTCTCTCCACGGAGGAACGCTGGAGCTCTGACAGGGTAATCATTGGGTTCTTGGTCACCTCCCTGACCAAGGCCCTTCTCCCCCGATTGCTCAATTTAGATGGCTGGCCAGCTCTAGGAAGAGTCCTGGTGGTTCCTAACTTCTTCCATTTACGAATGATGGAGGCTACTGTGCTCATTGGGACCTTCAAAGCAGCAGAAATTTTTCTGTATCCTTCCCCAGATTTGTGCCTCGAGACAATTTTGTCTCGGAGGTCTACAGACAATTCCTTTGACTTCATGCTTCGTGTTTGCCCTCTGACATGCAGTCAACTGTGGGACCTTATATAGACAGGTGTGTGCCTTTCCAAATCATGTCCAATCAACTGTATTTACCACAGGTGGACTCCATTTAAGCTGTAGAAACATCTCAAGGATGATCAGTGGAAACAGGATGCACCTGAGCTCAATTTTGAGCTTCATGGCGAAGGCTGTGAATACTTATGTAAATGTGATTTCTTTTTATTTTTAATAAATTTTCAAAACTCTCAAGAACTCTTTTTTCACATGGTCATAATGGGGTATTTTGTGTAGAATTTTGAGGAAAGAGATTAATGTAATACAATTTGAAATAAGGCTGTAACGTAAGAAAATATGGAAAAAGTGAAGCGCTGCGAACACTGTCCATGAATCAAGTCAATTGAAAACATGGATCAAGTCAATTGAATTCTCAAAAATTGCCCCATATAGAGTGTGTCTGTGTGAGTGAGTGTGTGCCCAGCGATGGATTGGCGCCCTGTCCTGGGTGTATCTGCCCAGCGCCCGAGACGTTCTCCCCTGGATGGGCATGGGGAACCCCACCGCGACCCTAATAGAGGATAAAGTGGGAGATAATGAATGAATTATATATACCTTACTTTGCACTGTCACTTTACTTTTACTTTACTATGTATTATTTAATATTTTTAGTTTGATTTCACTGCGCTTATTGTTACTTGTTTACTGTACTTTTTGCAGTTTTCCCCCAGGGATTCATTCATTCAATATCTTTTGCTTAATTCTCTGCTAGGGTCACGGAGGGTTGGGGGGGGGGGGCGTTTTGGGGCGCTGGGCAAATACTCCCAGGACAGGATGCCAATCTTTTACTGGGCACACTCACTGACACACACACTATATGGGGCAATTTGGAGCATTCAATTTACCTTGATTTCATGTTTTTGGACTATAGGAGGAAACCAGAGAAAACCCATGCAGAAATGGGGAGAACATTTAAACTTCACCCAGATTGGTATTCTAACCTAAAATTCCCAGTACTGACAGATAGTACATGGCAGGACCGGGAATGAAACCGGAGAACTGTAGATCCTTTAGGTTGGATCCTTAACCACAACCTCCATCTATGACTGCCCTGTATGTTTCAGTAAATTTTAGATTTGAATCCCAATCTAGGTGGAGTTTGCATGTTCTCGTGAGTTCTTCAGTTTAGAATCAATCAGAATCAGAATACTTTATTAACTGTGGGTTTCCTCCCACAGTCCAAAAAAAATGGATACAAGGTCAGTTAAATGCTCTAATTTGCCCCATATAGTGTGTGTTTGGGCGGCACGGTGGCTTAGTGGTTAGCACGTTCGCCTCTCAGCGCTAAGGATTCCCGGTTCGAATCCCCATCTGGGTGGAGTTTCCATGTTCTCCCCGTGTCCGTGTGGGTTTTCTCCGGGTTCTCCGGTTTCCTCCCACAGTCCAAAAACATGGATCAAGTTAATTGAGTTCTCTAAATTGCCCCATATAGAGTGTGTTTGAGTGTGTGAGTGTGTACCCAGCGATGGATTGGCGCCCTGTCCTGGGTCTATCTGCCCAGCGCCCGAGACGTTCTCCCCTGGATGGGCATGGGGAACCCCACTGCGACCCTAATAGAGGATAAAGCGGGAGATAATGAATGAATGAGTGTGTGTTTGTGTGAGTGTGCGCAGTGATAGATTGGCACCCTGTCCTGGGTGTTCTGCCCAGTGCCAGAAACATTCTCGTCTGGATGGGCATGGGGAACCCCTCGGTGATCCTAGTAGAGGATTAAGCGGCAGATAATGAATGAAGGAACCTACTATTTAAAGTAGATAACCAGGTCGTAATTTTCCACTCACTATTGCACGTGCACCATTGGTATGATGTTGACAGCTGTGCTTTATCACCCCGCCCACCGTGTGATACTCGTGGCAGAGCATTACACAGTGGGCGGGCGATCCAAGCTCACTAATGTTCGTTAATATGCGGAAACTAGTCACTACCTCCTCACCTTAGTTCAGGTTCATATTTATTTATTACACATTGTAGCAGCAATAAAAAATTGAGCATAGAAAGAAAGCGACGTGGTACTTGGGAAAGTCGTAAATAATAAATCTTATAAAGAAAAACAACTTCGAATTAAATCAATCGCGTAGACGTGGCGACATCGTGAGCGCGATTTAATAGCTGGCAAATCCAACACACAAAAATTGCACATATGATCTGGCACTACTACAATTGTGCGGTTTGAGAGTTTATTGAATATTACAGGTGAATTTGAACCTCGATCGTTGGCTGTTCAACGTGCTAGAAACCGATTCCCATTTTTACAAAAAATGGATACAAGGTCAGTTAAATGCTCTAATTTGCCCCATATAGTGTGTGCTTGTGTGTGTTTAAATAAATCAAATAAAGAAAAACAACTAATTAAATCCACCGGGTTAATTAATCGCGTAGACGTGGCGACATCGTGAGCGCGATTTAATAGCTGGCAAATCCAACACACAAAAATCGCACATATGATCTGGCACTACTACAATTGAGCGGTTTGAGAGTTTATTGAATATTACAGGCGAATTTGAACCTCGATCGTTGGCCGTTCAACCGATTCCCATTTTTCTAAAAAATGGATACAAGGTCAGTTAAATGCTCTAATTTGCCCCATATAGTGTGTGTTGTGTGTGTTGAAATAAATCTAATAAAGAAAAATAACTAATTAAATCCACCGGGTTAATTAATCGCGTAGACGTGGCTACATTGTGAGGTCAGAGGATTACAAGGTCAGTTAAATGCTCTAATTTGCCCCATATAGTGTGTGTTTGTGTGAGTATGCGCAGTGATAGATTGGCACCCTGTCCTGGGTGTTCTGCCCAGTGCCAGAAACATTCTCATCTGGATGGGCATGGGGAACCCCTCGGTGATCCTAGTAGAGGATTAAGCGGCAGATAATGAATGAAGGAACCTACTATTTAAAGTAGATAACCAGGTCGTAATTTTCCACTCACTATTGCACGTGCACCATTGGTATGATGTTGACAGCTGTGCTTTATCACCCCGCCCACCGTGTGATACTCGTGGCAGAGCATTACACAGTGGGCGGGCGATCCAAGCTCACTAATGTTCGTTAATATGCGGAAACTAGTCACTACCTCCTCACCTTAGTTCAGGTTCATATTTATTTATTACACATTGTAGCAGCAATAAAAAAAATGAGCATAGAAAGAAAGCGGCGTGGTACTTGGGAAAGTTGTAAATAATAAATCTAATAAAGAAAAACAACTTCGAATTAAATCAATCGCGTAGACGTGGCGACATCGTGAGCGTGGTTTAATAGCCGGCAAATCCAACACACAAAAATCGCACATATGATCTGGCACTACTACAATTGAGCGGTTTGAGAGTTTATTGAATATTACAGGCGAATTTGAACCTCGATCGTTGGCCGTTCAACGCGCTAGAAACCGATTCCCATTTTTTCCAAAAAATGGATACAAGGTCAGTTAAATGCTCTAATTTGCCCCATATAGTGTGTGTTGTGTGTGTTGAAATAAATCTAATAAAGAAAAACAACTAATCAAATCCACCGGGTTAATTAATCGCGTAGACGTGGCGACATTGTGAGCGCGATTTAATAGCTGGCAAATCCAATACACAAAAATTGCACATATGATCTGGCACTACTACAATTGAGCGGTTTGAGAGTTTATTGAATATTACAGGCGAATTTGAACCTCGATCGTTGGCCGTTAAACGCGCTAAAAACCGATTCCCATTTTTCCAAAAAATGGATACAAGGTCAGTTAAATGCTCTAATTTGCCCCATATATTTGCCCCATATAGTGTGTTGTGTGTGTTGAAATAAATCGAATAAAGAAAAACAACTAATTAAATCCACCAGGTTAATTAATCGCGTAGACGTGGCGACATTGTGAGCGCGATTTAATAGCTGGCAAATCCAACACACAAAAATTGCACATATGATTTGGCACTACTACAATTGCGCGGTTTGAGAGTTTATTGAATATTACAGGCGAATTTGAACCTCGATCGTTGGCCGTTCAACGTGCTAGGAACCGATTCCCATTTTTTCCAAAAAATGGATACAAGGTCAGTTAAATGCTCCAATTTGCCCCATATAGTGTGTGTTGAAATAAATCTAGAAATAAAGTTGTAAATAATAAATCTAATAAAGAAAAACAACTAATTAAATGCACCGGGTTAATTAATCGCGTAGACGTGGCGACATCGTGAGCGCGATTTACTAGCTGGCAAATCCAACACACAAAAATCGCACATATGATCTGGCACTGCTACAATTGCGCGGTTTGAGAGTTTATTGAATATTACAGGCGAATCTGAACCTCGATCGTTGGCCGTTCAACGCGTTCGAACCCGATTCCGTGTCCAAACTTAAGTTTACCAGCTATAAATTCGTCGAATGGGCCACATTTTTTAAAGCGAAGGACAGTCACGTGCCGCACCGGCCGCCCCGCATTGGCCGGTGCTGCAGGAGAGGGCGTGCCGAGGCGACGGCGTGGGTTCGCCTGGGTGACACAATTACAACTTTAATCTGTTAGCAGGTAGAAGTTTCGAATTATTGGATTTGTTTTGCGCCGATCGGCCGTAGCGGTGCACGGCATGTGCGTTTCCACGCTCACGGCGGCGAGGATGTGAGCAAAAGGGCAAACTGGAGAACGAGTCGCTTTTCGTCGGGATTGGCGGCCGTATTTGGCGTATTTAAGCGAAAGTTTGGCGATTCGGGTGGATTTTGCGTGGCCGTTAGGAGTCGCTGGATTTGGACGGTTTCGGCTGCGCGAGTCCATGCGGTCGTGCCGGGTGTCGCTGGCCGCCGCCGCCTGCGCTGCTGCCGCTCGAAGTCTCGGCGCTGTTGCTGCTGGTGATGAGGAAAAGAAAATGGCGGCGGGAAAAGCGAGTGAAACCGAGGAGGACTTTCCTAGAATGACAGCGCAGGAGAGGGAGACTCTGGCGGGAATTGACAGGTTAGAAAAGCCGTGCGAAAAGGCGGCGGCGTCACGGGGCTCGGCGAAAATGCGTTGCCGTGGCTCGCTTCTTTCAAAAGCCCCGAAAACGGGGACTTGCTGACTGCTCTTGTGTTGTCTTTTTTTGCTTGCAGCTCACTGTTTGGATTTCTGAGGCTTCATGAAGATGGCGCCAGAACGAAGGCCTTGCTGTTAAAGGTAGCTAGCGAGCTGCGTTAATACGCTACAAAACCGGCGCTTTCTTCGCCGTTTGCACTCGGGATGTGTCAACACGAATCATTCTGCACCTTTAGCCGAGCAGCAACATTTAAAAACGCACTTAATGGCGGGTTGAGAGAAGTTTCTTAGCGCAACGCATTTACTTTCGGAGGTACTCCACCGCTAACCTGCTAACACTGAGCTCCAAACCCGGACGGTTACCCTTGGAATTCTGCTGGGTGACTTGCTTTTTCGTGCACTTTTATTGTGCGCTTAAACTTAACTTATAACTTATAAATGTGCACGAACTGGCAAACTGGTAGCAGTAACCACTTTAACCACCGCCACCGCTATACTTATGGGTAGTCTTATTGGTAGCTAACACACTAGCTGCCTTAAATCGTCCGGCCGTATGCCAAACAGCACACCACCGTACTAGATAGTTGCCACTGGAAGAGGCTTCGCTTTAACGGTGATGCTATTGCGTTGGCCCCTTATTGTTGCAGTTCGTACTTTGGGATTGGGTTGTGTTTTAGTGTACGGCTTCGATATCGTGGTATTTGTGTAAAGCCATTTAGCAAATAGGTTATAATGGAAGTAAACCAGCCTTGGCTTTAAACACTGATGTTAACTGCTGTTTGTTCTCCTTTATTCTGCACACCAGTTAGCTTGGCCTCCTGCACCCTACTTTTGTGTTAGTCAGCGTACGTAATTAGGACCTGCTCATTATAGCGGCCTGCCGTGGGTTTGGAACCCGAGCACCGTGTAGCCGCGTCGGTCTGCAGTGTGGACGTCGCTGTAGCTCTACAGGAAAGTTGTTGCTGGATGATGAGATAATAATGGTGGTGTTGGACCTTCGTGCGTGTGCAGTTCAAGCAGTGGTTGTTATTGGACCTGAAGTCGTACTTCGTATTCGCCTGCACGCGCTGTCAGATCGACTCCGGGGGTCAGTGTGATTAGGAAAGACGCCCGGTTGTGTTCAGGAGTAATGGCTGCTTGGCTCGGTCCAAGATGGCGCGGCTTGGGAGGAGAACTTGTTCATAGAAACGACCCGAATATACATTCTAGCTGGCATGCTATTGCATGAAAACCATGCATTTGGTATTTAATTCGCACATCCCTGAACTCTGCACTGGTGGCCATATTGTCTGCTGATGTCAACATCAACATATCCAGAGGTTTATACACAGACAATTATCATTTATGATGCTCTGTATGCTTATTGTGTGTTTTGTAATTTCTGGATCATATTTGAATTAAAAGTCCCTTATGGATCAGTGGATCGGTATCTTTCCTCTGCAGAATCTCTTGCACAGTTCACATGGTAGATGCCTGATGTGTTTGATTGCGGCTCCTTTATTTGTAGTTTGTTAGCCATGTTTGTTCTATGAACATTTGCTTTTAAGATTTGATGGTGTTTTTATGCAGTTGATGTAAAGTCCCTAGAAGCAAGGCCGCAACACGGTTTTGACTCCAATGTGCCCTTTTGCTTTTAACAATACGTGCATTATTGCTGTTATGCTTTTGTGTTTTGTCACGAATAAAAGGAATAATAACATGTAAGGGAGTTTAGTTCTCCAGATTATTCTTGATTAAAATGCGTGTCGCCTTCAAACTCCTTGTAAACGCAACCCCCTCAGTGTAGCATTAAGGTGGCATTATTGTGCTATAAGGTGTTTGGGGGGGGGGGGGGGGTCAAGATGGATATAGCTACATATGAGGGCAGAGAGAGAAATATGCCTTCCAACAACACGACACTAAACATAATCTCATAGGTTCTAAAGAAAGAGCTTCATTGCATTGCTGGGCCATGTTCATGCCCAGCCTGCAGAATCTGTATCAAGATAGTCATTTTGCTGACCACTGATTGGCTCCAAAGTACTCTTGTATCTTGAATCTCGCTTTTAGTTGTTTGTTGAAGTGGCTATAAGTTCGAAAGGCACTGCATTCCATGATAAAAGATTAAGTGCAGTAAATGCAAAAAACAGATGGTGCTTAAAAATAACTGTACTGGGATGTATACTGGGTGAGAACTTCCACGTGACTAATGCATAATCCATTGTTTACACCCCCCACCCTTTATTTTGGTCAGCTTTTTGGTCAACGTGAACCAAACTAGTTCTTGCTTGTTTGAAGATATGAGTTTCTCGACAAATAGTGTAGAGATTTGAGTGATTTTGAGTTTTTGGAGACATTGGGTTATGAGATACCGCTATTGAAACCCTTTCCAGAACTTTAGTCCCTGTTTCATGATTTGTTTACTGCATCAGAACAGCACCTTATGAGTAAATTAAGGGTTTATCGGAAGTCACATCACCCATTCTGTCTGACAGACTGCATTATGTCTGTCTGATGTCTTCATTATGTTTTTGCAGAATTTTTTGTATGCATTCTGCTTGTGTAAATCAGGTATACTGAATTGTGGCATGGCTAATCCCACATTACAGAAATAGATGATGGTGCCAATAGCATCTTACTGAATAAGACTTGAATAGCGGTTACTATTGCAACATCTGTAGCGGTTTCAGGAGCAGCTTTCGGTTTATTGGTGACGGAACCTGTTTTTTTTTTTTTTTTTTTTTTTATAAATGTTGGCGTTTGCATTATGAGTACTGGAGAGTATCATTCATTCATACATCTGTATAGAATGAAAGTCATTTACTGAAATGAAAGTCATTTAAATTTGACCTAAATTTATCTGTTTAAACTACAGACTTTGTAGACAAACAACTGGTGCTTTTTGCTGTTATTGGAGGGATTATGGTTGTGGCAGTCATCTGTGTAGCATGGTGGTGGTAGTATCATGCTTTGGCACTGTTTTGCTGAATCTGGGACAGAATAGACAATGAATTTAGAATTATTACAGAAAATTCTAAAATAATTCAGGTCGTCTCTCCGTTAGCTGCATCTTAAGATAATGATCAGTAAGACAATGGTCCGTGTAACACATTTTGCAAAAGAATGGCCAGAAAAGAGTTAAATGTGATGATGAGGATGGATAAGATTAGTCTTTTAAAGAGGTGTTACAGGTAAAACATTTTGAAGATAAAGTTAGGTAACTGTGACGGTGGTTTGGACTTGTGCAGGGGGAAAATGGCTTATATTGGCAGAAGGATGCTAAGGATAAGAAGTGACGAGGAAGGTCAAAATGATTAATGAATTGTGTGAGGGAGGACATGCAGGTGGTTGATGTGACAGAAGTGATTGAATAATGATCTGCTGTGACTCTCCCTAATGGAAAAAGCCAAAAGCAGACATCATAGAAATAAATATTGACTTAATCAAGTCAAAATCCTGACTTTTAATCCAACAGAAATATTGTAGGACTTAGCAAGTCGTTTATAGAGTTATAACTGAGCTGAAGCTGTTTAATAAAGTGGAAAAGACTTAAATTTAACCAGGCAGATTTTCAGGACTAATAAACTATTACTGAAACTGTTTAATTGATACTGTTACTGAAAAGGTAAAAATAATGGATTGTTTTGGTTAATATGTTTCTCATATTACTTTGATGGCTTACTGGTTAGCATGTTCGCCTCTCAGCGCTAGGGATTCCTCCGGGTTCTCCGGTCTCCTCCCACAGTCCAAAAAACATGGATCAAGGTCAATAGAATTCTCCAAATTGCCCCATTATAGAATGTGTCAGTGTGTGTGCCCAGTGATGGATTGGCGCAGATAGGGTGTATCTGCACAGCGCCCGAGGCGTTCTCCCCTGGATGGGCATGGGGAACATGCCCATCCCCCCCCCCCCCCCCCCCTGCGACCCTAATGGAGGATAAAGCGGAAGATAATGGATGGATATTAGTTTGATTTTGTGGCTAATTTTTGCATTCAATTTGACCAGAATTTTTTACATTTTTGAATCCCTAAAACCAAACGTGATTGATTTTAATTAATTAAATTTTTTTTGCCCCATTCTATTAATTTTGTAGCCATTTGGTAAATTAATAAGTAGGCTAAATTGGTCCTGGACCTAGGGGTGTATTGGCATGTTGTGTTTGTTGTGAACCATTTTCTATGGGGCATAAGGTTTTGGAATGCGCCATTGCTCACAGAATTTAACAATGCATACTATAGGAATGCATGACCAAAAAAAACCCCCAAAAAAACACACGCACAAGGTGGAACTAAAATTAGGAGGTGAACTCTCCACCCGAGCCAAGTTGCACCTTACCTGTACACTCTGCTAGATATGCCAGGCTAAGTGTAGCTCGGTTTAGAGGTGGAGAGTGGACCATGAGTGCAAACGATACATGGAAATTAAGTACACTGATTCGATCAAATCAACCATGTGGAAAGATTTTGAGTTCCCTGTCATTTGTGGTAGATCAAACACGGACGATTTGTACAGTAATCCCTCACATATCATGCGAGTTACATTCCAGAGACCCCTGTGATGTAGTGGCATTATAATTATTGTATTGTTTATATGTTTACAACTTCGTAAACCCTTCCCACACTTTGTGTGAAAACTTAATATGCTATTAAACACATTCTAATCTCTTAAACATACAAAAATATAGTGACATATGTAGCGCAAAATGCTGCAAAATAACAAAAACGTTAATGCAGAATTAGATATTACATAAAAAAAACTGAAATACTGTAAATCCGCATGAAGTGTTTAACAGTATTCTCCATATGCTGTGGTGGAGGACCCTGATTTAAAGCAGTTTTAAAAAGTGCTCAACAATAAAATAACTATCAAATTCGCACTGAAACCGTGAGGTCCATGCCATGATGTGAACTGAACTGGGAATTTTGTGTACAATTACACCCCTACTGAGTGCTGAAGGAATGTGACATGAATCTTTATTCATCCACACAGACCACATGTTTACTTCATTTACAAAGAGCATCACAATCTGGTTATGACTTCATCACGCTGTTGTAAAAGTTGTGTGTACATGAGTGCGCACACGCATTTGTTTTCAGACAAATTAGTTCAGTTATATTTTTATATTTATGTATATGTCTATATAAAACTTGTTTGAGATTAATTAATGTATTTATTTTTCTTCAGGCTGTTCGCTGCTATGATTCTCTCATTCTGAAAGCTGAAGGAAAAGTCGAGCCTGAGTTATTCTGCCAACTGGGTCACTTTAATCTGTTATTGGATGATTACTCAAAAGGTACTACTTAATAAATGTTCCGCCCTCGCAATGAAGGTGCACTGGACAAGAAAATTAAGATTAATTATTAGGAATAAAAAAGCTGAAGAAGTTGAAGTGCAGTTATTGAGTAAAAGACAGAGTTTAATTTTTGACACCGTGCAGCATGTGACTTCAGCACTACCATATGCACCACTTAATCAAGCACATATACACAAACACACACACATTATATACTTGGGGTACAATAGGTGCACACTTTAGTAGCCAACAAATGAATGATTTAATCCGCCACTTCCTCTTTGGAGTGATCAATAGTGTATGGTATGATGGTAAGTAATTGGGAACACAGTCTATTTTCACTAAGCACAGTTATTTTGTGACGCATAAAATAGAAATTAATGTGTTTTATATAATTACTCTCTTTGCTCCATCACCCCAAAGCTATTTCCAACTCTCTTGATGGTCAGCACAATGCCATTTGATGTGTGACAAATGTGTAATTTTTATATTTTAAGGGCAAATGGTAGCCATTTGAATCTGGCATGTAGAACAATAGTTAAATCAATTTTGAAAAACACGATGTCACTTATTATTTATCCAAAATGGAATTCTATTATTAGAATGAACTTTCCAGAAGAAGGGAAGTCTGTGTGTCCCTGTATGAACAGTTTTCTAAAATAAATCTATCCTTTTTTTAGTTCCATATGGTGATTATTATTTAATTTTTTTTTTAAAAACTATTTGTTCTTTCTTTTGCAGCATTATCAGCATACCAGCGGTACTACAGTTTACAGTCTGACTACTGGAAGGTACAAACTTTGCAATACAAGTGGCATCAGATTTGCACTATTTTCCTAATTATTGGTGCAAGTGTGTAGTTAATGTTCGAGTCTTGATGAGATCCAGATATTACAGAGTTTAAAGAGCTAGGTGATTAATTGCAGTTGAAGCTGATTTATTGGTTTTAATGACTCATTAGTTTAATCCATTTATTTTACACTGCCATGTATAATGCAGTTTAAAATCTCTATTCATTTGAACTATTGTGAAAACTAGACTACTATCAGTGTAATTAATGTCTGAGCAGCAATTTAAAGTTCCGTGAATTTGTAAAACTGAGCATCATGATAAGGTTTTCATCAGCGGTGGTTCCACACCTGTCAGAATCATGTATTATGAACAGTTTTAAAAGCAGTAATTGTTTCTGATAACATTGTTATATAATGCTGACCTTTGAACTAATAAGATTTGTTTAATTTTCAGAATGCTGCCTTTTTATATGGCCTTGGTATGGTTTACTTCCATTACAACACCTTTCAGTGGTAAGTTTACTGTAGTGTTGTATAAAACTAAGTGATTGTGTGCACTGTGGGATTATGTTTTTGTTGGTTGCTAGACCTGGCTCAAGGTCTGCAGCTCTCATTCATTCTTAATGCTTTAATGTACATCCCGGTCATCTTTCAGTGGATATGAAGTTAAATCTGTGGTGAAGCCGGTTGTATATGTGGGTTCTTTGTTGGCTCTGCTGGCAGAAGTAAATCCGTTTGTTCGGGGATGAAGGTGTATGTGGGTTTCTTGGTAAAGTTGGGTGATTTCCATCTTTTATGATGTGTGAAGTAATACCACCCCATAGCACCACTGCAACTTTGTTTCATGTTCAATGTTACTTATTTATATAGAGTTTTTTTACAATAGTACATTGTCTTAAAGCTAATTTACTGGGTTCTAAGCCTGAACCTCCAAAGAACAGCTGAGTGACTGTGGCAAAGAAAATTTGTGTTCTAAAAAAGGATACCTTGTGAGGACCGCTGCTCTGAAGAGGACTCGTTTTAAGTGTATTCAGGACCATTTAAAACCGAATTCTTTTTATGATCTTAAAACAGCTCACTAAATCCTTGTCAATGAATAATTAGAAAGTGCGTAGCTGTGAAACGTGTTCGGGGTTATCTAGCAGAGTTAAATGAATATGTACGGGAGTTTTTGGCTTATTAAAAATAGACCAATAGACTTTAAGTCCTGCATTCTGTGGTGTTGGGATCTTTTAAAATGCCCACTTATCTGAAATGTTTCGACTCCTATCAGTCTACGTTCAGATATAGTTGCGTACTGCAATTTTCACATGTCATTGGGTCTCTACACTCATCTGTTGGTATTGGTAAATGTGTTTTGCAGCTGGATCTGCTTTTGATTAAACTGCTGTTGAAGTTGAACTGTGGTATTGATGGGATGAACTGTTGATGGGTCTGCACATCTAAAATGTTCTGTCGTTGACTCTGTTTAAAGTCTGGTTTAAAGTACTTTAAAGTTTAAAGACTTCTGTTGGCTATTAAACTATAAACTGTCCTTTTATATAATACTCATAAAGAATGTTCAAATGTGATAGACTTTCTATTTTAAACCCGACCTTTCTGTATAAGGGTGCTGAAAAAAAAGATTCTTCAAAGGATCGAGAATCGTAGTCCTGGCGATTCTGAATCGAATCAATTTTCTGAATCGATTTTTTTAAAATTTATTTATTTTTTGCCGCTCCAAATCCCGAGCGTACTGCATATCGTATTACGTATCCACTCGACCACCGTACAGCAAGCTTGTTAGCCGGCTCCCATTCTCTGAATGGAGTCCGCTAACATGGAGCAGGCGGAGAGTGCGAGTCGACCCGCCCCGTTGTCGTTAAAAGCCAGTGTTTGGGCACACTTTGCATTCTACAATGTCCGTGAAAGAGCGAGCTTGACATGAGCACAACTGTTTACAAGGAGTGTAAAATAAAATTGAGGTAATTTGAAATATGACAAATGTGCGAGCTAAAAAGTCTGAGCTAAAAAGTAGTAAATATATTTAAGGTTAAGTTTTGAAAATGTAGCGAATGTGCAATATAGTTAAAAAGACTGAGGTATGTAATTTATTTTTTAATGTTAAGTTTTAAAGATTTGCAAAATATAAATGCACTATGACTGTAAAGTCTGTATTTTAGATTTGATTAAAGGCTAATGCACTATGGTAAACTTTTGTATTAATGTATTTTGAATTATTTGTTCATTAATGGATGTTTATTTAAGAAAAAAGCCAGACAGCTAAGCTAATCTTATACCGGTAATTTTAATTTAGCACAATCCTATTTTTGTATATGTTTATATAAAAAAAAAAAGGTTTGCAAAAAGATTTGATACCGGAAGGAACCTGACAGTATTGTTTTAAATAAATGTTATATTTGTTAACATTTTTGTTTCATCTTGTCAATCACATAAATTAAAAACCATTTGAACTGAAAAATCAATTCTGAACAATCTGAATCAAATCGAATTGCCAGACACTGAGAGATTCTACTTCTGTACCTGTGAAGTTTAATGATCAGGTTTTAGCTGAAGCTGATTGCTGTAGGTCTGGGGTTTGGAGTCAGTAGTTGTGGGAGCCTTTCTGAAACTCTGCAGTGGTGCACATATGGTTTCTGTGGTGATCTATTGAAAGGGCATGAGTGTGGGTTGAGATACAGGCACATGATTTTAACCCGTGGCAAAATTGAAAGTGATCTGTTATGATTGAGGACCTTGCTTGCACTGTTAACATGTCATCGTTATCATCACAGGTCGATCAAAGCATTTCAGGAGGTGCTGTACATCGATCCAGGCTTCTCTCGAGCAAAGGAGGTCCACCTTCGACTTGGGCTGATGTTCAAGGTGAATACGGACTATGAGTCAAGCTTAAAGGTAAGTGTTTAATGATTTATTTTTCTATTTAAGCATTAATAAAGAATTTAGACATTCTCTCTGGTGCATGATTTGTAATTTGATTTTATAACTGTATACTTAAGATGTGATCTTTTTTTTTTATTTTTTTTATAGCACTTTCAGCTGGCTTTGATCGACTCTAACCACTGTACGTTGTCCAAGGCTGAGAGTAAGTACCGCTGTCCAAACCCTTTATATTACAACTGTTTATTGATCATTTTAGAATTGGATTTCTTTGTATGATGTTTGATGCAATATAAAAACCAGAGGATTTTGCTCAAGGCGACATGAGTTTGGAATTCTGGACGGTTTTAAAATCGTTCTCCAGTCTCTCGTTTTATTTTGGAGTCTTTGGGCGAAGAGGATAAAAATAATAATTTTTTTTTACAACTACAACTTTTTCAAAAATGTGGTAAGTGGAATATGTAGGATTTGTCTTAAATCTCTTTGGCCATGTGGATGGGTGTCCGAATATTTGTGGCCTTAAATGAGTGAGGTGCCCCTGTTCTTGTGGCCACATGGACTTGTTTCAATACGTTTGGCCTTGTAGGTAAGGTGCGGTGTCCTTGGGCCACACGTGGGCTAGGTGGGGTGTCCCTAAACTCTGATATGTCTGAGTGGCATCTAGACAGCATTAATGTGCGAGCAGAACACTATAGTTCTTTTCTCCAGGTTCAATTAAACCATTTAATTCAGGCCTCCTGCTTCAGATTTTTGCTGAAATGGTATACAGTGGTGTGAAAAAGTGTTTGCCCCCTTCCTCATTTCCTGTTTTTTTTGCATGTTTGTCACACTTAAGTGTTTCAGAACATCAAACCAATTTAAACAATAGTCAAGGACAACACAAGTAAACACAAAATGCAATTTGTAAATGAAGGTGTTTATTATTAAAGGAGAAAAAAAATCCAAACCATCATGGCCCTGTGTGAAAAAGTGATTGCCCCCTTGTTAAAACATACTATAACTGTGGTTTTTAACACCTGAGTTCAATTTCTCTAGCCACACCCAGGCCTGATTATTGTCACACCTGTTCTCAATCAAGACATCACTTAAATAGGAGCTGCCTGACACAGTAAAGTCCACCAAAAGAAATAAAGTAATTGAGATCTATCAGTCTGGAAAGGGTTATAAAGCCATTTTCAAAGATTTGGGAATCCAGCGAACCACAGTGAGGGCCATTATCCACAAATGGCGAAGACATGGAACAGTGGTGAATCTTCCCAGGAGTGGCCGGCCGCCCAAAATTACCCCAAGAGCACAGCGACGACTCATCCAAGAGGTCACAAAAGACCCCACAACAACGTCCAAAGAACTGCAGGCCTCACTTGCCTCAGTTAAGGTCAGCGTTCATGCCTCCACCATCAGAAAAAGACTGGGCAAAAATGGCCTGCATGGCAGAGCTCCAAGAAGAAAACCACTGCTGAGCAAAAAGAACATTAAAGCTCGTCTCAATTTTTCCAAAACACATCTAGATGATCCCCAACACTTTTGGGAAAACATTCTGTGGACCGATGAGACAAAAGTGGAACTCTTTGGAAGGTGTGTGTCCCATTACATCTGGCGTAAAAGGAACACTGCATTTCAGAAAAAGAACATTATACCAACAGTAAAATATGGTGGTGGTAGTGTGATGGTCTGGGGCTGTTTTGCTGCGGCAGAACCTGGAAGACTTGCTGTGATAAATGGAACTATGAATTCTGCTGTCTACCAAAAGATCCTGAAGGAGAATGTCCGACCATCTGTTCGTGAACTCAAGCTGAAACGAACTTGGGTTCTGCAGCAGGACAATGATCCAAAACACACCAGCAAGTCCACCTCTGAATGGCTGAAGAAAAACAAAATGAAGACTTTGGAGTGGCCTAGCCAAAGTCCTGACCTGAATCCTATTGAGATGTTGTGGTTTGACCTTAAAAAGGCCGTTCATGCTCGAAAACCCTCTAATGTAACTGAATTAGAACAATTCTGCAAAGATGAGTGGGCCAAAATTCCTCCAGAAAAGACTCATTGCAAGTTATTGCAAATGCTTGTTTGCAGTTGTTGCTGCTAAGGGTGGCCCAACCAGTTATTAGGTTTGGGGGGGGGGCAATCACTTTTTCACACAGGGCCATGATGTTTGGATTTTTTTCTCCTTTAATAATAAACACCTTCATTTACAAATTGCATTTTGTGTTTACTTGTGTTGTCCTTGACTATTGTTTAAATTGGTTTGATGTTCCGAAACACTTAAGTGTGACAAACATGCAAAAAAAAAACAGGAAATGAGGAAGGGGGCAAACACTTTTTCACACCACTGTATATTGTGCAGTTCATTGGGATGAATGTTTAAAGGTTCATCCTGTTCTAGTGAGGGCCGTATGTTTAGAGATAACTAGGTAAAATGGCTTAAATATATCTAGCTTTTGGGATAATTATTATCTTGTACACAATTTTCAGTTGCCTTGGAAACACCAATCTGTACTGTGTGGCTAGTGTTGGTAATCATGATGTTGAAGCAACATGCATGTACACACACATACAGGCACACACCGCATCACCGCAGTAACGCAAACAGCAGATCATTTTAGTAGCTCTTTAATTAAACTTCATTTGCCTCTTGATTGAGTCACTCTGCGGATGTTGAACTGGAACCAGATTATGCCTGTTATGTCTTTTTTATTATTATTATTATTATTATTATTATATATAAACTCTTTCTTTTTGTGTCTCCTACATTAATAGTTCAATTCCACATTGCTCATCTATATGAGATACAGGTGAGTGAGCCCTGTTTTATTCTTTCCTCCTAATGACATGTGCTTTGTTAGCTCAGTTACTTCTGTTTCTACTCAGTTATGTTACGTCTGTTAGTTCAGTATCCACATAGCACCTTCACATAGCAGGTTTGAATTGGGGTGGTGGATGATTTACAGGACACATTCTGCAGTGATGAGTGGTTTGCCGAAATAAGTGGATCAGCATCCCGTAGGAATGATCTGTGAGCATAGAAAGATTGCACAGTTTGTTATTTATTAAGCTTTTTCGAGTTCATCTATATAATGTAGATCATTTGAGGGCACACAGTCTTTTAAACCTCGAGCACAAACACTGCTTTGAGTGATCCATTCGTGTCCAAGTAATAATCAGCACGTCAGTATCATTGCAGCCCTGAGGGTTATCCACCACTCAGAGTGCATGGTCATTAGCAGGAGCCTATCAAATGTGTAGAGAAAGAGTGACTACAGTTTATAACTGTAGAACAACAAAATCCATATACAGTGATGCCTCGGTTCTCGAACGCCTTGACTTTCGACCAAATCGGTATTCGACCAGGAAATTCGAGAAAATTTTGTCTTGGAATCCGAACAAATATTTGGAACTCGAAAGTCCGAGATGAGCCGAGTTGAGCCGAATGGCGTTCAGTGTGAGTGCAGAGAGAGAGTCACGTTTTTGTGGAGAGAGAAACACCCGAAGAGCAGTTACCCTCTGTTTTTATTGAAGAGGACTCCCCTTCAAAACAATAACCATCCTCCTTCCCTCCTCCCTCCACATTCATTCCCTCCTGCCATAAAGGTTGGTACAGATACAGTAAATGAAACACAATTTACTGTACTGTACAGTACTTTTTTTTTTTTTGTTTTGTTTTAATAAATACACTTTTATTTCTTGTTGAGACTCATGTTTTTCTACATATTATATACAAATTAGGCCAGTAAATAGGCATTTTCTGGGGCTTGGAACGAATGAATCCAGTTTCCATTATTTCCTATGGGTTTCATTGCTTCGGTTCTTCGAGAACCGAAGTATCTCTGTATAAGGTCAGGTAGGATGGTACAGTGGACAATCAGTGTTGGTGTAAAATATTCTTTACTATGTGCTTTTAGAAAAGATACCGAGCGGCAAAGGAGGCGTATGAAAGTCTCCTGCAGACAGAGAATCTCCCTACCCAGGTGAAAGCTGCTACCTTACAACAGCTTGGTAAGTATTCTCAAAACACTTACCGTTTGTAATCTAGATCTCTCATTTGGGCACTTCTGTAGCCTAATGTTTTTTTTTTTTAAAGCAAATTATGTAAAATGTCTGTCGTCTTGTGCAGCTTTTTATAATGACCCCATGCTGCAGAATTTTTTTATGCTGTAACTGCACTTTGGTCTTTTCTCCAATAGGTTGGATGCATCATACCGTGGAACAGCTAGGTGACCGAGCCAATAAAGACAGCTATGCTATCCAGTGTTTACAGAAATCTCTCGAGGCGGACCCTAACTCTGGCCAGTCCTGGTATTACCTTGGCAGGTTAGTAATGAGGTGTAATAGAATTTGAATAACCAGTGTAGAAATGATTTGCACAACGTTTATGTCCCTGTTTTGTGGACTTCTGTATTTAAGTGGACTTTCCAAGGCCAGTCTATTTCATGTGATTCTTATGCTCTCTGTGCAGGTGCTTCTCCAGCATTGGGAAAGTGCAGGATGCATTCATTTCTTACCGGCAATCTATAGATAAATCGGAGGCCAGTGCAGATACATGGTGCTCCATAGGGTATGTATATCTCATGCCCCCTCCCCCCCCCTCCCAAGCACTGCGCGTTATATTCTGATGCTCAAGTAAACATAATTTCCTTTTGCACAGGGTGTTGTATCAGCAGCAGAATCAGCCTATGGATGCTCTTCAGGCCTACATCTGTGCTGTGCAACTGGACCACAGTCATGCTGCAGCCTGGATGGATCTGGGCACTCTGTACGAATCCTGCAATCAGCCCCAGGATGCCATCAAATGCTACATCAATGCTACCCGGAGCAAAGGCTGCAGCAACATCTCAGCTCTCACTGCCCGCATCAAATACCTGCAGGTAAGGCGGTCGGCAGGGCGGCGTCAGTGCCGGTAGGTTTTGCCTCTGAGCAATACGGACAGGTGAGCAGATGGGTGAAGTGCAGTGATGTAATTGGCTGTCTGACAGTAAGCGGCTGTTTTAGTTCGAACCCTCTCCTCAGGTTCTGCTCAAATCTCTTAATTTTAATGCAATTTGCTTTAAACATTTCATTATTTTCCATGACATGTTCTCTCAATACTTTTCAGTTCCTTTTCATACATTGTGTCCTCCCCAATCTGTTGATGTGTGAGAGCGTGAACCTAATAAGTTTGCATTAATTGCTTGAGGAAAAATGAACCCCTGGATGTGATCTCCTCCAAAGCCGTCAGACTAAACACGTGTGACTTGGCTGCACCTGTTCCAGTCGAGCGCTACTCTATTTAAACTGTTCACACGCCCCACCAACGATGGCTGTTTAAATCTGTTTTTCACGCATTTTCATCCTAGGCTCAGTTGTGTAACCTTCAACACACTAGTCTACCGAGTAAAAGTAAAATGCTTCCTAGTATTGAGGAAGCATGGAGCCTCCCAATCCCCGCAGAGCTTACCTCCAGGCAGGGCGTCCAGATCACAGCTCAGCAGGTGAGACCAGATAGCTCCACACCCTGCTCACTTTTTTTTTTTTTTTTTATTTCTCAACCACCCACCCACACACAAATGCACACGCACTGTCCCAACACTACTCATGTTGCTCATCACATCAACCATGTTTCTGGGCTTCGTAGTAAAGTAAAGGAATTGAAACTGTCCTGACGGATCGATGTTTGTAGCTTCATGGCAAGGACCATGTGCTTTATTTTAAAAAATGTTCTTGAAGCATCAGTGGAACAGAAAGAGTAAGCAGAAAGGAGCATGGTTAATGTGCTTGAGCCTTCAGTCCACCTTTAGATTGTCTGTTTAAATGTGCTCTGGATTTCTGTGTTTATGGCCTTTTAAATATTTATTGCCTGGTCTTTTCAGGACATTCAGATGCTGTAAAAAATGCAAATGATCCCGTACAAAACCATGGTTCATAAATTGTCCTAAATGCAGAAATATTTATTTGCTCTGCACTAATGTGTTATTGTTTAATATACAAAAAAAATCAATCCTCGTTCATGCTGATCCACAGATCATATTTAATGTCCTCTGGGCACATGCACAATGGTGTACATGGGGCATTGGGTAAGGACATTGCTGCACATTGAGCCAATACTGCTTTGCCTCCTGCACATTTTGGCATATTTGCCTGAGCAGGTCTGCAACACCTGCAGCTTGTTCTTAAATGAATCACTAATTGACAATGATGACTGGAGCTTGACAATTCAGGATGGTTGTTGTGACCCAGCCTGCATCACAGTCCTCAATTGTAAAAAGCCAGAAACCTTTTCAAGTAGTTTTCAATTTACCCCCCGCCCACTGAGCTACCATGCCCTTGTTTAATATCAGTAGCAGTGTGGATGTAATCAGGACACATGCCCCCAAAAGATACCTATGGTACTTGGTTAGCTTGTGTGTTGGTGTGTGTTTGTGTGTGACCTCATGGCACAGTATAATGACACTTCATTGATACTGATGCACTCATACTCAAACATTTAAAGTTCATTTTTCCATCTTTTTTTCTTTATTTACACAGGTTTTTATGTTAAACCCTTCAAGGTTTCATGTTTCGGATTCTTTTTCTTCCACTCAAACCCACGCGCGCATATAGTAGGGGAAATTTAAACGCAGCTCAAAGGAGCTTTTGTACCCTGGTTAAGCACCCATAACATGTTTTATTAGTACTAGTAGATTTAAGTGTACTTAAGAAGTTACTTTATAACCAAGTCTCTATACTGTATATAAAACCCCTTCTGCTGTACAGCTTATAAAATCTAAGGGTATCAGTGATTAGTTCAACTTTTATAGTGATCAGATAGAAAAGACTAGAGAGAAACCAATACACAAGTTAATGAAAAAGTTTGTTTCCTGTTTTATTAATTCGAAAATTAACCTTTGAGGTTTCGAATGGATGAAAGGATCTGCTTTGTAAGTTGTCTCTGATGTACCTCCAATCCTTACTGTGCAGTTCAGTCAGTGTTGGTGCAAATACTGGGGTTAAAGAAATGAATTGATCGAGGTTTCATAAATTATTAATAGATTAACTTCCACCATTTTTGTTCTATATATCCTGTCATTATTTAAAACTGAATTTGTGGAATCAAAACATTGGACCAGTGCAAGAGTGATTCAGTTTACATACGGAAGAGGAAAGACTTTCATAGAGAGCAAAGCATGAACCATTGACATAAAATGACATTTGATTGGATAAGAAAAATCATTTGAATAACGTTAGTGAATGATATAGTAATGTTAATTGCAGTTAAGAGGGGGGGGGGGTTCGGGATCAACATATAGAAGCAGCAATAAAACAGTCAGAATCTTGGAACAGAACACTCAACATCTCCGTTCGTAAATATTAACTGCCCAATTCTGTGTCTTTTGTATTTGCTTTAATTACTGCTCATTAGACAGACAATAAATAAGTGTTGATGATAGAACTCAGATATCTGTGAGTCCTTCCCTAAAGGTACCAGGAGCATTAATTCATCAGCACACATCCTTTTGGTCTTGAAAAAAACATGTCAAAACCAGCCTTGCATCTTAAACCTTATTGCAGTAATAAATAGAATGAAGCTTATGTGGGTCTGTAATGGTGATGTCTAGATTATATTTATTTTATTTGTAGACCTGATGATCAGATCCCGGTGCATGTGTTGATTACTATTATTTAATGTGCACAAATTTTTTAGAAATGATTGATATTACAATCACAATTTCTGCAAAATCCTGTTATCAGATGGAATCTACAGAATGCAAACACGTCAAAATTGTTTTGTGTTCCAGCAGATTAAATTCTGTTTTGGTGCTTTATCTCCAAATCTGTTATTACTGACCGCTTCTGTCTGTGATTTGTAGTTGTTCTTGATTTATGGCTTTGTCTGTATGATTGACTCTCCACTGCTTTTATGCTTGTGACTGTAATGAGCTGTAAATGTTGATCTGTTTGTAACTTTCTGAGACTCTGACTGACTTTTCTGCGTCTTGTCTTTCAGTCGTCTTCATTTTAATGCCCTGATCATTTTTCCCTCTATTATTCTGTCACACCATCACCCTCCCCTGTCTTTTGTTGTCATAGGTAAGTAAACCTAATCCTAGTGGAGGAGGTGGTCTTATGGGGTTACGTGGCTCTGGGCAGTCTCTGCCATCCCATGTTAGTCCGCCTAGTCAAGATGATGAGCAGTCAAGCCCTGCTAAAAGGAAACGGACCGCTAGTCCCACTAAGGTATGTAGCAGCCTATTGGTATTGTATGTGGATTATTAGATGAATAGTAGAGGTTTGAAAGTCTTGTTTTCGTTTTAAAGAATTTTCCAGAGTGGGGTAACAATCCAGCACAGCCAACTCCAAACTGGCATCTGTCTTCACAAAAACTACAGGTGAGCAGAGATTTTGAAAACATCAGAACCATTTGAGCAGGGTGTTTGATAGATCTCTAACGCATATCTAGCCTATGAGATTTTAATTATTGTCATTAATGGCCCGGCGATGTGTGTGTGTTTTTTTTTTTTTTTTTTTTTTTTTTTTCTTTTTTTTTTTTGCTGATATTTAACTATGCTAATATTTTAAAAATTTGTATGATTTTAAACAGGACCATTTTAATGGCGACTTTGAAAGTTGAAATAAATTTTTCTAAAATGGCCCAAGAACAAAACGTTTTTTGTTGTTGTTTTTTTTTTTATTTATTATTATTATTATTATTATAATTATTAATTTTTTTTATTTTTATTATTATTATTTATTTTTATATATTTACTTTTGAGGAAAAGCATCATTTTTATTTCTTTTTTTTGCACCATGTTCATAGATGTGACTTTTTTAATAATTTTTTATTATTATTTTTTTTTTGTCAAGTGGTATTTTTATAGAGAGCAAAAGATTTTAAGTTCTAATAAAGTTTAAATTTATTAATTGTGGAATTGTCAGTTTTTTCCTTTCTGTGTTCAGAAAGCTTTTACTTTCAGTGCGTTCAATTAATGTTTATTCTGTTCAGCCCGCGACCCACAGTGTGCTTTGAGTTTGACACCCCTGCTCTAAAGTGTCAGTTTATTGTCTTTTATCACGTTTATGCCCATATTTGGCACTATGCGCCTCTATAGCATCTTTGTGGTAGATATGTTCAGAACCCAGATTAACACTGTATTGACTTTGCAGTTGTTGGAGCAGATGCGAGCCAACAGAGCAAATCTAAAGCCAATCCAGCTGAAGATGTTGGAACAGCTAGAAGCTCAGCTCTCAGCAGTGCAGCTGCATCAACAGCAGGTTTGTAGATTTCAGGCCATCATGGTGTCTCCGTGTTGAATTTTTTCTCCATGGGTAATGTTAACTTTGTGTCTGGATTCGCTCCAAGTTGAGACAGAACGCGACCGCGCAGGTGCCGCCCACCCTCAACGGCCCTGCGGCCTCTCTCTCAATGACCGTGCAGTCTCCGTCCAGTGGCTCTGTGCTTCGCCCACCCTGTACTGCTCAACATAATGGCCGGCTCCCCACCAGCCCTCAGCCCACTTCAGTTGGCAATAATCACACACCAGGAATGGGAACCAATGGAGACGTGCCTTACCTGCACCCTAATGCACTACCTCACAACTGCACAAGCCCGGGTGATGCGTGGAAGAGCCAGCATCTCAGTACCGCTCAGGTCAGTGTATAGTTAAATTACATTTTGCTGTATTTACATTGTGCTTCTTTCATTCTGTATCTGCACTGCAGCTGAACTGTAATCACAAAATGCAACCTCTGTTTTATAATAATATAATTACGCTGTGAAGCCCTAGTACAGTAACGACACTGCCTCGCTACCCTTATCCACACTGTTACAGCCCTGGCCCTGTTAACCACACTGCGCCATTGTGTTGCAGATGTTTACTTATTAATTTTTATGTTTTCAGACATAATAGCTTTCATAGCCTACAGCTTTTTCCTGTTATGTATGTATTTGATTTTGGACACACCCTACGTCTTCGATAGATCCCAACTGCTTAGTATGGGACCTTCCAGGATGGTGCATGAGCCGCACACTTTACTTACTGTGATCAACCACACTGTTACGTTCATTCGTTCATTATCTCTCGCTTTATCCTCTATTAGTGTCGCGGTGGGGTTCCCCATGCCCATCCAGGGGAGAACGTCTCGGGCGCTGGGTAGATAGACCCAGGACAGGGCGCCAATCCATCGCTCGGGCGCTGGGCAGATAGACCCAGGACAGGGCGCCAATCCATCGCTGGGCACACACTCACTCACACATACACACTCTATATGGGGCAATTTTTGAGAATTCAATTCACTTGATCCATGTTTTTGGACTGTGGGAGGAAACCGGAGAACCCGGAGGAAACCCACGCAGACACGGGGAGAACATGGAAACTCCACCCAGATGGGGATTCGAACCGGGAATCCCTAGCGCTGAGAGGCGAACGTGCTAACCACTAAGCCACCGTGCCGCCATCCACACTGTTACGAAATTCGCTTAATCACACTGTATTGTCCCTGTAATTGTGCAACTGTGCTGTAATAGCACTCTCCCGTCTGTATGATGTCATATGTAATTATGCTGTGCTGGTTCTATTTTTGTATCTTACTGTACTATATAATATCAGTGTGCAGCTGTAGTTTGATTACATTGTGATGCCTCTGTACTGCCATGCTGTGCTGTATTAACTATGTTCAGCTGTAAGGCGAACGGTCACACTACATGTTTTTAAAAAGACCACATTTTGTTTTATTGCTGTAGTGTAAATTAGCTTTATTTTATCCCCAGGTGCTTCAGAAAGGCCCAGTTTTAAATTGGGCCGGACCCAACGGTGATTGTGGGCACTCTTCCAGTGGCTCAGGCGACGGTGGGCCTCACAATCAGGTTGGACATTCCCTCTCAAACTCCAGCGAATCCTCCGAACTGGCTGTCAATCACCTGTCCTCGCCCAGCCCCTCCTCTGCCTCTTCCCCCGCCTCCTCCGCGCACACAGCTACCTCAGGAGTCCCCCTGACCAAAGAGAGCGAGCATACGCAGGGTAACAGTGCCACAGTCCCCAACCACCACCACAGCCACAGACATATATCGGGCTCACCAGCCACCCACTCCTCGGACAATCCCCAGCCATGCACCCGACCGTTGGGTAAAGAAAGCCCCGCAGAAGGGCCCCGACTCAACCACATTCACCTGGGTGCCAGCTCAGCCGCCTCTTCACCCGCCTCGGCACTATCGGCCACCTCGCCCTCGCCTCTCAACAACGAGCCCACAGGAAGCCATGACAAGCCTGGTCCAGCCACCGTGAACGGCAGCACGGGAGGAGGTTGTTCGGAGGACTCGCGGAGCCCAGTGAAATCTGACCTGCCACAGACATGTCTTAAGTCCCACCCATCCCTCAGAGCGTCGCATTCGTCCACCACAGTCTCCATCTATCCGACTTCGTCAGATGTTCTCAAAGCCTGCAGGTGGGTGGGGTTTGTGTGCAGATTGTAAAATTATCTCTTGACTTATTTACAGCAGCGCTCTGGGTGACAGTCTGTCAGTGGAAACTAAATGAACTGTAACCCAGTATGAGGTTCTGAAAGTGCTCTAGTTGTGTGATCATTCTGCCAATGGAGGGTTTGAAAGACCCTGGTGGTCATTGTTGCATTTTTCTCATTTGTCAGATATTTTAAGAGTTGCTTATTGATTTTAAGCACATTTCTCCTACAACTTTTAAGCTTCCTCCGGTCTGTACTGGCTTACCCTTTATTTATATATATATATATATGGCGGCACGGTGGCTTAGTGGTTAGCACGTTCGCCTCTCAGCACTAGGGATTCCTGGTTCGAATCCCCATCTGGGTTGAATTTTCCATGTTCTCCCCGTGTACGTGTGGGTTTCCTGTGGGTTCTCCGGTTTCCTTCCACAGTCCAAAAACATGAATCAAGTTAATTGAGTTCTCCAAATTGCCCCATGTCGAGTGTGTTTGAGTGAGTGTGTGTCCAGCAATGGATTGGCGCCCTGTCCTGGGTGTATCTGCCCAGTGCCCGAGACGTTCTCCCCTGAATGGGCATGGGGAACCCCACCGCAACCTTAATAGAGGATAAAGCGGAAGATAATGAATGAATGAGAATAAATTAATATATATAAAGGGTGAGCCAGTACAGACCGGAGGAAGCTTCTTGTGCTTTTCTAATTTAAATGTTCTAGATATGTGTAAATTAGTTTTAATAGTTTACTAGAAGTTTTGTGGTCTAATGAGCTACAAATGCTGGAGTTGCTCAGATTTAAAGTCTCTAGATGTTTCTATGTAATGAACTTTATCAAGATTGAGGATTAAAAAAAACTGCCTATACAATCGAGTTGCATTACAAACTAACTTCTTTTTTTTTTTTTTAACTTTGCAGAAGTGTTGGAAAGAATGGTCTTTCAAGCAGCAGCATTTTGCTGGATAAGTGCCCTCCTCCCAGACTACCACTTCCTCCATCACCTCCCCTGCCAAAGGACAAGCTCAACCCCCCGACTCCCAGCATATACGTGAGCATCCAGCTGCTTATTCCTTAAGCTACACAGTTAATGAGTTTGTAGTTCTTTCATCACAATCAATGTCTTGTTTGAATTGCAGTTGGAAAATAAGAGAGATGCTTTCTTCCCCCCACTGCATCAGTTCTGTACAAACCCATCAAATCCAGTTACAGTCATCCGTGGACTAGCAGGAGCTTTGAAACTGGGTAAGGTCATTGTTCCCATTTGCAAAAAGTTCAAGCTTTTTTTGGTGTCAATACTTGAATACGGAGGGTCCATACATCACTATGATTTATTTGTCTGACCGTATGTTTGATCAAAGTGAAGTCTTTAAAATGGCCACCAGAAAATAGGCTTATCAAACTGGAGTTTGGGGGTTTAAATCCAGAGTCTAATGAAGTTATCTGTGTAGGCCCTTGAGATAGGCCTGTCAACACTCAGTGCTTCATGGATTCTGTATATACCCTATATTGTAACCCTAAACATTATGTTAGCTCATGTTTGGTAAAACCATCAACAAAAGGAATTTGACATTCTGAAGACAAGCTCACATTTGAACATGCAAGTTTTTATCTTTAATGTCATTATGGTAGTTTTTGTCACTAGGCTGTAGCTGGAGATATTTCACTGAATCTAACTGCCTTTTCATTTAGTTTAAATGAAGTACACATAACTAAAACACCTTAAACAACACACTGAAACAATTATTTTCCTGACTTTCTGAATGTAATAAAAAATTCATTCCATTTTTAAAATATTTTATGATTTATTTATTTATTTATTTTAGACCTGGGCTTGTTTTCCACAAAAACACTTGTGGAGGCGAACCCTGAGCATCTGGTTGAGGTGAAGACCCAGATCTGTCAGCCAGCTGATGAGAACTGGGATACTAGCGGCACTAAGAAGCAGTGGCGCTGTGAGAGCAGCCGGTCTCTTACCACCATTGCCAAATACGCCCAGTACCAGGCAGCGTCGTTTCAGGAGTCACTCCGGGTAAGCCGAAACGCCGGGTTAAACATAAGCATTTATGTAAACATGTTCTGAATAAATATATTTACATTTGGCAGCTTCACTCCACCGTAACTATGTAAGACAAGACAATATTTAAAAACCTATCCATGGTGGAAAGAATCACGTGCATAAGACCTGTGACCCAACTTACAATAAGACTTTACTAATAATAAAGCTCAGCTTATTCACATCATTTACCTGGCAAAATAAAAGCTCAAATGTTTTCTTATTATATTGTGTGGCCAAGTGTTTTACATTGTGTTAGTCTAGCTTGGTACAAAGGCTGATCTTCCTGCAGTCTTGTATCTTCCATTAAACACATATGGCATGTGATGAAGACTTCATGGCTTAAGCAAAAACTGGAAGTTATATCCATTGGCAAATCTGTTTTCTTTTTGTAACCGTTTTAGGAGGAGAATGAGAAAAGGGGTCAGAAAGACATGTCGGACTCTGAAGCGTTATCGTCTGAAAGGTACATGGGCTCCTGCTTCAGTACAATGGATCCTCTGTTTTCATTGCTAATATGTCCACCAACAATACAATCGATAAACTTAAGCACCTATTTCCATATATAAACTATATACATACACTGTATATCATACACAGTGTTTTATATTTAAAATTACTAAGAGATAACTTTTCAACATCTTTATTCTCTTTTTTCATAAGCACATTCACATTATTTACTACATTAGCTTCTTTAATTTTTCTTTTTTTTTTTTTTTTTTTTGGCACAATCAAACTCATCGTGGACGGTGACTTTCCGTACATCTGGCCATTTTCAGCGATCTGAATGCCGTTCTTGTATTTTTGAATAATATCTTTCTTTACTGGGCGGCTCGGTGGCTTAGTGATTAGCACATTCGCCTCTCAGCACTAGGGATTCACGGTTCGAATCCCAATCTGGGTGGAGTTTCCATGTTCTCCCCGTGTCCATGTGTGTTTCCTCCGGGTTCTCTGGTTTCCTTCCACAGTCCAAAAACATGGCTCAAGTCAATTGAATTCTCCAAATTGCCCCATATAGAGTGTGTTTGTGTGAGTGAGAGTGTGTGCCCAGTGATGGATTGGCACCCTGTCCTGGGTGTATCTGCCCAGCGCCTGAGACGTTCTCCCCTGCATGGGCACGGGGGACCCCCCCGCGACCCTTATATAGGCTAAAGCGGAAGATTATGGATGGATGGATTTTTCTTTACCTCAGTTATATTTCTGGTCTTTTTTTTTTTTTTTTTTTTATTATTCTTTTTTTTTTTTTTTTTTTTTTTTTTTTTTTTTTTTTGGATGGACTACAGCTTTTGCAATAGTTATTTATATATATATATATATATAATTTTTTTTTATGTTCCATCGTGAGGCTAAAAGTGAAGCATTTACTTTACTTCTACTCAACAAGGAAAACACTTAACGGGGACAATGAGATTTGTGTACCCATATTTAATCCGAAGCGACTGGCAAAACAGAGACGTAATTTTCGAGGAGAAAGAAATTATTAAAGAAACTTATAATATAAGAAAGTAACCAAATTGGTGATATCCAAAGTCAATGAAAACAGAGGTTCCACTGTAATTAATTCATTATGTATTAATTATATATATAATATTCATTTTGAATGCCAACCATGTTACCATTTTATTAGTCTTTCCAGAAGACGGAAGGGTCCTTTCAAGCAAATCAAGTTCGGGACAAATATTGACGTTTCGGACGAGAAAAAGTAAGTGCTTCTGTTAACACTTCATCTGCCGGAATGTTTTCATGGTGCTGTGGAAATTCTGATGTGTAAACTTGCCTGCAGGTGGAAACTGCAGCTGCAGGAACTCAGTAAGCTGCCTGCATTTGCACGTGTGGTGTCTGCAGGAAACCTCCTCAGCCATGTAGGTCACACCATCCTGGGCATGAACACGGTCCAGCTCTTCATGAAGGTTCCTGGCTGCAGGACACCTGGTGAGTAGGTTTTACTTGGAGACACAGAAGTAGATTTTCATTTAAGTACGATTTGGTAGTTTATGATTAAATATTTAAAACTTCAAGCATCGTGAGGTCTTTTTTGGGGGTAAATTCTTACTGCTGGTTATTAGTACAGCCCTATGTGCAGGATATTTACACCCCCTACCGGGAACAATGTTATAATGTTTATCATAATTCTCATTTAATTCTCAGGTCATCAAGAAAATAACAACTTTTGTTCAGTAAACATCAACATCGGGCCGGGAGACTGCGAGTGGTTCGCTGTGCCTGAGCCGTATTGGGGAGTAATGAGTGAGTTCTGTGAAAAGAACAATATCAACTTCCTTATGGGTTCGTGGTGGCCGAATCTGGAAGACCTATATGAGGCCAACGTGCCAGTGTACCGGTTTATACAGCGACCTGGTGACCTTGTCTGGTTGAACACAGGAACAGTGCACTGGGTACAGGCCATCGGCTGGTGCAATAACATCTCCTGGAACGTGGGCCCTCTGACTGGTACATCAATGTGTCTCAATCTAAATAGTGTTGTCAAAGAGTAAAGAAAATCTGGTGTCATTTATGTGAGATCATTCATGTTCTTCAGCTCATCAATACAAGCTGGCAGTGGAACGCTATGAGTGGAACAAGCTCCAGAGTGTCAAGTCGGTGGTTCCCATGGTGCATCTCTCTTGGAACATGGCGAGAAACATCAAAGTGTCCGACCACAAGCTTTTTGAGATGATCAAGTGAGTAAGACTGAAACATTTTAACGGAACCTCTAGTTTATTATAATTTGATGCCAAGAGTTAAATAAATAATAAAAGCGAATCGGTTGCTAGGTTACTCACATGCCTGGTGTTCTGCAGACTTGGGTTCTTACCCTGCTGCATGTTCAGAATCGAATACCCTCTCCACTGTAACACTGTTTGACATCAACATGGTTTACGAACATTTTGACTCCAACACCTCATTAAGAGATGGGTGTCAATTTGTAAAACCTGCAAGTGGTAAAGATGAGACCCTGGTTTAATTTAATTGGTGTAATATGACTGTGGTCGTGTCCAGGTTCTGTCTGCTGCGAACACTCAAACAGTGTCAGGCGGTAAAGGAGGCACTGGTGTCGGCAGGGAAGGAGACGATATGGCATGGGCGGGTCAGAGATGAACCTGCACACTACTGTGCCATCTGTGAGGTGGGAATTTTTAACATGTACAGATGCGGACAAATTGAGTGTGTTGTTTGTTTATTGTAAATAAAACTGAGCCGTTGTAGGTGGAAGTCTTCAACCTTCTGTTTGTCACGAGCGAGGGTTACTCCCGGAAGACGTTGGTGGTGCATTGTCAGGACTGTGCACGGAAGGGCAGCAGCGAGCTGGATGGCTTTGTGGTGCTGGAACAGTACAGGATGGAAGACCTAATGCAGGTCTATGACCAGTTTTCATTAGTAAGTTCTTTTCATCATGCTCTGTGTGATTAGTTTTCCTCCTGACCTCTCGTTGTGTGATGGAAGTTATGGAGACCCGAAGAGATCGGTTTTAAAATATTCCTGGATCGGATTTTAAACAAGTCACCCCTTTAAAACACACCATCACAACCTACGTGTATACTAATGGAAGATGTACCAAAAAAGTAGAAGCTCTGTGTATAGGAGCTAGTGGTAGTGTTGACCTCAAACATATGATGGATACACTAATATGTGGTTACATGGTTTATAGTAATTCCCTTTAAACATCCTGTCCAGCTGAAATACAATGAAATCAATAAGGTAATTTGGAGACGTGGGCGGCACGGTGGCTTAGTGGTTAGCACGTTTGCCTCTCAGCGCTAGGGATTCCTGGTTCGAATCCCCATCTGGGTGGAGTTTCCATGTTCTCCCTGTGTCCGCGTGGGTTTCCTCCGGGTTCTCCGGTTTCCTCCCACAGTCCAAAAACATGGATCAAGTCAATTGAGTTCTCCAAATTGCCCCATGTAGAGAGTGTGTGAGTGAGTGTGTGCCCAGCGATGGATTGGCGCCCTGTCCTGGGTCTATCTGCCCAGCGCCCGAGACGTTCTCCCCTGGATGGGCATGGGGAACCCCACCGCGACCCTAATGGAGGATAAAGCGGGAGATGAATGAATGAATGAATGAATTTGGAGACGTTTATTCACTGTAGAATAATAATGTAAATTGAGTTTAATTTATTCATTGATGTAGAGCTTTGTACTATAGTACTATAGTAGCAGCTTTACAGCGTTCTAAGCCTGAACCACCCCCACTGATGTGGTGATAATCTCTAGAATTAATGTTTTAAAATGAGGAAACTTTGTGAGTACCATGGCTTGGTTAGGCGGCACGGTTAGCAGCTTGAGAGGTTCGCCTCTCAGCACTAGGGATTCCATGTTCTCCCCATGTCCGCGTGGGTTTCCTCCGGGTTCTCCGGTTTCCTCCCACAGTCCAAAAACATGGATCAAGTCAATTGAGTTCTCCAAATTGCCCCATATAGAGTGTGTCTGTGTGAGTGAGTGTGTACCCAGCGATGGATTGGCGCCCTGTCCTGGGTGTATCTGCCCAGCGCCCGAGACGTTCTCCCCTGGATGGGCATGTGGAACCCCACCGCGACCCTAATAGAGGATAAAGCGGGAGATGATGAATGAATGAATGGCTTGGTTAATAATATCTGTACTGTACCATGTTCTTGAACGTTTGCCCGTTTAGAGTCCACCTTAAATTGTTCATACCCCGACATGCGTAAATACAGCTTGTGTTTCTTTTTCGTCTCTCAGGCTCCTCCTCTGCATTCATCTTCATCTTGACATTAAGACTGTACAGAAACTTTACACAATGGACCATTTCTGATATTCAGGAACGTGGAGGCGGTCCGGCACATGGTCCGTGTTTCTAGGGACCGCCGGAGCTGACGGCTGAAGCCGACGTGTGTCTATGCAACCTGTTGTTTGAGTGCGACGTGTGGTGTCGGCCTACAGGGGGCGGTGGTGGATGCACTTCCTCTCACCAAACTGCTCTCTCTTATACGGCTTGGGCTCTACGGCCTTTCCACAGTGAAATCAACACACAGGGAGGAACTTCGGGGTCTTTTTGTTTTTTGTATATATCGTCCGTCACAGCTGGTATTGTCACTTAAAAGGCTACTGACTTGAGATCCCCGTCCTTCCTTTCCCTTTTATCATTTGTATTTCGTTTCGGAGCCGTCGAGCTCCTTTTCTTCACTCGTTTCTATATGGTGGTCCCCTGCGTGAGGGGGACTCGAGGCCTAGCTGATCTTTTTCTATGGTAGATAGCAATTTTACCACTTTGGATGACAAAATCTACAAAAAAAAAAAATTTGTAATGTGAAGATTTAGGTGATATAATTTTTTACCGCTTTTATGTTTTATTGGTCTCGTTCTTATGAAACCATGATGAATATTTTGTTTTTGTTTAAGAAAACGGAAAAACCAGCGAGAGGAGGAGGAAAAAAAAAAAAAACAAAACAAGTCACAAAGAGAAATGGATTGCACATAGACTTGAGGAATAAAAGTTGAACTTGTAATTCCCCTCCCCCCCCCTTTTGGTTGTTTCTAATCTCGATGTACATTTACACTATTTATAAATACATATTTATTGCTTGAAGATATTTGTGGATGGAATGCTGTTATTTTTCCCAGAGTACCTGCCATTAAATTTGAAAGTTTTCTCATTTAAAATTCTGCTCCTGCATTTTCTATAGAGAAATAAATCTGCTTAGCAAGCAAACAGTAAACCAGGGAATTGTTTTATTTTATGCTGTAACTGGTTTGCACACAGATTTATGTAATTTTTTTTATATTCCATCATCACAACTTCCACTTTTACCATCTTCTATTGGCAGATCCTTATTCTCCACCTTGCCCCATCCTACAATTCCTTCTCGGTCATCCCATCACCTGCATGTCCTTCCCCACTGCATCTATATCCCTCCTTGTGCCTGGTGGTCAGAGGAGGGATGAGTATTGATCTTATCGCCTCCTCCTCACATGCGTAAACCACCTTTAATCCCCCTCCCTAACATTCAACCTGTGCCATCCCTCTAACAAACCTCTAATCTTGTTTATCCTCATTACTCCTGATGAAAATTACATCATCTCTGCCACTGATAGCTCCCTCTCCTGTCTTTTGCTCTGAGCCACTGTATGTACTGCACAACAACATGGGCCTCATTACTGTCCTGCATTTAGAATGAGGAGTGTAATTAAAAACCTGTTGAAAGTGATTTAATTACAGTAGATCAACGTCCCGCTCTTCGGGGTGAAGACTGCATGGGGAGCGTTTGTGTAAATGTTCAGGTGAATCTATAATTCATTATTCGAATTAAAATGTTCATGCTGCAGCTCTACACCATTAAATAGGTTTCATTTTGCAGGAATACTCACATGGACATCTGCACTGCTGCAGCATCGCAGCCCTTCACCACCTGAAGATTATGACTCCTCTCTGCAAGTTTCTCATTTGACCTCATTATATGAAACTTAATTACGTTGTAATTGATTAATTAGCCCTTGTGTACAAGTCCATTTCATCTAAACTGGCTCATCATTCTCTTTCTATTATGAGCTACTTCATGGATGGGATTAATTGTACCACCGTTTTAAGTAAACTGTATAGAGCAATAAGAAACAAGGACAAAAATGATTTAAGATTATTTTATTGAGGTTCTTAAAAGGATGGCTGACCTCACACGGGGAAAAGGGTCCAAGGATGGGGTCCATACTTTCGATGTGGAGTTCTCAATGTTCTTTCCATATCCCAATTTAAAGAAATGTCATCTTAACTTTAGATTAGTCCTTGGTTTGAAGGTGTGTCTCCCTCATTCATTTGCCCAATAAAAGCTTGGACCTCATTTGATTGAGGGTCTCAAAGGAAGCTCTTGACACTGGAGGCCATAATGGAAGATGCTGATGAAATTAGTTTTGAAACCCAGCAAACAATGTAGCTGTAGGTTAATGAACACAGATGTCTACACTGCATGCCAGGTACAAAACCATCTCGGTTTGGGTTAACAGTTTCTCCTTTGTGAGTCTTTGTTTCATCATGTGAATGAAGGTTATTTCTCACGGTGGCCTTTGGGATTCAAAACTTAAATTACGTCATTTATCCCAACTCGATTGCTGATTTCAGAGCCCAGTAATGGTAACCCAATGGTGGAGCAATAAGTGTTTAAAACCTGGCTCAAGGCTCCACAATTTTGGTGGAGATCCCTTTAGATCCCTAGCGTGACATCTTGATAAAATAAATAAAAAAAAGGTTTCAAGGTACTAGAAGACAAAACTGATTGCATCCTGAAAGCTGCTTTAGTTCTCAGTAGCTGCAGTCAGTGAAGCCTATTAGAGACCCAGTAGCCAGATGTAGCTGCTGAAGATGAGCCAGTACCTACACTGACTACTGAGCATCTCAGAGGCTCTGGCATTTTAAAAATTTGTTTAAACGTTAACAAAGATGTTTTTTAATCATGCCTCAGGTGACCAAACCATCTTTTGCTTGATCTCCTTCTATGCACTAGAACCTGCAGTCTTTTTCCGCCAGAATTCTGGATCATTATTTTTGGACCTGTAGTAATAGACGAGTTTATGTAGTGATGCTGGGTGAGTGCAGTCACAGCAGTCTTGTTTTTATCAGCACCGCTAACTGAGGTGACGTGGACAGAGGAGATCAAACAGACATGAAGGCTTTGGGTTCTGGCAGTGGAAAGTTAAACATTCGTTATCCATCTGATGCTGGAATGTCCTAGGGAAGCAAGAAAACACTTGTGTACTGAGAGATAGGGTAAAATGAGGTAATTTCATCCAGCTTACCCTTTGTCGTGTGTTGCTGCTGAAATTCAGACAGTCTGACCCTTTTAACTGGGTACCCTGCACTTTCTGCCTCTTCTAGTCAGTATTAATTCTGTCCGCTGCACATTTTACAATGCCTCAACTCCTTTAACTACGTTTCTGTTTTTACTCAAGATGACATTAGCTGCTCAGTGTTTGCCCTGCCGGGATGTAGCTACGGCCTCGAGGCACATTCATCAAAATGGATCAATTAAAAGACTTTAATAGGTGATGATAACGGGTTTATGAAAGGTATCTAGTTGCTTAGAAGTTCCTATGGGTTCCATTTGTGACCTCACAGACTTACACACCTTGTTCTCGAATTGATCTTTGTTGTTCCTCCATCCTGAGGTGGGGTCCGTATAGTGACCTTGAATTTCCTACATATGCACCCAACCTGTTAATTGAGTCCAAAGTTTAGTGATGGGGGCAACAACTCTTCTGATGTTTTTTCACAATCTTTCTTTGTTCCTTGGTGCACCTCCACAAACATGTTGTAAAGATCAGACTTTACAACCTTTAAATAGCACAGGGTTCCAATTTGGAGCTGATGAGCATCCTATTTTACCTTTCCCATACCTTTGTTCCTCACTGGTCTGAAATTCCAGACCATTTTCCTTGATAAACACATTTTCTGTCTCCTTTGCAGAAGATTCTATAGGGTCTCACATCCTTTCATAGTGTCTCACAGTGCTTTATATGGGGGAGTGATCCTGCGATAATGCAGACTTCCTCTAAAGTGGCACTTTTCGCTGACTCATGGAAAGAAAATACCATGTCGTCACACGGACTGCGACATGGAAACAGGTGATGCGGTGGACAATGAAAAACCTCCAGTTAGATGGAGGCAGAAGGGAAAGGAGATGCTATACTTTTTAAATTCAGTCATTTGGTTGGTACAGTATATAGAAATGCACTGTGTTTTAATGTGTGTGTATATATATATATATATATAGATTAAAAAGTACAGTTTGTTAGGTGATCTGTCACTCCTGATAATCTAACTGGAGGTTTTCCACTGTCCACTGCTGCACACTGCATCACCTGCATTTCCATGATGTCACAGTTTGTGTGATGATACATGACAAGGTTATTTTTTTTCCATGACTCAGCAAAAAATGCCACTTCAGTGGAGGTTCACATAATCACAGCTCCACATAAAGAACTTTGTGATACTTCGGATGTTCTTCACAATGATCACTGATCTAAACATGTCTTGAGGATGGAGATTCTGACCACAGTCACCCTGTTGTTCAAAGACCCTCGATTTCTCACGTTTTTTTTCCCTCTGTCCGTTCCTCCTGGCTCCGTCTCTCATTGGCCTGAGTCCAAACAGCATGCCTATTAAGTACAAACTTCACAAATCTGAGAGGACCGACTGAAGAGATAGTATGACAGGCGACTTTGCACTTACTGACCTTTTCCTCCCCTCCAGACCCCGTTTTTCTAATTAGACAGCAGAATATAGAACTTTATTTTTGCACTGTCGGTGTCCATTTCCTTAGACTAATGACGGAAATGTGACTTGTGGTTTAAAATTAAAATGACAAAAGAGGCCTTTAAAATGTCACGGAGTAAAATCCATGCTGACTGA
Organism: Corydoras sp. C115; assembly: GCA_019802505.1. Lineage (NCBI taxonomy): Eukaryota > Metazoa > Chordata > Actinopteri > Siluriformes > Callichthyidae > Corydoras > Corydoras sp. C115. Next base: position 210,452 of record JAFMOC010000178.1, on the reverse strand, counting down.
CGCCACCAGCAGGGTGTCACGTTTCACTGGGGACAGGTTAACCCACATGACTGACCAATCAGAGCGCACTCTGAAAGACTCCATTCATAAAATCATGCCTTTACCCTTCACCCACATGGCTTGCCTTATTTACTTCCTCCCTCACTCTACCCCCTGTTTTTCCTTACATGGGGTCATGTCCCCTGGAACTCATGTGAGTCAATCAGCTTATATAAGATATTACTGTTACTGAAGACATTTGCATACCGCTAACGTTCTTCAACACAGATCTGGGGGTTATTTAAAGAACGTGTCTTAGTAATTGTTACATTACCGCATTAATTGATTAAACCTCCTAACAGTAGATCCTGATGGATTCGTTCTGCATAGACAAAAAGGTCCTCATAAGAAAGGTCGGTTATGCTCATCAGTCTGAAACTCTTTAAAGAGTCTGAATTTCACTAACTGTCCACAAAGTTTCACTCATTTTCTCTGGAATTTGATGCGATAATTCAGAACACCATTATTTCTTCAATGATGGCAAGCTGTTCTGTCACAGATGTAGCCCAACAGCTCCAAACCACCATCCTTCCTCCACCATGTTTTACAGTAGGTGTAAATTTTATTTGGAAATTTGTATGAGGCTTTCCTTCAGGACTCATTTGTCTATAAAACAGCAATGTTCTTTTTGAAGAACAGCAACCTTATTACGTACTCCATTGTTGTGCAGTGTTCTTCTGATGGTGGACCCACGAACAGTAACATTAGTTAGAGGACTGTTGGTTGTAATTGGAGTCTATTATACCTTGCTCTTGTTTTCACTGGTCAAACACATCTGGTGAGGGTAGATAAGTATCTGACTAGATTTGGTTTTAGAATGGTTTGTAACATTATTTTTTAACCTAAATCTACTTTTGAGGTATTTAGACATCTAATTTGTTTGTGCCTTGATCGATTGAAAGGTCAAACATCAGTGTTCTTTATTGAAGGTTAATATACTTTTGCACTGACAGGTCTGTAATACTGGATCATTTTCTAGTATCCACTGTAAGCCCTAAAACCTACTTAATTTTATCAAATGTATTCAGAAATATAAAAAATATTTTAAAAATCAAAAAGGATTTGCGAACTGTACTCAAAGGTTTGACCACTTACTCAAAACTGAATTTGTCACTCATGTCAATCAAATTTTAGATAATAGTGATTACAAATCTGACAATCTGAACTCCAGCATCAGCTTACGAAGCCCATTATCTCCTACTAGAGGACAAATAACCTTGAGTGACCTTTTTTTTTTTTTTTTTTTGTAATGCTGAACGGACATTTTACATAAGTCTTCTGTTCCTGATTTCATCCCCCAGCCCACACACACCAAACCTGTTTCTTCATCCGTGTTCCTCCGTCACACTGCAAACAATTGCACAATCCGGCTGTGACATCAGAACCCTCACTGAACTGAGCTTTTCATTTACTGCTGTTCTTACCTTCTCAGACGTGACAGTTCTAAAAACGACCAGGAGCAACATTCTAACCACTTTAGATTGGGTGAGATTTAAACCTCAGATCACTTAAATGAGTAATTCCATTCAGATTGATCACACACACACACACACACACACACACACATACTGTATTATGTTACCAGCACACACTACATCCGAGATATTAAACTACAACTCTGAGGTTCTACTTACATGTGCTCTCTTCTTAATCTTCACTTTCCATGTTGCATTTTCCTGGTTATAGTATTTATAACTTCTCCCATGCTGTGATTGAGTCACATGCTACCAGGCGGACCTTTTTAAAGAGAGGCGGGAACAGAGGAGGGTGGACCTTTATTGTTTTGACCAATAACATCCAGAGGGCTGGTTCTTTCCTGGCTTAGTTTTTTTTCTGAATGAAGGTTCAGGGTCAGGTCATTCATTGAAGGAAGTATGGCATGTAGGCTATATGACTAAGCTTATAACTTATGAAATCATGTCACGTTCTTAAGACTCTTATTAAAGGATCTATCGGTGAGAAATGATTAATGGATACGCAGTGTAATTAATGAGCGTGTTCTATAATTACACCCCGATTATGTTTGTGTGTGTGCTTTCTTGTGTACCTCTTAACTCAGTGCCACATTGGAGACACCACCGCAGGTCTAGAAACAGTGGGGTTGTCTTCTGTCCCTCATCTGACCCCCATCCTGTAAAGCAAACATGCAGATCAAACAGCTAAACACAATGGATTTATTTTTTCTACATTGTTGCAGATGTTCCCTTTAATGTGTTGGATTGTACATGACCCTTATATCCAAACTATCTTAAAAGGGTTGCGACTGATAAGTCTGGAAACTGTGCAGGATGTCCTTCCGTCTTAGCAGCCTTCAGCCTCGTTCTGGTCTCCTAATGTAGTTCTGACGGAACCTTAAAGCATGTTTGAGGTCAAGTCTCATATTATATGATACTTACTTGCTGTAGACCACAATATATTACATTAAACTTCAAAATGCTGTAGCCCCTTTAAATCTAATGAGACAGTCACCCAGCCTCAGAACATCAGACCTCCTATTCCATGCTTTACATTTGGTGTTGCACACTATGGAACCATCCTTTGACTTGACTCTGCATGTTCAGTCCCTCACGGTCTGACTGCTTTCCTCAGGATTTCAGTGCACTGCACTACCAGTGCCCTTCACCTCTCCATATCCACTCCACTAATCGCACGCTGAGCCCCTAAGACGAAGAACAAACCTAGCCCCAGCTGTCGCGATGAATAAGTCCCAGGATGGACGTAGTGTAAATTGGCACTAGCCAAAATTCCCACACCCAGCCCCCCTTCTCATTTTCACATGATCATCTTGGTGACCTGGTTTGCACTACCGCCTGACTGGTGGCACACTGAGATGACTGCTCTCATTGACAGCAGCATCCTTCTGAAAGCCTCCTCTTCCAGGGGCAGCTGGACCCTCATTTGTCAGTCTTAACCTAGTTTTCCCTGCAGTTCAGGTCACTAACAAGGCTGGAAAAGAGGACATCAAGCCAAGCAGACACTTACCTAGCCCACATTTCTTCTTTTTGCCTAAAGCTGCTTGAATCATATTAATGAAAACCTCTGCTTTTTAAAAAAATGTTAACGCCATTGGCGTTTCTACCATCATTGTGAACCTGCTAACGATTGCTCTTCACATTCATTTTGTGGAAAGTCCACTGAACCATCTTCTTGCTTTTAGGTCTTTCCATAATGGGCTGACTAAAGCATTTGGCACCCCTCTTATCTATGCAGTTCCCCCTCCGCCATCCGCTTTTGCGATTGCCAATGTGGAACATTTACATGAACAGCTGTAGACTGAACACTAACCTATAGTCATTTTCGGGGCTGGAGGACAGTATCCTGTGAACATTTTGCATTTGTGCAGGTGTTTGCATGATTCACATTTAAAAATACCCTGTTTGATCCCTGTCGTGGGTTGGAGACTGGATCCCACGCACACCCTCATAAAGCCTGTGAGCACAGTTGCAAACTTGATGTATACCACAGAACACAAAAATCCCTATTTCCAACTTTCATCCATCCATCCATCCATATCTTCCGCTTAATCTCCTAGTAGAGTCGTGGATTGGTTCCCCATGACGATCCAGGGGAGAACATCTCGGGTGCTGAGCAACATGCAAAGTGAGCTTAAGAAGCCCCAAAGAAATGGAGGTCTGAGGGAACCAGAGCTGGGCTGTATAGTGGATCTATGGAAGCCTGTTCCTACCAAAGTATCTCAGAATTCTGAGATATAAATTTAGACAAGAAGTCCGATCTCTGAGGTAAAAAGTCGGAGTACTGAGATAATTTAGTAATTTTTTTCATTTTAATGGAATTGGGCTTCCATAGATTGGACATTTTGTTGATTTTCAATTTGACTGCCCACTACAGTGCTGCCGTCTACTGGAAGCATTTAAAGACATTCATTTATTCATTATCTTCCGCTTTATCCTACATAGGTGTTTAAGGGGGGGATTGGGATTGATGCCCATCAAGGGCGCTGGGTAGATACACCCAGAACAGGGTGCCAATCTATCTCTGGGCACACTCACTAACACTATATGGGGCAATTTACATTTAGCATTCAATTTACCTTGAATCCATGTTTTTGTACTATGGGAGGAAACCCACACGGACATGGGAAGAACATGGAAACCCCACCCTGATTAGGATTCGAACCTGGAATCCCTCAGCGCTTAGGGGCGAACTGCGCTACCCACTAAGCCCGCGTCCACGCCCCGATTTCCAACTTTCTCCTGTTAATTGTGACTTCGGCTCATTTTTGCATTGCGTGAGGGAGACAGTATCGGGAGTAAAGTTACCGTAATAACTATGTTGGCTGTAAAGAGCGGCTTCTCAGCTTCATAAACCGTCAGAATCTTTTGGAAGGCGCAAACTGTCGCAAAGTTACGGTATTTTTAGAGCAAACCTCGTTAAAACTGTCTCATCTGCGACTGACTCGTCAAACAGATGCATGCTTTTCTGCCGAAGCTCAGGTTCCTTTATTCAAACATTTTCAGCCAGAACCATCATTTATTAGAACTCAATGTGCTCTCCACTGCTGACAGACATATTTCATATGTAATTTAATTTTATCCAATATAAATAATGAAGGGCGGCACGGTGGCTTAGTGGTTAGCACGTTCGCCTCTCAGCGCCAGGGATTCCCGGTTCGAATCCCCATCTGGGTGGAGTTTCCATGTTCTCCCCGTGTCTGCGTGGGTTTCCTCCGGGTTCTCCGGTTTCCTCCCACAGTCCAAAAACATGGATCAAGTCAATTGAATTCTCAAAATTGCCCCATATAGAGTGTGTCTGTGTGAGTGAGAGTGTGCCCAGCGATGGATTGGCACCCTGTCCTGGGTCTATCTGCCCAGCGCCCGAAACGTTCTCCCCTGGATGGGCATGGGGAACCCCACCGCGACCCTAATAGAGGATAAAGCGGGAGATAATGAATGAATAAATAATGAATGTAACAACAGTTTGAAAAATGGATAAACACACTCATGAATGGACATTTTTAAAGAGGACAGAGGGTTGGAATAAGGGATCTGGGCTAAAGCCCCTGATGTTTCTAAACCCTAAAAACTGCCCCTGCATCCCTCCAACCTCAATCTCACAAGAGCCGGTCTCCTTCTGCCTGGTTGCGTTCCAAATCACAACCTCCCTCCCTCCCTCCCTCCCTTTCTTGCCCTCACTGACTCCCTGCGCGAGGTGAATCAGACACTCCGTCCGTTCTGCGTGAACTCCAAATGCTCTGCGCACTCCAGTTCTGCAAAGAAATGCCCACACACCAATGTAAAGTTTTTCATTCATTATCACCCGCTTTATCCTCTATTAGGGTCGCGGTGGGGTTCCCCATGCCCATCCAGGGGAGAACGTCTCGGGCGCTGGGCAGATACACCCAGGACAGGGCGCCAATCCATCGCTGGGCACACACTCACTCACACAGACACACTCTATATGGGCAATTTGGGGAACTCAATTCACTTGATCCATGTTTTTGGACTGTGGGAGGAAAGAGGAAACCCGGAGGAAACCCACGGGGAGAACATGGAAACTCCACCCAGATGAGATGGGGATTCGAACCGGGAATCCCTGGTGCTGAGAGGCGAACGTGCTAACCACTAAGCCACCGTGCCGCCCCCAATGTAAAGTTCTCCGCGATTAACACGACTTCGAAGTCAGTTAAACAGCCAGGAGTGTCGTTTCCATGGTTGTTATTGATACACACTGTGGTAGAACAAGGTTCCGCGGCAGAACTTACCGGAATCCTGGTCAGGGCTTCACGCGCAGCCCGGGCGACTCTTCTGTCACCTTCCTTGAAATAAAGACAAAAGCTCAGTCAACGCTTTGATGTTACAAGACATCATTATGAGGTGTAAAAGCAGCGCAGGTTACAGAAAACGCCTCTGAAGGGTCGAATCCGTGGCGCACAGGCTCCCCCGGCGGCGTGCAGACGCGCGGGGCAGCCGAAAATGTCGGCGCTGCCTGTTCACGCTTCCAAATTCCTGCTGCATTTTTGAGCCGTGCCGTAACTATCTCGCATTGTTTGCATTAGCACCACCGCTGAGCCCATGTTAGCCGGCGAGGACTCAAGCCATTCAACCGATTTTCAGAGCCGGCTCTTGATTATTTGCCCCCCTCCCTCCCTCCCTCCCTCCAATCTCCAGCCTTCAGCCTCCAAGTTTGAATGTGAATTCGAAAAGAAAAATCAGGGACTCGGTGAGATGGTTAAAGCCAGACCGCCCCCACCATCACGTCTCAGGCTGCACAGTGCAGCCTCACAAACGCAACTGTGCTTTTAGAGATATTTAAGCTACACCCACCATGTTACCATCGCGTGTCCACGAGCCAAAGTCCATTAATCTACCTGATCTACCTGCTCAGCACATCCTAATGAGCATCACCAGGGCGTCCTGGTCCCACTCGTCCCCATCTGGTCATTTCATCTTATTCCCTGGGCACGGCACCAAATTATCATCAAAACATCACTTTGTAAGTGAAGGCAGGTTTGGCTGTCACTTCGAATTGCTTCTTCGTCAAACTGCCCGATGTGCCATACAGATTAAGAGCTAATCTGATGACCTGTTTAATCCCAGTTGTTAGATGTCCTATGTCCCATGTATTAAAATGTCATTTCACAACTCATTATCTGTTCTATATTGTTCTTGAACACAAAGTACAGGTAAAGACTCTCACCCAGAAAGGGGGGGAAAGTTTCAGGCTGCACAGTGCAGCTTCACAAACGCAACTGTGCTTTTAGAGATATTTAAGCTACACCCACCATGTTACCATTGCGTGTCCACGAGCCAAAGTCCATTAATCTACCTGATCTACCTGCTCAGAACATCATAATGAGCATCACCAGGGCGTCCTGGTCCCTCTCGTCCCCATCTGGTCATTTCATCTTATTCCCTGGGCACAGCACCAAATTATCATCAAAACATCACTTTGTAAGTGAAGGCAGATTTGGCAGATTTGGCAGATTTTCACTTCTAATTGCTTCTTCGTCAAACTGCCCGATGTGCCATACAGATTAAGAGCTAATCTGATGACCTGTTTAATCCCAGTTGTTAGATGTCCTATGTCCCATGTATTAAAATGTCATTTCACAACTCATTATCTGTTCTATATTGTTCTTGAACACAAAGTACAGGTAAAGACTCTCACCCAGAAAGGGGGGGAAAGTTTCAGGCTGCACAGTGCAGCTTCACAAACGCAACTGTGCTTTTAGAGATATTTAAGCTACACCCACCATGTTACCATCGCGTGTCCACGAGCCAAAGTCCATTAATCTACCTGATCTACCTGCTCAGAACATCATAATGAGCATCACCAGGGCGTCCTGGTCCCTCTCGTCCCCATCTGGTCATTTCATCTTATTCCCTGGGCACAGCACCAAATTATCATCAAAACATCACTTTGTAAGTGAAGGCAGATTTGGCAGATTTGGCAGATTTTCACTTCTAATTGCTTCTTCGTCAAACTGCCCGATGTGCCATACAGATTAAGAGCTAATCTGATGACCTGTTTAATCCCAGTTGTTAGATGTCCTATGTCCCATGTATTAAAATGTAATTTCACAACTCATTATCTGTTCTATATTGTTCTTGAACACAAAGTACAGGTAAAGATTCTCACCCAGAAAGGGGGGGAAAGTTTCTTTGTGATCCCTTTGTCTTCTAATCCTGGTTGTTGGTAAAAAAATCTCAGTCGCTTTAATATCTCAATCTGTCAGATTTTCACTCTGCTGCCCCCAATTCTCCATTTTTATATCTATCTGTTCCTGTGCCAGTTTGCCTGTTGCTGACAGGCTGAACACCAAATACTTCTCCACCCCCACAGGCTGCGTGGTTGTGGAGAACCCAAGCCTACACAGTTCTCAAGGGCTCTCAGCCCCCAACACACACACACACTCTTTATCACTCCTATGCGAGGGCATGTAAATTCATACTCATTTACACCACACTAGTAAAAGGTTTTCGTACAGACAGCAGTATGTATTTATTTTAATAGAGACATACATACAGATCTGAGGCTGGAGCACAAATCATTAACTCAATTTGACTTTAACAAACTGAACCTCAAAGGTGGAAGGTACATTCTTTATTGATTAGTACTATATAAAACCAATATAATTTAACACAAACATAAAGAAAGCAAACTTCTAAGAATCATCTAATAATGTTCGGTAAGTCATTTCAGACTGGTACTCCAGAAAGACGAACTCACTAGCAACATGTGCTTGTGAAAAATTTACAAGAATAAAATCATTAAGATGATATGGGAAAAGCCTAAAACCAAAACTCTGGCAGCTTCATCCTTTTTTGGTGGAGTAATATAGTAGTCATGGGGACCATTGGTTATAAGGGATTATAGTAGTCGTGGCAACCTTTATTTATGAGGGATAATAGTAGTTGTGAGGAATACAGTAGTCATGGCAACCATTGTTTATGAGGGGTTATAATAAATGTAAAGATTATAGTAGTCATGGCAACCGTTGGTTATGAGTGGTTATAATAGTTGTAAAGATTATTGTAGTCATGGAAACCATGGTTTATGAGGGGTTATGATAATTGTATGGATTATAATAGTCATGGCAACTGTAATTTGTGAGGGAAAATAGTTGTTGTAAGGATTAATGTAATCAAAAACAACCCCATTGTTTTTAAGAGATTATTGTAGTTAGGATTATAGTAGTCATGGCAACCGTTGTGCATCAGGAATTATAGTAGTAATGTCCGCCAGGTTTATAAGGGATTATAGTATTTATGGCAACCGTTGTTTATCAGAGTTTATAGTAGTAATGGCAACTGCTAAAAATAAGGGATTTTATTAGTCATGGCAACCGCTGTTTATAAGAGATTATAGTAGTCATGGTAGCTGTTTTTAATGAGGTATCGAAGTAGTTGTGACAACCGCATATGAGTTTTATATTGGCAAAAGGATGCCAATAGGAAGGCAGATAGATGTGGTGAAGGAGGACATGATGGTTATGAGAGTGACAGAGGAACTGATGAGTCACTCTGCGTCCCCTAATGGGATGAGCCGAAACATTCATTCATTCATTCATTCATTATCTTCCGCTTTATCCTCTAGAAGGGTCGCGGTGGGGTTCCCCATGCCCATCCAGGGGAGAACGTTTCGGGCGCTGGGCAGATACACCCAGGACAGGGCGCCAATCCATCGCTGGGCAAGAGCCGAAACAAGAAAAAGAAAATAGTAGTTCATGAGCATTATATTAGTTGTGGCAACCATTGTTTTTGAGGGAACCTCTTTGTACTCACCACCCTAAGATTCTTAGATTCTTTGTTTCCTGCCACCTGCTGTGGCCACCATTGCATTCCACACCTCCGTCTCACACCAGCTCCGACTCTAAGAATCAGCCCCTTGAGCATTAACCACCAGTTATAGTTGCTGCTCAGTTTTTAGTCTTTTCTCTCTCCCTTTCATACCCATGTTCAGCAATTGTTCTGCCTTATGCCCAATATTTACCCAGAACACAGGGTCAGCCATGGTACACCCCTGGAGCAATGAGGGTTTAGGGCTTTCTTCAAGATCCTAATGGACCTTCAGACTGATCATTTAACATTCTGACTACTGAATAGATTTCATTGTTATTCATATATTTTAATGCACTTAACATTTTAGTCCACATGCTATATTTTGATACAGCTTGTATCTAGCACATTTGCATTAAATTTACATTTGGTCATTTTGCAGACACTTTTATCCAAAGAGACTTACAAAGCAAACACAGGGTTGGCCACAGCATCCCTGGAGCAATGAGGGTTAAGGGTCGTGCTCAAGGACCCACATTGCTAACATCAGTGGACCTTGGATTTGAACCCACAACCTTCAGATTGATAGTCCAACACTCTAAACACTGAGCTACCACATCCATTAGTATTAGTATACCATTACTATATTTTTATTTAAAGAAAATTAATATAGGCGGCATGGTGGCTTAGTGGTTAGCACGTTCGCCTCTCATCACTAGGGATTCCCGGTTTGAATCCCCATCTGGGTGGAGTTTCCATGTTTTCCCTGTGTCTGCGTGGGTTTCCTCCGGGTTCTCCGGTTTCCTCCCACAGTCCAAAAACATGGATCAAGTCAATTGAATTCTCCAAATTGCCCCATATAGAGTGTGTCTGTGTGAGTGAGTGTGTGCCCAGCGATGGATTGGCGCCCTGTCCTGGGTCTATCTGCCCAGCGCCCGAGATGTTCTCCCCTGGATGGGCACGGGGAACCCCACCGCGACCCTAATAGAGGATAAAGCGGGAGATAATGAATGAATGAATGAATGAAAATTAATATAAATTAGAGATGAAATAATCAAATGTTACTTTCTCATAATTTCTCATTCTTATTATGGATGTCAGCAAGTAATACTCTAACATGTAACTTATATTATAAAACTGGTAGTGTTATGTTTTTTATAAACTGCATTCTGTAATTTGGCTAGATGGCAGTAGAGATGATTGTTAGAGAAACTGGAAACCTGTTACTCAGCAATCAGTGGTTACGTTAAATTCCGGAGTAGATTAATCGCGGAAGACCAGCTTATTAGCGATTTTGCTTTCAATAAATGCATTTGTGAATCAAACCTTGTTTTTTTTTTATCATAGTGTGTTTGTAACGTTTTATAAAAGCAATAAGTACCTTGAGATGAAACTGTTCACAATAATGCACGCCCTCTCGTGGTTTATTGCTTTAGGAATCAGATTACATTTTATGTAAATATATGTAAATATATGAATCTACTTTTGTAATTTATAACACCATGTGATCATTGTTATGCAGATAAATGGTTTGGCTTAAAGGATTTAAAAATGTAGTGGGTGGAGAGGCACAGGTGTGAAGATTATTGGTTGGTGCCTGGCTGGTTAGATAGTTAGCTATTAAATAATTACCTAATATTAATGTTAGAAGAGCAGGAAAATACCTAAAAGACCCGAAAATGTCTACTGCATCCACACAGATGGTTAGTAGCCAGTTCGTTTTCTTGAGTCAGACTCTAGATTGATGTACTGTAAATTCAGTGTGTGCTGGCGTTTCACCTCTTCACCCACCTCATCATTAATGGGGGTGTGGCGCTGAAATTATGCTCTTCCGGGGAGCCATCTCAACTATATAGAGTCTCTTTTAGTTCTGCTGCTCTAGTCAGTGATGCCGGAGTCACGTGCTGCACTGTGTCAATTACTTATTAATTAAATGTTGTGCTTTATTATCAGCTCTAACTGCTTTCCTTGTCTGTTCCTTTTGAGGTGTGACCAGTTTCCTGGAGGTGTAGTCAGATCTTCATCCATGGCTCTGCCAAAGCACTGTGGCTACGACGAATACTGGATGGAACCTGGATATTAATTGGTCTGGCGGCCCTGCAGCACCCCCTTAATGGATTTAAATATACTTTTCCAGTTAGAGTTTTTCCATTTGTTAAATATAGTCACCCGATCTCAACACAATCTGTACAATAGTATCCTACACTGTTGATGCTGCCCGGCCGCTCAAGGAGGATGAGTCCCCCACTGAGTCTTGGTCTTCCCAAGGTTTCCTCCTTAAAATAACCACATAACAGGGAGTTTTTTTCTTGTCACTGTCGCTTCGGCTTGCTCTTTGGGGTTTAAAGGCTTTTCATTCTGTAAAGCTGCTTTGTGAAAATGTACTGTTGTAAAAAGCGGTATATAAATACATATATGGCGGCACGGTGGCTTAGTGGTTAGCACGTTCGCCTCTCGGCGCTAGGGATTCCCGGTTCGAATCCCCATCTGGGTGGAGTTTCCATGTTCTCCCCGTGTCTGCGTGGGTTTCCTCCAGGTTCTCCGGTTTCCTCCCACAGTCCAAAAACATGGATCAAGTCAATTGAATTCTCAAAATTGCCCCATATAGAGTGTGAGTGAGTGTGTGCCCAGCGATGGATTGGCGCCCTGTCCTGGGTCTATCTGCCCAGCGCCTGAGATGTTCTCCCCTGGATGGGCATGGGGAACCCCACCGCGACCCTAATAGAGGATAAAGCGGGAGCTAATGAATGAATGAATGAAATACATATATATAAATTACTTGAACTTGATGTTGCTCCATCATTATTGATGTTAATTACTTGTTTAGGATACATTACATTTGGTCATTCAACTGACGCTTTTATCCAAAGTGACTTACAAGTATCCCAACTTGGTTCGGGTCAGAGCACAGGGTCATCCATACAGCACCCCTGGAGCAATGAGGGCTAAGAGATTTTGCTCAAAGACCCACCGTGGCAACGCCAAAGGACCTGGGATTTGAACCCAAAACCTTTAGATTGACAGCCCAATACCATAACTACCGAGCTACTACACCATATTTTATTTAAGCGCATAATAGCTGAGTTTCTTAACACATTGTTACAATATGTAACTTTTTCAGTGGTTCGTCATTAAGATTCTTTCACATCTTAAAGTTGAAAAGTAAAAAGTTGTTGGCTTCTTTTGCTCCATTTCTTTTTCGCTCTCATTTAAATGACGGATCAACCTGGGATTTGGGCATCAGATAAATAAGGGAGGGTAGAAATGTGTGTTTGTGTGTCGGCCTATACACATACATATGGCCTGTGGGCGAGTGTGTGGGCAAATGTGTGGGTGTCATGTGAACCTGACTCACGGTTCAGTCTGGTGAAGAGGCAAAACAACACAAATACAAACTAAACGACGGCAACTGAGCTCTTCAGAGTCTAGTGAACTTCATTAGCTTCTCTTTGATGCAAAATCAGTCCGAAACCTGACCTGTCAGAAAGGTGCATGTTACATGCTGATTGGTATGAGCTGCTTATTTCATGTTTCTTATTAGGACTTTGTGTACAGCAGGACTGTGTAGGTGTTTTACAGCAAAAAGCCCGAAGACGCTAATGATGGTCTTAAAATGGACCTTTAGACATCCACAGAACTACACACATATGTTAAAGTCCACTGATGTAGAGACACTAAAATGTATCAACATGATTAGGAATTAAAAACCTGGTGTTGATGCTTTGATGTAAAGGATTTGAGGCAAACAAGCTGCAAACTGAGAAACATATCAGCTGGGTTCCTGCCCTCTATAATGATACATGTCCATGTACATTTAAACCCCCATATTACACAAAAAAACACTTTGTACAACTGTTTTTATTTCAGTTCTCAGCTGCCATTAAACACAGTTTATTGGTATATTGCAAACTCTGAAGCCAAAAGCTGCTCTGAATAGGAGTTAGTCATCCTCTGGAGCCAGCGTCTTTGTCAAAACATGACCTTGATTGGCGCCGAACTGTATAACTTGCTGAAAGATCACACAGAATCCATGACAACCGATGCTGAGCGTAAATGATGGAGTGAAGGGCTGAAGGACGAAATTGCACTTCCATGTTGAACATGGTGCAGTGGATCTGCGCAACACCTACGATATGCTTCTCTGCTGCCGTGCTGTGATGTAACGCTGTTAGGTGGATCTTACAAAAATATTCACCAAAGCATGAACATTTTAGAGTATTCGATTTCCAGTCTTATTACATATAGTAAATAAAATGGAAGTGTAAAATTGGTGTTACACACATAAAAAACAATTATACTATTGTGTAACAAGAACAAAGAGTAAATACAGAATGAAAATGTGCCAAACTCAAAGATTGTTTTAATAATTTCTGCTTTTTAAGTACTCAGAAGCCTATATTATAGTAATAAATAGCATCCCTGGTGAAGACAAGGTGTGGTAGCTTAGTGGTTAAGGTGATTTGGGTGTTGGGAAATCAGTCTGAAGATTGAAACTGTAAAATATGAGAAAAAATATGAGAAAAAAAAAAAAAAAAAAAAAAAAAAAAAAAAAAATATATATATATATATATATATATATATATATATATATATATATATATATATATATATATATATATATATATATATATATATATATATATATATAGGCGGCATGGTGGCCTCCCGGTGGATTCCCGGTTCGAATCTCAATCTGGGTGAAGTTTCCATGTTCTCCCCATGTCCGCATGGGTTTCCTCCAGGTTCTCCGGTTTCCTCCCACAGTCCAAATAAATAAATATATTCATTCATTCATTCATTATCTCCCGCTTTATCCTCTACTAGGGTCGCGGTGGGGTTCCCCATGCCCATCCAGGGGAGAACGTCTCGGGCGCTGGGCAGATACACCCAGGACAGGGCGCCAATCCATCGCTGGGTACACACTCACACACTCTATATGGGGCAATTTAGAGAACTCAATTAACTTGATCCATGATTTTGGACTGTGGGAGGAAACCGGAGAACCCGGAAGAAAACCACACGGACACGGGGAGAACATGGAAACTCCACCCAGATGGGGATTCGAACCGGGAATCCCTAGCGCTGAGAGGCGAACGTGCTAACCACTAAGCCACCGTGCCGCCCTAAATAAATATATATATATAAAATATTGTTTAGTGCAGTAAATTATGATTTGTAACTGTGTATATATTTATTTGATGACTGGTTAGAAAGTTATTAATAAATTAATTGATTCATTTATAATTATTTATTTATTATTTAAAATTATTTATTATCTTAATTCTCTACCAGGGTTACAGGGGGGTTCCCCATACCCATCTAGAGGAGAACATTTCAGGCACTGGGCAGATACACCCAGGACAGGGCACCAATCTATCACTGTGCACACTCACTTACAGACACACAATTGGGGCAATTAAAAGCATTTAATTTACCTTAAATCCATGTTTTTTGGACTGTGGGAGGAAACCAGACAACCCGGAGAAATCCCATGTGGACACAGGGAGAACATGGAAACTCCACCTTGATCGGGATTCGAACCTGGATCCCCAGTGCTAAGACTTAACCACTGTGCCCTCCATAAATAGTCAACTTTCTTTTTAAATTGTATAAAAATGTATTTTATTTATTGTTATTTTTTAATACAATGTGAGAAAGAGTGGGTGGCATGGTTACTTAGTGGTCAACACATTTCCGCACGCAGCGCTGGGGATCCAGGTTCAAATCCCAATCATCTGCATGGATTTTCTATGTTCTACCCATGTTTGTGGGTCTTCTCCAGGTTCTCCAGTTTCCTCCCACAGTCCAAAAACATTGATTCAATGTAAATTGGCTGCTCCATATAGTGTGAGATAATAGAGTATAATCCAGAGTATTATGATTTTGTAGGGAGATTTTCTATCTAGATAAGTTTTGTAACAGCAATACAGGAAAAATCCAAAACTATATTATTATATATTAATCTGATAACATAGTGTGAACCAATCAAATGAGTAATTGTCAATCTTTTAATTCAATTTCCTTTCACAGTGATCTTCAATTAAATTTGTGTAACATAATATAAGCTCGGCGGCACGGTGGCTTAGTGGTTAGCACGTTCGCCTCTCAGCACTAGGGATTCCCGGTTCGAATCCCCATCTGGGTGGAGTTTCCATGTTCTCCCCGTGTCTGCATGGGTTTCCTCCCACAGTCCAAAAACATGGATCAAGTCAATTGAATTCTCAAAATTGCCCCATATAGAGTGTGTCTATGTGAGTGAGTGTGTGCCCAGTGATGGATTGGCGCCCTGTCCTGGGTCTATCTGCCCAGCGCCCGAGACGTTCTCCCCTGGATGGGAACGGGGAACCCCACCGCGACCCTAATAGAGGATAAAGCGGGAGATAATGGATGAATGAATGAATAATATAAGCTCGGCGGCATGGTGGCTTAGTGTTTAGCACGTTTGCCTCTCAGCACTAGGGATTCCCGGTTCAAATCCCAATCTGGGTGAAGTTTCCATGTTCTCCACGTGTCCGCGTGGGTTTTCTCTGGGTTCTCCGGATTCTTCCCACAGTCCAAAAACATGGATCAAGTCAATTGAATTCTCCAAAATTGCCCAAAATAGAGTGTGTTTGTGTGAGTGAGTGTGTGCCCAGCGATGGATTGGCGACCTGTCCTGGGTGTATATGTCCAGTGCCCGAGACAGTCGGCATGGGGAACCCCCCCGCAACCCTAATAGAGGATAAAGCGGAAGATAATGGATGGATGGATAATATAAGCTAGCACACTAACTCACACAAGCAGGCACACTATATATGGCATTTAATTTATCTTGAACCCATGTTTTTGTCCTGTGGGGGGGGGGGGGGGGGGATGCAGAACCTAGAGGAAACCCACTCGGACAACATGGAAACCCCACCCAAATTGGGATTCGAACCTGGATCCCAACGCAGCGAGACGAATGCACTAACCACTAAGCCACTGTGTTGCCATGCGTTATTATGTTTATTTAGTCTTTGGAACTATTATTAATAATGCGTAATGAGTTTTTTTTTTTTTATAATTAAACATATTCAGAAAACATGACAGAAATTCACATATTGTCAAAGCCTTGTATCAGATGTTCTTCATTCTACATTTATTGTTCAGTATTACTTGAGCTCTTACTTAATTCTTTGAGTGGATGTTTTCTTTATCCTCCATCACAGCTCTCTCTGTTTGCCCTCTTTGCCATGCTCCCACATTTTTCCTACACAGATGAGAGGTGTAGCAGAGTGAAGAGGTTTCACTAAGAGATTCCTTTGCTGAGGTTGGAGTTTGGAGGAGTTGGAGATGAATACACTCATGAATAAATGAATACTTACATGGATGTACATACATACATATGTAGCCTTTATAATTCCAGCTAAAAAAAGTGATACACAGTTGGGTATGTGGAGCGGTTTGTTTAACACAAATGCCAGGGGATTTAATTATCATCATTTAAATTTTATGGCAATATTAGAGTCATGCCGATTAGTCATTTTGGTGACCTGCGCCTCTTCAACTGGTCCTTCCTGCTGTTGAATAAATGTCAGATTGAGAAATATTGTGCAGCATAAAGAAATCGAACCAGTTAAGTAAGTTAATTTTGGCCAAAAGTTACTACATTGTGGAAACATGCATGAAAAGCATCAACACTCAACACCAAAATACAGATTTTACCTTAATATTGCCTGTAAAGCAGTTAGATAATAGGCAACATGTCTGGGCAACCAGTCTGAGTGAAGGTATTTGCTTAAGCAATTAGGCACAAAATAGGAAGGGTGGCACAAAAAAGCTGTCAATCAGACTGTTTGATGTTGCAGTATCACTAAAAATATTTTCGGGTGCTAAGCAGATACACCCAGGACAGGGCACCAATCCATCACTGGGCACACACTCACTCACACAGACACACTCACACTATATAGAGGTGATCAAGAGGAGCCAATTTACCTTGAATCCATGTTTTTGGACTGTGCGGAAAAAAACAGAGAGCCCTGAGAAGACCCACGCAGACACGGGGAGAACAGAGAAACTCCACCCAGGTTAGGATTCGAACATGGAGCTCCAGCTCTGAGAGGCGAATGTGCTAACCACTAAGCCACGGTTTACACAAATGCCAGGGGATTTAATGAAAATCATTTCAATTTTATGGCAAGATTAAATGATTTTCCATGTGCACCTCGTGTCTGCGTGGGTCTTCTCCTTGGCTATCTGGTTTCTTCCCACAGTCTTCCCACAGTTTCTCTCCATTGGTTCCCTGTAGCTGTCACTGACTCTGGCCTACAGGACCATTTCTGGATCTGCCTCCTCTTACCTTCACTCTATTTTTTTCCAAATACATTCCGGCTCGTTCACTTCGCTCCAGTGATGATCGTCATCTGGTGGTTCCACCTCACCAAGGAGCTAATTCTCACTTCGTGGCGTTCACCACTGCAAAATGGTGGAACGTTCTTCCCAACTCTGTCCGTAAGGCAGAGTCACTTGGTATTTTAAAGAAGCTACTGAAGACGCATCTTTTTAACAAACACCTGTTGTAAAAAAAAAAGGGGGGGGGGGCACAGCATCATATAACGATCAGGATTGATAATTATACAGTGTAGCTGGCTTTCTTCATAACTACTGACTTGTGAAGTTTTAATTTGTAAGTCGCTTTGGATAAAAGCATCTGCTAAATGACTAAATGTAAATGTAATGTAATGTCCAGAAACAAGGATTCTAGGTAAATTGGATTCTCTAAATTGCTCTATATACTGTGTGTGTGTGTGTGTGTGTGTGTGTGTGTGTGTGTGTGTGTGTGTGTGTGTGTGCCCAGTAATGGATTGGCGCCCTGTCCTGGGTGTTACTGATTTACTTGTACCAGCACAATGTAGACTAGCATCATGCTAATGTCTCTGCCATGCTGAGAATCCTCCACCCTCATCCTAATCCTTACAAAATCTGGTTAAAAGGACTAACGAAAGTATATAGAGAGACAAATACTACACTCTGTAACTGTGCCAGACCAAATGCCTCTAAGTGGTAAGTGGATTTAATAAAATGGACAAAGACCACAGAAACAGGGAGGTGAACCTAATCAAGTGAGCAGGCTTTAGTCTGTTTAAGCTCTGATTAAAGACATTAATTCCAATGAACCGAAACAGAATCACAAATATGTGTTTCATTTTCACACTCTTACTGACTAGAGGCCAAGTGATGTAGGAGATAGGACTGGTGTTGTTGCCATGGCGACAGAAGAATGATGACTGGAAGTGTTCTTTAGTCAGCCTTCTGCATATACAAGTTATAAAAGCTCAACCATAAAGACCTCTTATTAATGCTTACTTCATTGTGTGTGTGTGTGTGTGGGGGGGGGGTGTAAGGAGACTAAATACATGAACAGGTATAAAAATGTGTTTTGTGTGATTGTGTATATGTGTGTGAGAGAGATGTAAGGATGTCACAATGTGTTTTTTTGTGAGCAAGTTAATTGTGTGTTTGTGTGCTTGTGTGTTTGTGTGTGAGTGTGTGTGTGTGTGTGTGTGTAAGAGAGAGAGAAAGAGAGATAGAAAGATTTGTGTGTCACCAATAAATAAAAATAGAGCCAAAATGTCTGAATGTTTGGACTGCAAAAAGTTAAAAAATGGCATTACACAGGGGGCAGTACTGAGACCACTGCTATTTTCCATATACATTCTGCTGTAATCAAACACAAAATAATTGTTCACTCCTAATCTGATGACACACAATTGTATTTATGTATCATATGTGCAATATTTGTTTCATTTTATTCCTCTGTTATATGTCTGTACATAACTGAAAATAAGAATTTATCGTGTGTATATATAGATTTCCATCCATCCATTATCTTCCGCTTTATCCTCTATTAGGGTCGCGGTGGGGTTCCCCATGCCTATCCATGGGAGAAAGTTTTGATACACCCAGGACAGGGTGCCAATCTATCGCTGGGCACACACTCACTCACACAGACACACTCTATATGGGGCAATTTCGGAGTATACAACTGACCTTGATCCATGTTTTTGGACTGTGGGAGGAAACCGGAAAACCCGGAGGAAACCCATGCAAACACGGGGAGAACATGGAAACTCCAAGATTGGGATTCGAACCGGGAATCCCTAGTGTTGAGAGGTAAACGTGCCAACCACTAAGCCACCGTGCCGCCAATATATAGATTTGTATTTCTATTTAAATTTTCCTAGTTTTTAAAATTTTCTTTCCAATTGCTAAACACATTTTTCACTTTCTTTCTAATATAACTGCTGAGAATGTGAATTTCCCCATTGTGGGACAAATAAAGGTTTATCTTATCTTCTCTTATCAGGTAAACAAAATGAATTTAACTGATGTTCTATATTTAAACCTAAAGACTTAACATATACACTCACCGGCCACTTTATTAGGTACATCATTCTAGTAACGGGTTGGACCCCCTTTTGCCTTCCGAACTGCCTCAATTCTTCGTGGCATAGATTCAACAAGGTGCTGGAAGCATTCCTCAGAGAGTTTGGTCCATATTGACATGATGGCATCACACAGTTGCCGCAGATTTGTCGGCTGCACATCCATGATGCGAATCTCCTGTTCCATCACATCCCAAAGATGCTCTATTGGATTGAGATCTGGTGACTGTGGAGGCCATTTGAGTACAGTGAACTCATTGTCATGTTCAAGAAACCAGTCTGAAATGATTCCAGCTTTATGACATGGCGCATTATCCTGCTGAAAGTAGCCATCAGATGTTGGGTACATTGTGGTCATAAAGGGATGGACATGGTCAGCAACAATACTCAGGTAGGCTGTGGCGTTGCAACGATGCTCAATTGGTACCAAGGGGCCCAAAGAGTGCCAAGAAAATATTCCCTACACCATGACACCACCACCACCAGCCTGAACTCAGTTTCCTGTTCTTAGCTGAAAGGAGTGGCACCCGGTGTGGTCTTCTGCTGCTGTAGCCCATCTGCCTCAAAGTTCGACGTACTGTGCATTCAGAGATGCTCTTCTGCCTATCTTGGTTGTAACAGGTGGCTATTTGAGTCACTGTTGCCTTTCTATCAGCTCGAACCAGTCTGGCCATTCTCCTCTGACCTCTGGCATCAACAAGGCATTTCCGCCCACAGAACTGCCGCTCACTGGATGTTTTTTCTTTTTCGGACCATTCTCTCTAAACCCTAGAGATGGTTGTGCGTGAAAATCCCAGTAGATCAGCAGTTTCTGAAATACTCAGACCAGCCCTTCTGGCACCAACAACCATGCCATGTTCAGAGGCACTCAAATCACCTTTCTTCCCCATACTGATGCTCGGTTTGAACTGCAGGAGATTGTCTTGACCATGTCTACATGCCTAAATGCACTGAGTTGCCGCCATGTGATTGACTGATTAGAAATTAAGTGTTAACGAGCAGTTGGACAGGTGTACCTAATAAAGTGGCCGGTGAGTGTATGTATATATAATGTTACTATAAAAATAGGCATGGTAGTGTAGTGGTCATCACATTTTCCTCTCAGAGCTGGGGAACCAGGTTTAAATCCCGACCTAGGTGCGCGTAGGCATTCTTTGGGTTCTCCGGTTTCTTTCCACAGTGCAAAAACATGGCTTCAAGGTAAATTGGCTGATTTAAATTGTCCCTATATAGTGTGTGT
Organism: Corydoras sp. C115; assembly: GCA_019802505.1. Taxonomy (NCBI): domain Eukaryota; kingdom Metazoa; phylum Chordata; class Actinopteri; order Siluriformes; family Callichthyidae; genus Corydoras; species Corydoras sp. C115. The sequence goes on along the minus strand of JAFMOC010000178.1, from coordinate 189,528 downwards.
GTGTCTGTGTGAGTGAATGTGTGCCCATTGATGGATTGGTGCCCTGTCCTGTGTGTATATGCCCAGTTCCCTAAATTTTCCTCCTTGGATAGGCATGGGGAATCTCCACCCATGACTTCAATCCCCTGCATAGGATTAAGCGGAAGATACATCCATTATCCATCCATTATCTTCTGCTTTATCCTCTACTAGGGTCGCGGTGGGGTTCCCCATGTCCATCCAAGGGAGAACGTTTCGTGCGCTGGGCAGATACATCCAGGACAGGGCGCTAATCTATCACTGGGCACACCCACTCACTCACACAGACACACACACACTCTATATGGGGCAATTTGGAGTATCCAACTGACCTTGCTCCATGTTTTTGGACTGTGGGAGGAAACCAGAGAACCCGGAGGAAACCCACGCGGACACAGGGAGAACATGGAAACTCCACCCAGATTGGGATTCGACCCCGGAATCCCCAGTGCTGAGAGGAGAACGTGCTAACCACTAAGCCGCCCGCGGAAGATACACACTTATATAATTGTGTTAAAAATTTTTCTATTTGGGAAGTTTGTGTAGCGGGCCAGGAAGTCTATCAATGTCTTTATGACATCACAGGTTAAAATGATGTGACACAAATGACCTCTGATTGCCTCCAGTACTTCAGACTTCTGAACATTCAAGTACTGTATGCCTTAAAATGATTTTGAAAAGTGAATTAGAGAACGTGGCACGGTGGCTTAGTGGTTAGCATGTTCTCCTCTCAGCGCTAGGGATTCCCGGTTCTCCCCGTGTCTGCGTGGGTTTCCTCCGGGTTCTCCGGTTTCCTCCCACAGTCCAAAAACATGGATCAAGTCAATTGAATTCTCAAAATTGCCCCATATAGAGTGTGTCTGTGTGAGTGAGTGTGTGCCCAGCGATGGATTGGCGCCCTGTCCTGGGTCTATCTGCCCAGCGCCCGAGACGTTCTCCCCTGGATGGGCATGGGGAACCCCACCGCGACCCTAATAGAGGATAAAGCAGGAGATGATGAATGAATGAATGAATGAATAAATTAGAGAACGTGGCACGGTGGCTTAGTGGTTAGCACGTTCACCTCGCAGCGCTAGAGATCCCCGGTTCGAATCCCCATCTGGGTGGAGTTTCCATGTTCTCCCCGTGTCTGCGTGGATTTCCTTCGGGTTCTCCGGTTTCCTCCCACAGTCCAAAAACATGGATCAAGTCAATCGAATTCTCAAAATTGCCCCATATAGAGTGTGTGTGTGAGTGAGTGTGTGCCCAGCGATGGATTGGCGCCCTGTCCTGGGTCTATCTGCCCAGCGCCCGAGACGTTCTCCCCTGGATGGGCATGGGGAACCCCACCGCGACCCTAATAGAGGATAAAGCAGGAGATAATGAATGAATGAATTAGAGAACGTGGCACAGTGGCTTAGTGGTTAGCACGTTCGCAGCTCTAGGGATTCCCGGTTCGAATCCCCATCTGGGTGGAGTTTCCATGTTCTCCCCGTGTTTGCGTGGGTTTCCTCCGGGTTCTCCGGTTTCCTCCCACAGTCCAAAAACATGGATCAAGTCAATTGAATTCTCAAAATTGCCCCATATTCTCCCCTGGATGGGCATGGGGAACCCGACCGCGACCCTAATAGAGGATAAAGCGGGATATAATGAATGAATGAATGAATTAGAGAACTTATTCTGTTCTATTGGACGGGTCTGGATGTATTCAAGCTAATCTGATACTAAGCTCTTATTATTATTTGCATTACTATTATTATTCTTCAATCATTCATTCATTCATTCCTGATCTTCCACTTAATTCTCTACTAGGGTCAAAGGGAGGTTCCCCTTGCCTATCCAGGGGAGAACGTTTCGGACGCTGGGAAGATACACCAAGGACAGGATGCTATCAATTTATCACTGGGCACACTCAATCACACACACACACATATACAAACACACACTCTATATAAGGACAATTTAGAGCATTTTACCATGAATCCATGTTTTTGGACTGTGGGAGGAAACTCATGCGGACACGGCGAGAACATGGAAACACCTAGATTGGGATTCAAACCTGGAATGCCTAGCACAGAGAGGAGAATGTGCTACCCACTATCATAATAATTCATTCATTCATTATCTCCCGCTTTATCCTCTATTAGGGTCGCAGTGGGGTTCCCCATGCCCATCCAGGGGAGAACGTTTCGGGCGCTGGGCAGATAGACCCAGGACAGGGCGCCAATCCATCGCTGGGCACACACTCTCGCACACATACACACTCTATATGGGGCAATTTTTGAGAATTCAATTGACTTGATCCATGTTTTTGGACTGTGGGAGGAAACCGGAGAACCCGGAGGAAACCCACGCAGACACGGGGAGAACATGGAAACTCCAACCAGATGGGGATTCGAACCGGGAATCCCTAGTGCTGAGAGGCGAACGTGCCAACCACTAAGCCACCGTGCCGCCACTATCATAATAATAATAATAATTATTATTATTATTATTAGTTAGTAGTTGTATTAGTATTATTATAAAGATTCAAAATGTACAATCTGAATGACAGTTTTGTCTAAAACATTGATTTTGACAACAGATTAATTAGCATTATTGAGATGAGTATGTGTGTGTGTGTGTGTGTCATAATTGAGGTCATTACACTCCCACACACAGCCTTACCCATACTACATCTACACTCCATGTTTGTATACAAGGCTCCCTAAAGCAAGCTGTTGTTTGCGTGACTGTAAATGTGTCTGTTTTGTGTGAACAAGAAAACGTTTATCACTTAACAGAGCAGCGTGTAGGTGGATAAGCATTAGGTAATTAGTGGTGTAAAATTAGTGTGGGTGGCTAATTCCCCCATCATTGTTTTAAAGAGGTCAAAGGAGCTGGTAAAGCAGTAGATGAGACTGACACAATCCGTATGCATTTGGTTAATTACTGCTGCTGTGTAGCAACTGAATCTGCTATAACGGGACCAACAAAAGTCCAGAGGCTTTGTGTTATTCCAATGATCAACGTTTACTTGTTGTTTTAGTGAGAAAAAAGTCTGGTTACCAATTTCACACCTGATGTTTTCATACCTTTCTTTTTTTCTCGAACTTAAGAGTACAGTATGGAGAGATTCATATTGTTTTGTGTGAAAATTGAACAAAAATGTTGCAGCCAAATACAGAACATGAGCTCATGAGATTAGCATTTTATTGGCATTCAAACAATCAGTACACACATTACAGTTAAATTACTAGATATAAATAGATTACATTCATATTGAATGAATAAATTTATTCATTTTTATTTCCCTCCTCCTCTTTTAAACCTCCTTCTCCCCTCTCCCCCTCCCAAAAAACACCATCAGGCTGATATAATTACACTAAATTATTAAAAAGTGCTATAGTCCAATTCCCATGATGGCAATTGGGTAAGATGAACATTAGTTCAGTAAAGTCCACTGTATCCAGAATTAGTTGCCATATTTTGATAAATCCCTCAATATTGTCATGCACTTGGTAAGTCAGTATTTTTAGTGGATATACTCTCAATACCTTCTTATACCAATAGTCCAGTGCAGTGGTCTCCTTAGAAATCCAGAAATTAACAATAGTCTACTTTGATATATACAAGAATATTCCAATCAGCCAAGAATCGGGTGCTAAAATGCATTGAAAGGGAGACAGATCCAATTTGTATCCAACCAAAACATCCGCTTTATTTTTTAACTCCACCCAGAATTTCACAAAATTCCAAAACATGTGACATGTGTGCCAACTTTTATATAACATTTAGGGCATTTAGACATGCCTAGACCCATATTGCCCCTAATTCTTGTGTACAATGAAGTCTGTGTTAAAATGTGGAAATGGTTGTTCAAAATATATTGCCCCACATTTTGTTTCTTAGCCATTAACAATGATTGCAAAGTAAAGTTTTTATTGATTCATTCAAGTTTTGGCCACTTTACACCCAGATATACACACACAAACACATTCTATGGGGCAATTTAGAGCATTTAATTTCCCTTGAATCCATGTTTTTGGACTGTGGGAGGAAACCGAAGAACCTGCAAGAAAGCCAATGACATTGTGGCTTAGTGGTTAGCATGTCCACCTCTTAGCGCTGAGGATTTCAGGTTCAAATCCCAATCTCGGAGGAGTTTCCATGTTCTCCCCATGTCTGTGTGGGTTTCCCCTGGGTTCTCTGGTTTCGTCCACAGTCCAAAAACCTTTATTCAAGGTAAATCGAATGCTCTAAATTTCCCAGTACAGTTTGTGTGCTTGTGTCTGTGAGTAAGTGTGCCCAGCGATAGATTGGAGCCCTGCCCTGGGTGTATCTGCCCAGTGGCCGAAACGTTCTCCCCTGAATGGGCACGAGGAACATCCCCCTATCCCTTCACGACCCTAGAAGATAATAAGATAATTAAAAAAGGACAGTAAGAAGAACAGATAATAAAGATAAATAAATGTGGGGCGTTCTATTTTCAACAAACCTCGTAGTTCCAACTGCTGCCATCTAGTGGTCAAAAAACCGTCGCCAGCCACAAATCTTTGATTGTAACCTACGTTGTTGACATTGAAAACCTAAAATCCTGATGTTTTAGTGTATCAACACGATGAAAAACATGTCTTGTCAGACCCTATTAGACTGTAAGTGAATATTTTGCACAGGTCTGTGAGCAGGTCTCATCTGTCACCATCCAACTGATCGGGTCTTTTGTCTGAATGTTTCACTGTAAAGCATTTTCACTCAGCAGAAGCACATTCAGCAGGTTAAGGAAAAATGGATTGAGTGGTAATAAACTTGTGGGCCTGTAAGCTTGTTTTCTTTGTTAGATGAAGACATTCTCGGAGGCAACACTACCAGAGCTGTTGCTAGGTGCTGCTGAATTTATGCATGTAGCAGTGTGTGGGTGTCCTTCACATTATGATTCACTCTTGGTTCAGCTTCAGATCCTGCAGCTGATCAGTCCATCTGAAAAAGTTTGATCGGCTTTTTTACCAAACCAATCACACGAACATGCTATAATCATTTATACTGTTATTTATTGTGAGAAGAGTAGAGTTAGAACTGTAGACATGTGAAAATGCACATCTAGTTCTGTATAGTTTACCAGATTGACTCATTAATAGATTGATGATCAGGGATATTTTAGGGTGCAAAGGACAAGAAGCTTGATTTTCTTTTTCCCCCAACTGTATGTTGTTAAACCTTGTTTAAACCAAATGTTTTAATCATTGCTTAGATGTATTTATAAAATGGGTAGTTACGGTCCTTAAATCTGATTGGCTGAGCCATTTGTTTAGCCATGACCTTATTGACAATAATGCACACTGATAACTGCTTCATTCATTCATTCATTATCTCCTGCTTTATCCTCTATTAGGGTCGCGGTGGGGTTCCCCATGCCCATCCAGGGGAGAACGTCTCAGGCGCTGGGCAGATAGACCCAGGACAGGGCGCCAATCCATCGCTGGGCACACACTCACTCACACACACACACACACACACACACACACACACACTCTATATGGGGCAATTTGGGGAATTCAATTGACTTGATTCATGTTTTTGGACTGTGGGAGGAAACCGGAGAACCCGGAGGAAACCCACGCAGACACGAGGAGAACATGGAAACTCCACCCAGATGGGGATTCGAACCGGGAATCCCTAGTGCTGAGAGGCGAACGTGCTAACCACTAAGCCACCGTGCCGCCATTAACCGCTTCACATTCGTATAAATGTGAAAAATGCAATAGTGGTCAGCACATTCGCCTCTCACCGCTGGGGATCGAGGTTTGAATCCCGATCTAGGTGGAGTTTCAATGCTCTCCCCCTGTCCGCGTGGGTTTCCTCCAGCAGTCTAAAAACCATGGATTCAAGGTAAATTGAATGTTCTAAATTGCCCCATATATTGTGTGTATGTGTGTCTGAGAGAATGTGTTTGTCAGCAACAGATTGGCCATGGGGAACCCCCCCCCCCCTGCAGAAAATAATGATTAAATGAATGAATGCATAAACAGCGAGCCAATCCTGTTGATGAACACTACATGGCAGCATTTGATTGTTAGTGAAAGTGGAAGCCTGTTAGTCAGCAATCAGGGTTCACTTAAAAACCGGACTAGATTACATCACAGAGGACCAGTTTATTATTGATTTCACTTCCAATAAACACATTTATGAATCAAATCTTGATTTTTATTATAGTGTGTTTGTATTGTTTTATAAAAGCAACAAGGCACTCAAGGTTGTGTATTATTTTTAATAAATCATGGGAAAAAGGTGTACCTGTATGCTGCTTTGCGTCGTGCCTAACAACACCTCTTTCCCATGATTTATTCACAATAATGCACAACCTCTTGTACCATATTTCTTTAACAGGATCTGACTTATTTTGACACTATTTAATTTTTATAAATGCTGAATAATATATTTTTTGATATACAGTCCCAAATTGATGTCTGCAACCACATACTAATGTATAGAATAATGATCTTCAGTTTCCCTATAATAAAGAAGATAATCAGTGAATTACACAAAAGCTGCACATTGTAGTTCTACAGTTACTGGCTTAGTTATTTTCTTTTACATTCCTTACTTACCTACTTTATACTGATTTTACTGATTTTAATAAATGGCCAAGTATATTTATAGGTTGTGGAATAATCTCAGGTCCGCATTGAAACTAATACAAACTAAGTCAGTGATATGACACAGCAGTGTTGCTGGTGTGCTCACACACTCTCTGTTTAAATGATTAAACACACTTGGTGAATTTACTTATGAACGAGCAAAATATGCTCAAACAAACATGTTCCTATCGTGTTAGTGTCACCACAGAGCTGAGAACAACCAGGCATCTGAATAATAATATCTTATAAGTCACTGCACTGCTGCACTATTGTGTGTTTGGTTGAAGTGGATGGATGTCTAAAGTGTAGATGTTGTATATTTTATGTATAAAATCATGTGTGGGTATGTATGGCTTACAGTTAGGTCTATACATTTTTGGACAGGGTCAACATATTTTGGTTCTGTAAATGACAACAGCAGCAGCACTAGGGATTCCCGGTTCGAATCCCCATCTGGGTGGAGTTTCCATGTTCTCCCCGTGTCTGCGTGGGTTTCCTCCGGGTTCTCCGGTTTCCTCCCACAGTCCAAAAACATGGATCAAGTCAATTGAATTCTCAAAATTGCCCCATATAGAGTGTGTCTGTGTGAGTGAGTGTGTGCCCAGCGATGGATTGGCGCCCTGTCCTGGGTCTATCGGCCCAGCGCCCGAGACGTTCTCCCCTGGATGGGCATGGGGAACCCCACCGCGACCCTAATAGAAGATAAAGCGGGATAATGAATGAATGAATAAATGAATGAATAAATGATGAATGATAATGAATGAATGATAATGAATGAATGAATAAATGACAACAATGAATTTTAAACAAAACACTTAAAATGCAATTGAAGTTCAGACTTTCAGCTTTAATTCAGTAGGTTGAACAAAATGATTACATGAAATTCTGGGCATCTAAAGCATTTTATAAACACAATCCCTTCATTTCAGGGGCTCAAAAGTATTAGGGTCGCGGTGGGGTTCCCCATGCCCATCCAGGGGAGAACGTCTCGGGCGCTGGGCAGATACACCCAGGACAGGGAACCAATGTATCGCTGGGCACAGACTCACACACACAAACACACTCTATATGGGGCAATTTGGAGAACTCAATTGACCTTGATCCATGTTTTTCGACTGTGGGAGGAAATCAGAGAACCTGGCGGAAACTCACGCCGACAAGGGGAGAACATTGTAACTCCACCCAGATGGGGATTCGAACTGGGAATCCCTAGCGCTGATAGGCGAACGTGCTAACCACTAAGCCACTATGCCGCCCATTAAGTAATTGTAAATAAAATATTTGTTTCTAATACTTGGTTGAAAAACCTTTGTTGGCAATGACTGCCTGAAGTATTGAACTCATAGACATCACCAGACGCTGTGCTTCCTCCGTTTTAATGCTCTGCCAGGCCTTTACTGCAGTGGTTTTCAGATGGTTTGTTTGTGGGCCTTTTTGTCTGAAGTTTAGTCTTTAATAAGTAAAATGTATGCTCAGTTGGGTTGAGTTCAGGTGACTGACTTGGCCATGGCTTGCACGTTCCACTTTTTTGCTTTAATAAATTCCTGGGTTGCTTTGGCTTTATGTTTTGGGTCATTATCCATCTGTATTATGAAACGCCGACCAATCAGTTTGGCTGCATTTGCTGGATTTGAGCACACAGTCAGTGTTTTACAGACTATGTGGTATGCTTTGGCTCATGAGCTGTACCACGCCTTCACCAAACTTTCTTCTTTCCATCATTCTGGTAGAGGTTTCTCTTGGTTTCATCTGTCCAAAGAATGTTCATCCAGAACTGTGCTGTTTTTTTTAGATGTTTTTTTAGCAAAGTCCAATCTAGCCTTTTTATTCTTGAGGCTTATGAATGGCTTGCACCTTGCAGTGAACCCTGTATTTACTTGCATGCAGTCTTCTCTTTATGGTAGACTTGGATATTGATACGCCTACCTCCTGAAGAGTGTTGTTCACTTGGTTAGCTGTTGTGAATGGGTTTCACCATGGAAATTATTCTGCGATCATCTACCACTGTTGTCTTCTGTGGGCGTCCAGGTCTTTTTGTATTGGTGAGTTTACCAGTGCTTTCTTTTTTTCTCTGGATGTACTAAACTGTAGATTTTGCCACTCCTAATATTGTAGCATTTTCTCGAATGGGTTTTTTCTGTTTTCTCAGATTAAGGATGGCTTGTTTCACCTGCATGGAGAGCTTTACCGCATGTTTTTTTTTTTAACAGCAAAATCTTCTAAATGCAAGCAGCATGCCTAATATCAACGCCAGGCCTTTTGTCTGCTTAATTGAGAATGACAGAATGAAGGAATTGCCCACACCTGCCCATGAAATAGCCTTTGATTCAATTGTCCAATTATTTTTGGTCACTTTAAAAACAGGGTGGCACATGTTAAGGAGCTGAACCTTCTATACCCTTCATCCAATTTCAATGTGGATACCCTCAAATAAAAGCTGAAAGTCTGGACTTTATGTCCATGTCAATTAGATAATTATAACTTGAATATATTTCAGTCAACAGGTAAAAAAAATTTATTTGCATCAGTGTCCAAATATATATGGACCTAACTGTATGTACAGATGTGTGTGCATATGAGTATGTGCACACATATATATATATATATACATAATACACTTATGTAAAGGGTTGTATATGCATCATTTTCTTAATTATCTTATATTTATCTTTACAAGGCACGGTGGCGTAGTAGTTAGCACATTCCTCTCTTAGTGTTAGGGATCTAGAATCCCAATCTGGACGGAGTTATCATGTTCTCCCCGTGTCCATGTGGGTTACCTCCCACATTCCAAAAACATGGATTCAAGGTGAATTGGCTGCTTTGAATTGCCCCATATACTGAGCCCAACGACTAAATTGCTCTCCTCTGAATGGACATGGGGAACCCTCTTTGATCCTAGTATAGGATTAACCAAATGTTAATCAAATGATATGCAATTTATCTTTACCTGTATTTTCTATATTGAATATTTATATATTATACTAAATTCATTCATATTCATTATCTCCCGCTTTATTCTATTGGTGGGGTAATCCAGAGAACATCTCGGGCGCTGGGCAAATAGACCCAGGCACGGTGCTGGGCTTAGTGACACACACTCTATATCAGCAATGTTCAATCTTGATCTCTGTGGGAGGAAACCGGAGAACCCGGAGGAAACCCACGCACTAGGGGATTCCCGGGAATCCCCAGCGCTGAGAGGAACGTGCTTAAGAATCCTGCCCTATTATCTGGAGTGGAGTGGTTAGCATGTTCTCCCTGTTAGGGATCCTGGTTTGAATCCCCATGTGGGTTTCCTCCAAGTTCTCTGGTTTCCTCCCACAGTCCAAAAACATGGATCAAGGTCAATTGAATTCTCCAAATTGCCCCATATAGAGTGTGTTTGTGTGAGTGAGTGAGTGAGTGAGTGAGTGTGCCCTGATAGATTTGCGCCCTGTCCTGGGTGTATCTGCCCAGCGTCTGAAACGTTCTCCCCTGGATGGGTATGGGGAACCCCACCACGACCCTAATAGAGGATAAAGCGGAAGATAATGGATGGATGGATTTTTGTAATGAGAAAGAACGTTGAGTCTTCCATGTTCCTGGAAATATTGAAAAATAAGAATCCTTGACTCCCTAAATATTGTACTGGATGATCTCAAAAACATATTTACATGACGAACTTATGCTTATAAATCATAAATAATACCAATAATCACCGATATCTGTAACGTACCTGCGGTGTGCACACACCTGTACAGATAAAAAAAAAGTCATAATTGTAAAGAGATAAACAGCGGCCCCTAGCGTCAATGAATGCGTAACACTTTTAGAAACGTAAATACGTTGTCTCTCGCGTCACTTTGGACACGTGACGTCACTTTGGTCACCGTCAGCGAAATCGCATGTGCTTATGTGAAAGGTTTCTTTTAATGTCTAATGATACATTAAAGCTTCAATTTTAATCTGATTAATTTTTCACACAAACAAACAAAACGCCTGAAACACTTTCCGTCGAAGCGGCACTACTTTTGTTTTAAATTTCCGTCAAGTTCCAATCCTAAACGCCTCCAGCTCCTGTTTTTGAAGTTCACTACAGATCTATTGCATTTCCTGCGCCAGCCTTAGTGCACTTCATACTCACTTTGAAGCGATTTGGAGTTCGGCCTTAAGGCGCCATACAGCAGGAGCGGTGGTCGGTAGCACGTGTGTTTCTGGTGGATTTCAGACTTTAAACGTCGGGTTTGGGGTTTAAACGTTTTAGCGCCGTGTTGTCAGTCGGAAGAATCTGTACTGAGCTGAAGGGTGGAGGTTGTGAGGGCTTTTTGTGAGGAATAAAGTGCAGCGGCAGCTGGTTGTGTTCAGGCCGAATGGAGGAAACAGAAGAAGACAGTGTGCAGTTCCATGGAGATGAAGAGATCATACAGGTGATCGATTTAAATGACGAACAGCAGACGGCAGGTAAAACATTTCTCTCTTGATTTGAACTGCTTTATACATTTAACTACATTTAGCAGAGAGCTTTTAGTCAAAGCGACCTACAAGTCGGAGTACAGGGTTGATACAGCAACCTGGAGTCCTAAGAGTTAAGTGCCTTGTTTAAGGAGCCACATTGTTAACTGCAGAACTGGGATTTGAACCCACAACCTTCAGATTGATCGCCCAACACCCTAACCACTAAGCTACAACACCCACATATGCGACCTGATTTACACGTTACGTCACAACTTAACTTAATAACTCTTCATTCATTCATTATCTCCCGCTTTATCCTCTATTAGGGTCGCGGTGGGGTTCCCCATGCCCATCCAGGGGAGAACATCTCGGGCGCTGGGCAGATAGACCCAGGACAGGGCGCCAATCCATCACTGGGCACACACTCACTCACACAGACACACTTTATATGGGGCAATTTGGAGAATTCAATTTGGAGAGTTCAATTGACTTGAATTGAACCCGGAGGAAACCCACGCAGACACGGGGAGAACATGGAATCCCTAGCGCTGAGAGGCGAACGTGCTAACCATTAAGCCACCGTGCAGCCTATATATATATATATATATATATATATATATTTTATATATATATATCTCTGCGCTGGGCATATATCGCTGGGCATATATAAATTGTTTAGTTCAGTAAATTATGGTTTGCAACTGTGTATATATTTATTTGATGACTGGTTAGAAAGTTATTAATAAATTAATTGACTAATTTATAATAATTTATTTATTATTTAAAATTATTTATTATCTTAATTCTCTACTAGGGTTACAGGGGTGTTCCCCATACCCATTGTGTCATCTCAAGGATCTTGCCAATATTAACATCATGTCCCAAACCACAGACCTGATTTACTCATTCATTCATTCATTCTTTATCTCCCGCTTTATCCTCTATTAGGGTCGCGGTGGGGTTCCCCATGCCCATCCAGGGGAGAACGTCTCGGGCACTGGGCAGATAGACCCAGGACAGGGCGCCGGGCACACACCCACCCACACACACACTCTATATGGGGCAATTTTTGAGAATTCTATTGACTTGTTCCATGTTTGACATTGTACTGAACAAGAATGAAGATTACAAACGAGGTCCCATGTTCCACAACATTGTCTGACAATTCCATAAACATTAGTTTGCATATATTCAGGTAGTTTATAGTGAACTGGTGTTATGTTATTTTTCACAGAACAGGTATAATTTGGGTGGTGTATTGTTTATTGTTAGCATTGACATTGATTGTTAGCATTGTGAACATGAACAATAAATGGAGGAAAAATGCACTGTGTCCAAACTTTTGACTGGAACTGTTACAACTGTTAGTATAATTAAAGTAAAAAATCAACTGTTAAAACCATCCTCTTTTATCTTTAGTTGTGTATGTAGATGGTTTGACATTTAATTCCAGTATCTGCTGGTCTTTCATGCTCAGTTTTACTTCTGTAATACTTTCAAATCAAATCTCAAGTCTGAGTTAAATGACTGTCACAGTGTAATGTGACAATGTAATGTAATGTGACAATGTAATGTGTAATGTTTTTTGGACAGGTTTACAAAATCTTTTGAAAAACCTTTGTAAAATGTGACAGCGATTGATTGGGGACAGAGTAAGAACAGGATGTTGTGAAAGCTACATGTAGGTGTAATCAGTAGGTATTTAGGCAGTTAGGAGATGCAGTACGAGGTTTATTCGTTTATGTCTTTTTCAACTCATCAAATTAAACTGAGTGGATGTGAATATGTTTCAGATGATCTGGCTGAAGAGCTGGAGGATGTTGACTTTGCTGATGCTGGTGGAAATGCGGATGATGAAGGCTGGGAAACTGAGGATGAAGAGATGGAAGCAGCACAGGATGACAGTGAGCTGACCTTCTGCAAACACACAGGTAATATTCTCGTTAACTTGCCTCCTATTTGACTTGCTGCATCCAAAATGACCTACATAGTACAGAAAAACACATCAGGTGTAAATGTTCTATCTTTTTATTTTTGCCATTGGAACAGGTTCTGTCTTTTGCATCAGTTTGGACCCTGTGACAAACAGCCTGGCAGTGACCGGTGGTGAGGATGACAAGGCTTATGTGTGGAACGTCACTAATGGAGAGATGCAGTTTGAGTGCACAGGTGTGTTAGTGCTGTCTGTATAGTGTACTGTACATCATCTATCTTTTGAATTTATATATACGTGTGTACAAACTACCTTAATCTTGCCTTCCTAACCATTTTGTGTCTCTTCTCCATTTTTTCATCTGAACACAGACAATTAGCAGAACTCACTACAGTTACTTCCATTACCTTTTCATATCCTCACATCCTCATCCTCTTTCTCACCCAGCATCTGACAATATTCTATCTCAATACTGAATTGTTTGTTATTGTTTTATTTATTTTTGCGAATGTAGGTATTAACTTGTCTCTGTTGCATAAATGTGCATGTGTGTCTGTGTTTGTGGCTGCAAATCACTTCCATCACACATTTGTGTATTTTTCTGTAGGTCATAAGGACTCAGTTGTAAGTGCAGCATTCAGCCATGACTCCAAGATGGTGGCATCTGGAGACATGAGTGGTCTGATCAAAGTATGGAAAGTTGAAACCAAGGAGGAGATCTGGTCTTTTGAAGTTGGAGACCTGGAGGTAAAGTGTAGCAACTGTGTGTTAAGTGCATCAGTCATTACAAACCTGACCTGACTATTTCAATCCTGGAGCCACATGCGTCCGTTTTTCTGTTTTTGTCTGAGACACATGAGCTTATTATAAGGTTATACCAGTGCTTCTCAATTATTTTCTGTTAAGCCCCCCTCGGAAGAAGAAAACTTTTTGCGCCCCCCCCCCGTACATGACAAAATGGGATGAAAAATAATTTTTACACGCCCACTGTAGTATGATTTGTCTATAAATTTGTTATAAGTACACCTCGTTTATAACAATGTGTCCTTATTAACAATAAAGAAAACAAAAAAGAAAGAAATATAGATCAACTTAAAACAAAGAATAATTTTATTAACTTTGTTTTTTAGTTTGTAACAGAAACGAATGAAATCCTTATTTAAACTAGAAACATTTTTGAACTGACTGGCATTTGATACTGAAAAAAAAGAAAAAATAAATGAAATAAAATCAATAAATAATAATAAATTCAAATTCATCAGCAACATTAATTCAGGAGCACAATTTATTAACTTTAACCTACAAAACAAAAATGAATACAACAATTTTTTTTTTTTTTTTTTTTTTTTTTTTTTTTTTTTTTTTTTTTTTTTTTTGAGGAAGTCAGAACTGATGTCTACAACGCACCCGTTTTGCTGCACACAGCTTTTCTGAAGTAGCTTTCATATCGTAGGATGATTGCTGGTTATACTTTACGTAGGATATACGTAGGATGATTGCTGGTCACGTTTATGATTGAAAACTCAAGCGGTTTATCAGTGTGATCGGGGTCTTTAAATGACGCCTTCATTTATTTGTCTTCACGCTGTCTGCTGCCAACAATTAAAGACGCAGCAGACACGCCGGTCTTACTTCGTCTCCACCTTCGTTACAGTGAAGTTACAGTTACAGTGAAGCCAGGCGCTACATACACTTTCCTCGTTTTAACTTTCGGTTAACTTTTGTTGCTCTCATTATCTTCGTCTCTCTCCGTCTTTCTCTCATCATCTCTGTTAAATATTTTTCCATGTTGTCTCTTGAGGGTTTGTTCAGTACACTTAATATCACTTGCTCTGTGATTTCTTGTTATGCGCCCCCCCCAGGCACAGCACTGCGCCCCCCCAGGGGGGCGCGCCCCACTATTTGAGAAGCACTGGGTTATACGTAAAATATTAATAAATAATGTAAATTAAAATTTGTATTCAATTTCAAAATAAAAGCAATGTTTTATAATGATGCACATTATAAAACATGGACACAAAATGGATACATCCATCACAGCAGTCCCAGTTTGTCATGTGGAATTTAAAGTGTGATTTTATTTAAAAACATCTCTTTAAATGTCGGAAATGATGTGGATAAGTCAGAACTTGCTAATAATCAACCAACATCATGTGCAGTTTCATATAAAGGTTTATACCTTATTGGAATAACAATTCCAATGTATTTCTGAGAACGGACTTGGTGGCTCAGAAGTGGAGACTCTGTAGAGTACGTAGTACTTCCATCCATCCATCTCGGGCGTTGGACAGATACACCCAGAACAGGGCGCCAATCTATTGCTGGGCACACACTTACTCGTACAAACACACTCTATGTGGGGCAATTTCGAGAACTCAATTGACTTGATCCATGTTTTTGGACTGTGGGAGGAAACCGGAGAACCCGGAGGAAACCCACGCGGACACGGGGAGAACATGGAAACTCCAGATTGGGATGCGAACCGGGAATCCCTAGCGCTGAGAGGCGAACGTGCTGACCACTAAGCCACCGTGCCGCCATACTTAGTACTTGTAAAGAAAAATTAAATAAAAGATTTAAGACAAGGAGTTCTGCAATTTTTTCCTTTAATTTAGACATCATGGAGTCGATCTGTGATGAAATTAAATAAGCAGAGGTTGCAGAAAAACTTGGAATGTTCCATTAGGAGCCCAAAACTGTGTGCAAAAAAGCTGTATTTTACTAAGTTTTACATTAATATGGTTGTTACAGCTGTAAAAGCTTCTGCAGATGTAGTATTTGTTATAAGGTTAGATTAACATGATTCAAAGCCAGTCTACTTGGTAAAATGTGATTTCACATGCAGTTTATTGATCTGTTTTCGTGATAGTGGCTACACTGGCACCCAAGTGCATCGGTTTTGCTGGCAGGCACCGCTGATGGCAATATGTGGATGTGGAAGATACCAAGTGGAGAATGTAAAACTTTCCAGGGACCTAACTGTCAAGCCACGAGTGGAAAGATTCTACCTGATGGTATGAGTACTCAAAGCTACAGTAGAATAAACTCTGGTTTTAGATGATCTAGAACAGGGGCTACCGTGGGGACCCGGGATAGAATAGGTCCTCAGCCTCCCCCCAGGCTGCTCGTAAGAGGCGAGTAAAGGGGCACCTTGTTTGCCGTGAGGTGCAACTCTTGTCTGCGGAGGAAGGGATCCTGGTGTTTGAGGGGACTAGTGGCTGCGGCTGCTACCTCCCCAACATGACACTTTGGCTCCGACTTCACATAGACGGGAGGTTGAAGTGGCCCGCTACAATCAATCGGCTGGTCGAGACGTGCCCTGGGAGACTCCAGACCTGCCATTAGGCAGATGTCTGTGAGACCCAGAAGACCCTTTAGCCGACGCCTAAAGGGTCAATCGAGTAGCAGAATGACCACCCAGTGTCTGCTCGAGTATACCATCCTTATATCCCTGGTACATATCCGCTGGAGATCCGTGGCTCTGTGTACCCCCATGTAAGGTTCCGAGGAGGGTGGGGAGTAGAGATGGTGAAACAATTAACCTCACAACATGGATAAAACTACTGCAAAACGAATGATGACCAATCTTGACCTGAATAATGAGAAACCGGAACAGAGCTCAGCTTTAAAAGATAGTGGACAACACTTTGTACTCCTAGAATCTAAAACTCCAGAAATCCCAATAACCAAGCTGTCACCATTTGCAATTCACAAAGGCATTCTTGGAATATCTGGAACAGTTAAGAACGTTAAAAAAACTGAGATCAGGCCAGATCCTGGTTGAATGTAACAAAAAAAGTACAGATGGAAAATCTGCTTCGTGCAACAGAACTAGCAGGAGAAAAAATTAAAGCAAAACATCCATTTCTTAACAGCAGCAAAGGTGTAATACGTACCAGAGAGCTTGAAAAAATGGATGATTCTGAAATCGCAGAAGAAATGGCAACCCAAGGAGTTACAAACGTTTAGATGCATTATCATCAAAAGAGATAACCATACCATAAAAACTAACACTTACATACTGACCTTTAACAGAGCACAACCCCCTGAGAAAGTAAACATAGGATATATAAAAACAACGATCAACCCTTATATACCAAATCCACTCAGGTGCTTCAAGTGCCAGAAGTACGGACATGGGGCGGCCAACTGTAGAAGCGATGCCATATGCAGCAATTGCGGAGAACCAGAGCATGGAATTGAATGCCAAAAAACACCAAAATGTGCTAACTGCAAAGGAGATCACAGCTCAGCTGTCAAAAGCTGCCCAGTATGGAATAAAGAAAGAGAAATCAAAAAGGTAAAAAACAACAAAATGTTAACCTATTTTGATGCTCGAAAACTTGTTTAACAAACCCCCTCTTTTCATCTTACACAGACATATGCCGCAGCACTAAAAGGTCACACAAAATCCACTGCAAACTCTAAAACACAAACAGATCTAACATGGCTATGGTGTGGCAAACCCTACCCACTAATAACCATAAAAGAACAAACTAACACCAAACAAAAAACTAAGGCTCAGGACTCAAAAGCAACAGAAACGGATGGTGGCAGCAAAACAAAACCTGGCCCCAAATTAAAACAACCCAAGAAACTAACAAGCACAAAGATGCACCAAAAGACATAAAGATGTTAGACCCAGGACCAAGAATCCGAAGAACCTCATCACCAAGAGATAAACCGAGACAACAAGTATATGTTCTACCCGTATGATGGCAAGTAACCATATCATACAGTGGAATTGTAGAGGATTCAAAGCAAATTATCTGGAACTACAAATACTGATGGCAACGCTGAACCCTATAGCCTTCTGCCTACAAGAAACTCAAATTGACACAGACAACAGTAGAACATGCAAACAATATATATTGTATGGCACACAAGGCCCGTCCACTCATCGATCTACAGGAGGCACAGCAATACTTATTCAAGATAACATATTACACAACAAAGTCAAGATAACCTCCAAGCTACAGCAATACAAACAACACTGCATAGACCAGTAACATTATGCTCAATATACCAAATGACCCACCAAATGACCACATATCCCATCAAGATCTAGATACATTAATTGACCAACTCCCACATCCTTTTATACTCATGGGTGACTTTAATGGACACATCCCACTATGGGGAGATAAAAGGATCGACACAAGGAACAAAATGATGGAAGATTTGATAAATGCAAGAGACTTATGCCTATTAAACAATGGTGACCACACATACCTACACCCAGGACACGGAACATATTCCGCCATAGACCTCACAATCTGCCCCCCAAGCCTTTATCTGGATACAACATGGCAAGTTTGGAATGACCAATGTGGAAGTGACCATTTCCCACTGAAAATCTCCTTGACCACCATAGCCAAACAACAAAAATCCCCGAAGTGGCAACTCAGAAGGGCTGACTGGAACAAGTTCAGTAACCTCTGTGAGAAAAGATTTCAGGCCCCGGAACTAAACAACAAACCTTGTATTAAATGGTTCACAAAGACACTTATAGAAATAGCCGAAAAATCTATCCCGAAATCTACAACCAACACTCCAAGATACCACAACGCATGGTTCAATGAAGACTGCAAAACCGCCATCCGAAACAGGAAGAAGGCAGTTAAATGTTTTAATAAAAACCCTACAACTGAAAACCTCATCAAAATCAAAATAAGCAGGGCTCAGGCCCGTAGAACCATAAGAATGGCCAAAAGACAGACTTGGGAAAATTTTGTTTCTGGCCTACAGATGAACACCCCCACCAAAAAGGTCTGGAATATCATTACTAGCATGGCCAACAAGAACAAGTACCCTAAGCTACAACATCTACGCTGTCAAGGTAACATGCTGACAACAGAAAAGGAGATAACGGACGAACTCGCAAAGTCCTTCGAAAGAAATTCTTCATCTGAAAACTACCTCCCAGAATTTCACAAACTCCTCACAATGCATCACAAAAACCGACCTTCATTTCCTTCAGACAACCAAGAACCCTATAACCCTATAAAGACTGTTTTCCTTAGAGGAACTTCAGCTCGCCATTAGAGCAGCACACGATACTGCTGTCGGACTAGACTAAATTCACTACCAGTTCTTAAAACATCTCCCTGCAAACACCTATCAAATACTTCTAACCACAATAAATGACATATGGATAACAAACAACATCCAACAAAACTAGAAAGAAGCAATCCCTGTCCCAAAGCCTGGAAAAGACCACACGGATCCAACCAACTACCGGCCTATAGCCCTAACAAGCTGCCTATGCAAGACCATGGAAAGGATGGTAAACCGTCGCCTTGTATGGTTCCTGGAACAACAAGGTTTACTCAGCAAATTCCAAAACGGCTTCAGAAAGGGACGAAGCACAATAGACCACCTAGCACGAATGGAGGCGTTTATAAGAAATGGCTTCATCAACAAACATGTCGTAGCAGTGTTCTTTGACAGTATTCTATTACAAGATGCCGCATCGGACACTCCAAGCTAACACACAAACATCTGCTTGCAGGGGAAGTTGCACCTACCTGCCATCTATGTAAAGCCACACTTACAATAAGACACATACTGATGGACTGCCCAACGTTACAACCAGAAAGACTGAAATACTTCACAGTTAACAATACCCAAAGTACCCAAAACCCACTCAAGACCACAGAACCAGGAAAAATACTACATTACCTGGCACATCTACATTTGAAGGACCAGATATAAGCCGTACCAAGATAGACGAGAAACACAACCTATGTACCGCCTTATAAATAGCCCCAGTGTGCTGATACGGCGCTAAAACCCAAACAATCAAAAAATATAGAACAGGGGCGTCAAGCTCAATTGTACCGGGGGCCAAAAATCAAAGAAGGTCGCGGGCTGAATACACTAAAAGTAAATATTTTCTAAACATGAATAGGAATAAAAGAGACAGGAATATTATTCCACAATTAATAAACTTAAATCTTATCTTAACTTAAAATACTTTGTTGTATAAAACTTCCTCTTGTCAAAATATTAAATGTCACAACCATGAACATGCGGCAAAAAATCATGAAAAATGATGCTTTGCCAAAAAAAAAGTAAAAATAACAAATCAAAACATTCTTTTTTCTTTGCTCTTGGGCCATTTTAGAAAACTAACTTTAAATATATTTTAATATTTCCTATAAAAATGTTCCTGTCAAAATCATACAAATTTTAAATATGAGCATGGTCCAAAAATCCTGGAAATATAAATAAAATTTGTGCTTTCCATGAACAAAAATAAAAAAAATAATGAATCAAAACATTTCGTTTGCTCTTATACTGTTTTGTCAGAGCTGGATGAATGGCATCTTTTCTTGGCAACAAGTTTGTTGTTACATAGAACAAAGTAAAATGATTTCGCTGGCAGGATATGGTCCACGGGTCTTAAGTTTGACACCTATTATATAGAAGGACCAGGTTTGAGCTGATTCTGTTCTTCCCATATAGGGAAGCGTGCAATGGTGGGTTATGAGGATGGAACCATGCGCCTGTGGGACCTTAAACTAGGAACCACAATCCATGTCATCAAAGGTAAGATGTTCAGTTCATTTCTTATTATTTATTCAATCCATTTTTCCAAAATGTTATTTGTTGTATTGTCTCTGTTCTAAGTTGAATAGTTTAATTTCTAGTGGCAGACTGTTGTCCCAGTCCTGCTCCACTGACAGGTTCAGAAAGTCTTTTGTCCCACAGGCCATCAGACTTATTAACTTATCACAGCACAGAAAAAATAATCATGAGACTGCTGTACCTTTTTTATAAAGTTATTTTTTAAAGTTTCCTTTTTGTGTGTAGCGAGAATATATATTATGTACACTAGAGGTATTACTGCACTAAGGTTATTTTATTATTATTGTATAGAGTCTATAGATATCAAATTAGGTCATTTAGCAGACACTTTTATCCAAAGTGACTTAGAAATATTCCAACTTGGCTGGGGTCAGATCACAGGATTGGCTACAGCATCCCCTGAGCAATAAACGTTAGGATATTGCACAAGGACCCATATTGGTAACCTCAGTGGACCTGCTGGACAATGCTAATAGCACGGATTTTACTGCGATTTGCACTGCTGACATTACTTTATACAATGCATTTTCTCGCAACTGAACTGGTTGTTTTAACTTGTATCCTTTTTCATATTCTATAATCTATATTTGTATTTTATCTTTATTTTTTATATTAAATTTTTTCAAAATTTCTAAATGTAAGTACTTTGTAATTTGTGCAATAGGATGAAGCAGCTGGTTGCCCTAAATTTCCCTTTGGGATTTTAAGTGTCTGGCTGAGTCTCTATGTTTTGTAGTCTATGTCTTTAGAAGATGCTTGGTTTTCAGAGGCTTAACTGCTAAACGGACATTTTGTTTAGAGGCAGCTTTGTACCCAGAGGCTTAATTTAGTGGGTTTTCAGAGACCTGTGAGGAATAGTCCCTGGGGACCCTTTGTTTTAGTGGAGAAGATTGGATGTGGAACTTTAGGGGTTTAACCTTGTGTTTGAAGGATGCTTGGTGTTTAATAGTCTGTCGAAGTTTTCAGTATGGTGTTCAGTTAAAGCTCAAAACTAGCACCTTTGTTACCTTAAGTAATGACATCTCATAGTGAAAGATTTATATTAAAAAAATGTACTACTGGATTCAAATATATTTATTTATTCATAGTGCCATGTGTTGAACACATTATTTATTGATTCCTTAGGTCACGATGTCCACCTGGGGCCACTAACATCCATGGAATGTAATAAAGATGGAACCCTGGTTCTAACAGGATCGGTGGATGGACAGGCTAAACTGATAAACACATCTACTGGCAAAGTACGAAATCCTAACCCTCGGGGCCTTTTGGTTTCATACTGTATATTTGTATATTTTGTATATATTGTATATATATTGTATATCATTATATATATATATATATATATATTGTATATCATTGTATATTTAAAATGGCCTTGTGCAAAACCTGCACTTTACGGATGTCCATTCACAAAATCTTAACATGGAACAACAAAGAATTTTAATACCATTCTCAGTGATTAACTTTGGTTTTGTTAAAAATGTCAATCACATTTCTAAAAAGCAAAAAACTGAAAACTCACATTTATAAAAATAAATACATTTCCGCTAAACAAAGAACATGAAAATCTCATAACACAAATATTGTTATTTAATAATTTATATGAATACATTATGAAAACAAAATACCTACCCTGCAATAAAAAGAGCTAATGTGTAAACATGGCATTAAAGAACCAATCAACCAACCAGATGTGCATTCAGTGCTTACTTCATCAAAGGTTCTCCACTTATCATGAGCATATGATTCTCTTGCAGGTCTTGGGCACATTTTCACTTCAAAACAGTGAAGTAGGAAGCAATATGGAGGAACAGGATTCCATCTCAGTCGAGTCTGTTGGCTTTTGTAATGTGTAAGTCAAAATACTGATCCTTTTACATGTAGTAATATAAAATGCTTTTATTCTGATTTTGTGTATGTGGGTTTCTGCTCGGTACCAGGCTGCCGCTTATTGCTGTGGGGTACCTGAATGGTACACTGGCCATATACGATTTATCCACACAAAGCCTGAGACACAGGTGTAAACATGAGGTAAATGTATTTTTAATAACAACAGCATATGCTAAGAGGAAAATGAAGTAAGACCAATTAAATCGACGTTTACGTTATTTCTGTGCAGATGCTTTTATCCCAAGCAACTTGCATGTATCCCAATTTGATGGTTAGGAACAGGACACAGGGTCACCCATGACACAGCCCACTGGAGCAATGAGCATCAAATGTTTAACTCAAGGTCCACTGATAACTTCAATATATTTGGGGGAATTAAACCCCAAGTTTAGATGGATTACCCCAGGGGAACTGAACTAAGGCTTGTGCTCTGATCCCAACCATCAAGTTAGGATGCTTCAGAGACACTAAATGTCAGATGTGCAAAATATCCATATGTAATGTTTAATGTGTCTGTTATTTTAATTCCAGAGCTGTATATGTGTATATTTTATATATATATATATATATATATATATGTATGTATGTATGTATGTATGTTTTTACGACATGATTATATATATATAATCATGTTGTAAACACTTCAGTGCGCTTATTTTGTGTTGATCCTGATGTCAGGTTGGTATAGTCCATCTGCAGTGGGAGGAGGCATCTGCAGTGCTGGCTACATGCAGTCTGGGTGGAGTTGTGACTTTGTGGGATGCACGCTCAGGAAACTTGCTCGCAGAATATCGAGGTCACACGGCAGAAATCCTGGACTTTACTCTCAACAGGTGACCATTTTTTAAATTGGTTTAAATTTGGTCCGTTATGGACCAAACGGGTCATGTAAAATAATCACTTTTAGATTTGATCTCATTTATTCTAAGCCCTCTTTAACATTTCTTTTTGCAGAGAGGCCACAATAGCTGTAACAGCAGGTGGAGATTACAAAGCCAAAGTCTTCTGTCTTCAAAGACCGGATCGGTAGGACAGCTACTGATGCTTCCATGGACACTGTCTCATCCACTGAGCACCATTTTACCCTCTTAACAGTTTGAGCAGTTGAGGTTCTTAACCATTTTTGTGGATTTTGTCCTAAAAGCCAAATGGACTGGTTGCAGACTGAAGTCCTCTGACCACTGTGATCCAGATTTTGTTCTACAAGTTGTAAGAGATACAGAATGACTTCACATGCCAGAAGGCAAAATAATCAGGATGTTGATTTGCTATGGTCTTGCATATGTTTTTTTTTTTTTTTTTTTGTAATCCGTAAAATCCTGACTGTTTTTGAAACAACTTCTGTTCACAGATCTGTAAATGAACAAAATCAGGTCTTGACATTTTCAGTTATTCATTTGTCTTACTGTTATAACCTGGGTGGCGGGGGCATTATTACATGATGTTGCAGTCTGTATAGATGTGGAAATATCGGTGTTATTAGTCACACCGTGTAGCAGAGTACAGTTGCACCTCTTTTCCATGGTTTATTCATAGTAATGCACACCCTCAAGTGACTTCTTTCTTTTATAAAACAGTTACAAACACACTAATTAAAAAACAAGGTTTTCTGCAACAAAATCTACTCTGGGTTTCTTTGTCATATACTTCCATCTAGTGCCGAAAATACAGAACAAATTATAAAAAAAACATGGGAGAAATAATGTACATCACTAATTAATGAGTGTGAAGCAGTCAGCGGTGTGCATTATTGTCAATAATGTCACGGCTGGACAAACGGCTCAGCCAATCAAATTTAGGAACTGAAACTGCAGCGATGCTATCCCACACATCAATATACCTGCTTACTCGCTGGGAAGCCGACCCCAAAAGACAAGCTTAGGCATTTCCCTGAGAAAACTTCTTTATTAGTGGAGACAGCAAACAGACTGAAACCAGCAGATAGACGCTACAATGTCCGCACAACTATTACCGATAATTGTATAGCTGAGGGAGTAATAACAGTAAGGTTGTTTGTGTGAGTGTGGAACCCAAATTTACATTATTATTACAAAGCTTTGGTATATGTGATCTGAATGTACAGTTAAGGTGCCCGAGTCCTGGTTAAACACCACAGAGAAAACAGATAAGTGCCATGACAGTGAAGAAAGACCTTAAAGAAGCTTTGTACTCTCTGAGATCACGCGCCCTTCCTTAACCTCAATTGTGATAATCAGGCCCATCTTCTTGTCTCTTACAGGAGGGCTGACCTGTAAATTCTCCTGACTTGTCCAGGGCTTTGGAGCCTTGACGTCTGCACAAGCAAGGACGGGGTTGTTTTAGAAATCTGAGCGAAAGATCAAACAGGTTGACTTTAGAGTAGAGTAGCACAGTCTACATCCTGGACGTGGTGTTTGTTTTGAAACGGTCATTTAATTCAGTTAATAAAAATCCAGAATGTAGTTCATTAGAGTAGTGCCAGAACCATAAGAGAAATTCTTACCAAGCTGATTGCGCTGATGGTCTGCCATTCTGTCATGACATACGAAAGAAAAACATTAAGAAATGACTTTAAAATCATTTTTAGATCTGTAAAAAGGCTTCAAAGAGGTACCTTATCTCCTCTCCTTCTAGAAGTTTCTTGTAGGTGGTAATCTCAATGTCCAGCGCCAGTTTGAGATTCATTAATTCCTGATAGTCCCGGATCTGATTTGCCATCTGCTGCTTGTCCCTGCGCAGTGCATCCTCCAGCTGCTGGATCTTCATTCGAGCTTCATCCAGAGCCTTCTGCCCTTCATCGTCATTTGTTAATAATTCCGTTTCCAAATGACTTTTCTGTTATGTAAAGAGACCAGATAGCATATCGGATATAACCAGAATAGTAACATATCACTGTGAGGACTTGAAAATGATGAAGTTTACCTTTTTATTGAGAAGATCAAGCTCAGAGCTAAGCTTCTGAAAGGACCTGCTCATGTCAGCAATCTCCTTTCTAATATCTTTGGCCTCCTGTTCATTCTTACCTGCTTTTTGCACCATGTCATCCATCTAGGCAAAAAAAGAAACTGTTTTCAGGCTGAAATTATTCTATTTGTCCTATTGAGACATCTACATCCACCCAGATGAGGATTCGAACCGGGAATCCACAGCGCCGAGAGGCGAACGTGCTAACCACTAAGCCACCGTGCCGCCAAGGTTGGATGTAATATATCGAAATCAGAATCACTTTATTTCACCACAAGGAATTTGTCTTGGTGAGTGGACGCATGCATTACATGTAACATACTGAGTCTACAAGACAGCACACAGGATTCAACAAATTACTCATTCATTCATTCATTCATTATCTCTCGCTTTATCATCTATTAGGGTCGTGGTGGGGTTCCCCATGCCCATCCAGGGGAGAACGTCTCGGGCGCTGGGCAGATAGACCCAGGACAGGGTGCCAATCCATCGCTGGGCACACACTCACTCACACAGACACACTCTTTATGGGGCAATTTTGAGAATTCAATTGACTTGATCCATGTTTTTGGACTGTGGGAGGAAACCCACGCAGACACGGGGAGAACATGGAAACTCCACCCAGATGGGCATTTGAACAAATTACTATAAACTTATAATACAAGCAGGTAGTTCAAAAGAGATAAACATTAAGAAAATTAAAAGGGACCTAAGTTGCTTGAAAAAAGATGTCTATACCTAGATGTGGGCGCGGTAGCTCAGTGGTTATGGCGTTGGGCTATCAATCTGAAGGTTGGGGGTTCAATTCCCAGGTCCACTGAAGTTACCAGTGTGGGTTCTTGAGCAAGGCCCTTAACCCTCATTGCTCCACGGTTGTTGTGATTAACCCTGTGCTCACCTTGTAAGTCGCTTTGGATAAAAGCGTCTACTAAATGACCAAATGTATACCATATATCAAATATACAGTGTACTATGTGTGGGCTGCTTAGTGGTTATCATGTTTGCCTATCAGTGCTGGGGCTACCAGGTTCAAATCTCAATCTGGGTGGAGTTTGCATGTTCTCCCCGTGTCTGCGTAGGTTTCCTCCTCGTTCTCCGGTTTCCTTCCACAGTCCAAAAAACATAGATTCAGGGTAAATTAAATGCTCTAAATTGCCCCATATAGCGTGGGTTTGTGAGTGCGTCCAGCGATAGATTGTCTGTCCTGGGTGTATCTGCCCAGCGCCTGAAACGTTCTCCCCTGGATGGGAATGGGGAACCCCACCATGAACCTTGTAGAGGATTAAGTGGCAGGTACTGAATGAATGAATGCATGTACTGTTATTATTTACAGATAATTACAGAATAAAACGATATTTACACAGATGCCGTCATACAGTTGTGCAATTTTGCATTATATTACAAGCAGTAGTTAGTTGTACTGTATGTTGTAAATTGTTTAAAGTGCAGAGTGTCTACTCTATGTATATGTATATGTATAGTGTGTATGTGTGTGTTTATACACAGACTTTTCTCAAGATTCAAGTCTGACCTTTTTCTTGTTCCACTGTTCCACCTCTGCTCTGCTGCGTGCAGCCATTTCTTCATACTGAGCCTTCACACTCTTCAAAATCTCGTCCATGTCCAGGTTCCGTGGATTATCACTTTCCACTATTATAGCCTCATCGTGGATCAAAGATTGTAGCTCTTTTATTTCCTATTGCAAAAAAAATGAGTCACTGTCAGAACAAATCAGAACAAATTCCCCCACACAATTACGGGTTAAAGGGACTTTGTTCAGGACTCAAACAATGATGAATAGTCTAGAATTTTATTTACTGTAGAACTCTACCAACCTCATCATATCCCTGTCGTAAAAAGTCCAGTTCAGTTTTGATGTCCTCCAGCGCAAGCTCCAGTTTCACTCTTTGCAAAGCATTTTCATCTGCATCCTGTAGCGGGAGAAACAACCCTTATTGTTTCAGAACAAATATAATATATTCATTAATTCATTATCTTCCGCTTTATCCTCTATTAGGGTCGCGGTGGGGTTCCCCATGCCCATCCAGGGGAGAACGTCTCGGGCGCAGGGCAGATAGACCCAGGACAGGGCGCCAATCCATCGCTGGGCACACACTCACTCACACAGACACACTCTATCTGGGTCAATTTGGAGAATTCAAATGACTTGAGCCATGTTTTTGGACTGTGGGAGGAAACCGGAGAACCCGGAGGAAACCCACGCAGACACGGGGAGAACATGGAAACTCCACCCAGATGGGGATTCGAACCGGGAATCCCTAGCGCTGAGAGGCGAACGTGCTAACCACTAAGCCACCGTGCCGCAACAAATATAATATATTCATTAATTCATTATCTTCCGCTTTATCCTATATTGGGGTCGCGGTGGGGTTCCCCATGCCCATCCAGGGGAGAACGTCTCGGGCGCTGGGCAGATAGACCCAGGACAGGGCGGCAATCCATCGCTGGGCACACACTCACTCACACAGACACACTTTATATGGGGCAATTTGGAGAACTCAATTGACCTGATCCATGTTTTTGGACTATGGGAGGGAACCGGAGAACCCGGAGGAAACCCACGTGGACATGGGGAGAACATGGAAACTCCACCAAGATTGGGAATCGAACCGGGAATCCCCAGTGCTGAGAGGCGAACGTGCTAACCACTAAGCCACCGTGCCGCAACAAATATAATATATTCATTAATTCATTATCTTCCGCTTTATCCTCTATTAGGGTCGCGGTGGGGTTCCCCATGCCCATCCAGGGGAGAACGTTTCGGGCGCTGGGCAGATACACCCAGGACAGGGTGCCAATCTATCGTTGACACACTCACACAGACACACTCTATATGGGGCAATTTGGAGAACTCAATTGACTTGATCCATGTTTTTGGACTATGGGAGGGAACCGGAGAACCCGGAGGAAACCCACGTGGACATGGGAGAACATGGAAACTCCACCAAGATTGGGAATCGAACCGGGAATCCCCAGTGCTGAGAGGCAAACGTGCTAACCACTAAGCCACTGTGCCGCTATATAATGTGATATGTATATGATATATAGGGTAGCACGGTGGCTTAGTGGTTAGCATGTTCTCCTCTCAGTGCTAGGGATTCCCAGTTCCAATCCCAATCTTGGTGGAGTTTCCAGTTTCTCCCCGTGTCTACGTGGGTTTTCTCCGGGTTCTCCGTTTTCCTCCCACAGTCCAAAAACATGGATCAAGTCAATTGAATTCTTTAAATTGCCCCATATAGAGTGGGTTTGACACCCTGTCCTGGGTGTATCTGCCCAGCGCCTGAGACATTCTACCCTGGATGGGCATGGGGAACCCCCTCGCGACCCTCTAATAGAGGATAAAGTGGAAGATGATGGATGAATGGATGGATATATCACAGATAAAATGGAACAGGCTGCCTCTTAGGGTGGCGCCAAAATGACAAGTGCCAAAATGACAAGTTATATATATATATATATATATATATATATACAGTATATATATATATATATATATATATATATATATATATATATATATATATATATATATATATATATATATTTAACATAAGATTCAATTTCATACTTTCTTGGTGATGATAAAGTCATTTTCCAGGTCAGTTTTCTTCTGCAGTTCATCTTCATACCTGTTGCATAGTAAGAAAGCAATATAGTTATTTTGTCACAAAAAAGCACCAGTTTTAAACCTTGATTAAACAGGCAAAGAAATTAGTGGTTTAGAATTAAAATGTTATAAAAAATAATCTAAAAGCACAATATAAATGAATGATTCTGAACGTCTGACTCTGCTTTTTTCATGTTGTGTGAAATGGGAACTGCAAAATAATTGAATAAAACAGATGAGAATGCAGAAAAGACACTCACTTTTTCTTGGTGACTTTCTCCTCCTCTTGAGAAGCTGTCAGCTCCCTTATTAATTTTCGTTTGTCCCGTTGCAGCTCCTCGATCTGATTCTTCAGGTCATCAGTAACTTTTTTCACCATTTCATCAATCTTGCCCTTGTAGGATTCTTGCTCCAACAGAATTTTTAAGCGGGTTTCCAAAACCTTGTTTTCTTCCTCCAATTTCTGGACCTGGAACAGAGATTGGATATTCAGTCGATTAAAATAGGTGTTGAGTGATGCTTGACTACACCTGAAAGGATTATGAGGCTAGTGTTATCAAAAGAAATAAATTAATTCATTCATTATCTCCCGCTTTATCCTCTATTAGGGTCGCGGTGGGGTTCCCCATGCCCATCCAGGGGAGAACGTCTCGGGCACTGGGCAGATACACCCAGGACAGGGCGCCAATCCATCGCTGGGTATACACTCACACACTCAAACACACTCTATATGGGGCAATTTAGAGAACTCAATTAACTTGATCCATGTTTTTGGACTGTAGGAGGAAACCGGAGAACCCGGAGGAAACCCACGCAGACACAAGAAGAACATGGAAACTCCACCCAGATGGGGATTCGAACCGGGAATCCCTAGCGCTGAGAGGCGAACGTGCTAACCACTAAGCCACCGTGCCGCCCAAGAAATAAATAAATAAATAAATCATGAAAATTAAAAGTTTAAAATAATTAGATAAAATGCAGTATTGGGTGGCACGGTGGCTTAGTGGTTAGCACGTTCGCCTCTCAGCACTAGGGATTCCAGGTTCAAATCTTTCATGTTCCTGCTGTGTCCGCGTGGGTTTCCTACGGGTTCTCCGATTTCCTTTCACAGTCCAAAAACATGGATCAAGTCAATTGAATTCTCCAAATTGCCCCATATAGAGTGTGTTTGGGTGAGTCAGTGTGTTCCCAATGATAGATTGGCCCACTGTCCTGGGTGTATCTGCCCAGCGCCCATTCTCCCCTGGATGGGCATGGGGAACCCCCCCTCCCCTGCGACCCTAGTAGAGGATAAAGTGGAAGATAATGGATGGAAAATGCAGTATTAGCAGATGAGTGCAGTACCAGTCTAACAATAAATAAAATAAGTAACAATTTTACTAATGGGGCAGCACGGTGGCTTAGTGGTTAGCACGTTTGCCTCTCAGCGCTGGGGATTCCCGGTTCGAATCCCCATCTGGGTGGAGTTTCCATGTTCTCCCCCTGTCCGCGTGGGTTTCCTCCGGGTTCTCCGGTTTCCTCCCACAGTCCAAAAACATGGATCAAGTCAATTGAATTCTCCAAATTGCCCCGTATAGAGTGTATGTGTGTGTGTGCGTGAGTGTGTGCCCAGCGATAGATTGGCGCCCTGTCCTGGGTGTATCTGCCCAGCACCCGAAACGTTCTCCCCTGGATGGGCATGGGGAACCCCACCGCGACCCTAACAGAGGATAAAGCGGAAGAAAATGAAAAATGAATGAATGAATGAATTTTACTAATGTGGAAATATTTAACTACGGTTATCTACTAAGGTTTAACTGCTTACAACAAACTGTTACATTTAATTGCAACAACTGTTGGATTAAAAAAATGAAGCTGAATTCAATTAAAAAAAAAACTTATCTAAAGTTTTGACACCTATTGATTTTTATTACATCATTTCAGTATTTCATTATTATATAGTTCATTATTAGTTTCCCAACCTGACAGTTGGGATCAAAGCATGAAGTCAACCACGGTCAACCACAAATGGAGCAATAAGCATTAAGGGTCTTACACAAGTGCAGCTGATAGTGGACTGGGGGTTTTAACCCATCAACCATATAATTGATCATCCACCACCCTAACCACTGATCTACCATGCCCTGGTATAGCCAACAAACTGTAACTAAAATGTAAGTTAAAATCTGAAGGATATCAATTATATTGACTGATTTGCTTAGACCCGCCACAATCAGTAAACAATTCCATGAAGGAACCCTCCCAAATGGATCAATAAAGTTTTATCTACTCTAAATATAGCCAGCAGGGGGTGTCCTAGGCATCTGAAGTTTGTCTCTATGTGACATATCTCTGGGTGTGTATTGTTTGCTCGTCTATTTATTCAGTTTTTATTATTAAAAATATTTTTGTTTATTTGAGGGTAAAAAATTTCAAAATTATGGTTTGTAATCAGAAATCTTTATATGTAGCCATTGACCAACTATTTAAAAAATATATGTTCAGGATTTTAGTTAATTTTTTCCTTTAGTGCTATTTTTTTTAGACAGATAGAAAGTATGCTTTGATCCCACAAAAATACAACTTTCAGTAGCAGGTCCATACAGCACAGTAGAATAGAAAAGGAAATAAAAATGCAAAAATTTAAAAAAATGCAATTTAAACTAATCAAGATGAAAATACTGAATAGGCATGTGTGTGTGTATATATATATATATATATATATATATATATATATATATATATATATATATATATATATATATATATATATATATTTGTATTTTAAGTATGTAAGTAACACTACCATTCTTTTTATATAATATTCATTTACATTTAGCAGATGATTTTATCCAAAGTGACTTATAAATTAGAGAACAACAAAAGTCAGTAGTGAAGGAGTAACAAGCTACTTTGTATTTCTAGAAAGCAAAACCACTAATTACAGCTATATTCACACTAACCGACACTACGTTTATTGTCTACAAGAAATATGGGGACATTTAAAATTCAGAACAGGGTATCTGATGCTACATCCTTCACAAAATGCCTGAATTGTTCTATTCATCCATCTTCATTTTAAAAATAGATGGATTGCGGGTTAAAGTTTTTGCCTAATCCAAACTAATAATATTGTTTGGAATAGTATTTGGAATAATTCTGTCTCAGGTGGAACAGTGGCTTAGTGGTTAACATGTTTGCCTCTCAGGTTTTCAGGTTCAAATCCCAATCTGGGTGGAGTTTCCATGTTTTCACTGTATCTGCATGGGTTTTCTCTGGGTTCTCCGGTTTCCTCCCACAGTCCAAAAACATGGATTGAAGGTAGATTAAATGCTCTAAATTGCTCCATATAGTGTGTGTTTCTAGTAGAGGACTGTGTGAGTGTGCACAGTGATAGAATGGCGCTCTCTCCTGTGTGTATCTGCTCAACGTTCTCCCCTGGAAGGGCATAGGGAAATGCCCCTACTCCCCTAGTAGAGGATAAAGAGGAAGATAATGAATGAATGAATGAACGAATGAACGAATTTTGTCTCAGTGAATTTGAAAAGAGAGCTATTTTAAATCAATTACTTTTTTTCCACACCTGTAGATAAATAACCACTGACCTCAGCCATGGCAAAAGACACTTTACAATTAATCTGTTCACTTTACTTTACTCAGGAAAACAACTTAACAACTCTTTCACAACTTAATGTCTATTTAATGTGCGTAAACGTTAATGTCTACTACCTCACAGTAAACGTAAATGTTAATGTTATTACTATATACAGTCAAGCCCGAAATTATTCATACTCCTGGCAAATTTTGATTTAAATTTACTTTTATTCAACCAACAATTTTATTTTTGACCGGAAACGACACAGGCATCTCCCAGGAGGTGATAAGAGGCATCATTGTGGAAGAAAAAATATTTCTCAGCATTTATTCACATTTGAACAAAAAGTGGCATGTCCAAAATGATTCATACCCTTCTCAATAATTAACAGAAAAGCCTTTATTGGCTATTACAGCAATTACAGGAAGCATGTGATTGCTGTAATAGCAAATAAAGGCTTTTCTGTTAATTATTGAGAAGGGTATGAATCATTTTGGGCTTGACTGTATGTCCTGTACATATTCAGTTCTGACAATAAAGCTGCCTTTTACTTTAGATTAGATTTTGTTCGAATCCTCACCTTTTCGATCAAAGCCACGAACTTGTCATTCAGTCCAACCATCTGATCTTTCTCTTTGGTTTTGGCTTGTTTGTCCTGGGGGTCCATCGTTGTGTTGGGTTCTTTAAGCGGATCGGGATTGGAGTCTTGGGTTGAAGGGTTGTACTGCATGCTGAACTTGGAGCGGGGCTGAAATTCGACGTGCGATTGGTGATAATGCCTGTGCGTGCCTTTTATTTATGCGCAAAACGCCTTTCGCCGCCTCCTGGATGTTCGTTCTGCGTTTGCCACGGAATTCATTACCGTGACAAACAGGCTCGACCGGTTTGTAGGCGTTGTTACCTCAACCCAAGGAGGCAGAACAGCTTCCAGCAATATAAAAAGCACCTCGGCAAGACAGGAGCGTCAAACCTGCTTCAGCGGCCAAAGTAACGGATCGTGTCTCCTTTGTAAAGACTAAGACTAATAAACATGAGTCGTAACAGTTCGATCAGCATGTACGGGGGCGCGGGAGGTCGTGGGGTCAGGGCCTCTGTCAGCAGCCCGCAAGGCCTGAGAAACGCACTGCGACCTGACGCCCAACGCCAACAGCCGCAGAACTTCTCCCCTGCACCTTCTCCCATTCCAGCGGACGATAGGAAGACTATGGAAGGTCTGAACAACCGCCTGTCTGACTACGTGCTCAGGATGAAACAGCTGGATAATGCAAACAAAGATCTGAAAGAGCAGATTGAAGAAATACTGAAGAAGAGAGAGCAGGCCAACGAGCGCGACTGGGATGAAATCAAGAAACCGCTTTCTGATCTCAGGAAAGAGGTGCGACAAACTAAAATTGTTGCCTACCCCATGTGACCTCCAATTTCCCTACAGGTATTTGCCTTAGGTGCGGTTTTCAACATAATTGATATCAAACAATCGTTTGTTTTAGATCGATGACATCACCATGGAAAATGCCCATCTTCTTCAGGACATAGAACGGAGCGATATGATAAATAAAGATTTTCAAAATAAGTAAGTGATCCTCAACGCTGGTGATGTGCCATAGTGTTGTTGCTGTTTAAGTTTCCCGTAAGTCTGTGTTTGTATGTCATTGATCATTAGGTTGGAGGCAGAACAGGTCGCCTGTCAGAGTCTTCAGCAGGACTTGGATGATCTTCGTCAACAGATTGACGATTCCCATCTTGAATGCATGGACCTCGAAAGCCAGATAGAAAGCGATAAGGAGGAGCTGGCTTATATGAAGAAGGACCATGATGAGGTGAGTTAGGTGACTTGTCGCCAGATTGCAATATATATATATAAAAAAAAAGGCTGGTCCACATCCGACCACATTTTCATCTGGCCCACATGCTGCATGAATGTGGCTCCTAGATGCAAGATGTGAGCCATATGAGTAGCGGATTTGGATCATCTAGAAGCAGGTGACATGGAGGTGTAACTGCCAAATCTTTAACATATGAACCATTTGTAGACCATGTGGGTTTTTTAATATGTAAGCCATAATGGCTTACATGTAGGTATCAGAACCATATGTCTACCAGTCATGAAGTAGATTTGTTTTGGGATAGGACAGCACAGTATGAAGTATCATACTGTATATATTACTGATTCACAGACACAACCACACAAACATTTCCACCCTCAGGCCTTCATCTGTGTGCTGATTTGAATGACCATGTCCTCGAATTCAGCATTTAAGTGTTTGGGAGTGCAGCCTGTTTCTTATTTATTTTTGTACATTTGTTTGGGACATGTTCGTGTTGTTACATAATTGTCACATTTAGTTTTCCATGGTGAGCAGTGCCCCAGCAGTGCCATAGCTAAACCAGATGTGGCCCACACCTGCATGCTATCTGGGTCAGATTCTGTTGTTAAAATGTTCAACTGATATGATAAATCTTTTTTTATTTCGTCTGAACATATAGGAAGTCGCGAATCTAAAACAGAAAATCAAGGAATCCGATGTGATAGTTGAGGCTGATTCCACTGAATCCAATCTGAGTGAGACGATTAACAAGCTCCGCAAGGAGTATGAGAAGCTTATTTTGAAGAACAAGGAAGAAACCGGTAACTGGTATAAAAACAAGGTAAACCTCGTGGACCATCCGAACCAGCTGCATTTACTCAGCTTCTTATCTGAACACCCTTTTCAATCTCATGTAGTTTGAAAACATCAAAGTGGAGGACAGGAAGAACACTGAGTCCATAGAAGTTAGCAAGGTGGAACTGAGCGAGCAGCGCAGACTCAAACAACTACGCGAAATTGATGTTCTGACGATCATCAAAGTGGTAACTTCCCCAATTTCACATGATCATTCAGCACTATGTCATGATTTTCACTGCGATTGATGTGATCTTAATCTGATTTTGGATGATCTTCCACAGAACCAATCATTGGAGGAGACATTGAAAAATTCACAGGCTAACTACAGAATCGAGTTGACCCGTCTGAACTATATAATCCAGCAGCTAAGGGACAATCTGACACAGATTCGCGCCCAGATTGAGCATCAGGCCGATGACTATCAGAGCCTCCTGACCACTAAGATGGAACTGGAGGCTGAAATTGATAGCTATCGTCAGCTGATGGCTGAAATTGAGAACAGGTCAGATGATTAACAGACTTCTATTAATGCAGTTCAAAGCTGAAGATAATTTCATGTCACATGACCAAATGTTGGAAAGATAGTTTTGTTTATTAAGCCTCTTAAAATATGTACATTTCTGCTCTTGTCCATTGATTCCTAAAGCTTATTCTCTTTATTTTCAGTAACATGAACTTTAACTTGGAGGATGGTTTGCCGAACGGGGGTAAGTTGGGGCAGATTTGGGGTAAAGTGGTGTAACACTCAAGTCTTTTCTTACTGCTGCCTTACTAAATAATATTTACCGAGCTTTTAATACCAAATACAAATTTAAAAAGGCAAATAATTTATTTATTTTCACACTTTTCCTAATTAGGGATTATGGAGCCTGTCCCAGTGTTTATTGGGTGAAAGTTGGGGGAAAATGTATTATACACCATATGGGCAGAAGTATGAATACACACCTCTCATTTATATTTTAGTTAACAATTGAACATTGTTTTAAAGCATATATATATTGTCTGTCTTTAGCTATATATATATATATATATATATATATATATATATATATATATATATATATATATATATATATTTATATATAAAAAGTTAAGCTTAAAGCTAGACCCAGGACAGGGCGCCAATCCATCGCTGGGCATATATATATATATATATATATATATAATATATATATATATATATATATATATATATATATATATATATTATATATATATATATATATATATATATATATATAATCAGTCCAATAATTCAATTAAATTCAATTCAATAAAAAAAAATCAAGTTAAGACATTGTAATCATATAGCATACAGTTCAGCATAAGATTCTGACATCATTGTCTAGGACCAACGTGCTTTTTTTTTACTAATGGTAAAGCTGAAATGACACTGTCCCAATACTTTGTGTCCATATAGTGATGTTCTTTTTAATTCTCTTCTGTCTTGCAGGTTTACCAGGGAACGAAAGTGAGAATAATGAAGCACTTTAAAATGTCTGATTCAAACTTCAGACTGCTCTAATTTTACCTTTGATTTTCGACATCTTCCGATACTGTATTGTTTTAATGACCTTAAAATATCCCAACAATCATATTCTGAATGTCTTGTTACATTTTCCTAAAATGCTTTAATTTGTTCTGTAATAGCAGAAATGAAAATAAAATTAATTTACAATATACAAATCTGCAATCCTGCTTGCTTTTATTATTTATGTTTAGATATATTTCATATATTTACATTCAGTCATCGAGCAGACATTTTCATGCTAAGTTTTTTACAAGTGAGAGTCACTGAGTTAAAGAGAAATCTGCAGTATTACATACTTTTAAAGTACAAATGACTCACATGCTAGTAAAAAATAGGCTGATAAAAAAATAATATACATACATGTATCAAGGCCTAGAAGAAGATAAAGCGGAAGATGATGGCTGGATAGACATGTATCAAACTGCAAGTCAAAAGTCTTCTAAATCAACAATAAGTCTTCTAAATCAACCTGGCAGAATTGCAGACTTGGGAGATCAAAATTAATGATGTTCTATCTATAAAAGTTTCATCTCATTATCTTCTATTTAATCCTCTACTAGGGTCGGTACGGGGGGGGGGGGGGTGTTTCCCCATATCGATTCAGAGAAGAAAGTTTCAGGCGCTGTACAGTTATAGCCAAGGCAGGGCATCAATCCATTGCTGGGCACCACACACTCACACAGACACACACACACACACTAAATAGGGGCAAAATAAATAGGAAGAATTAAGATGGGGCAACTTAGAGCAGCCAATTTACCTTCAATCCATGTTTTGGCCTGTGGGAGAAAACCAGAGGACCCAGAGAAAACCCATGCAGACATTGAGAGAACATGGAAAGTCCACTAAAATGGGATTTGAATCTAGATCCTCAGCACCGAGACACATACATGCTAACTATTAACCCACTGTGCCAACTACATCAAATTTGAATGCACATTATTCAGAAGAATATACAAATACATCAGTATTATACTAGTTTCAAACTAAGACACAGCTGAGAATGATTTATTGTTTATACACTGAAATAAATTACTGTGATTTTGCTTTAATTTTAACTTTATATGTATTTAAATAAGTTCTCTGTAGCACCTTCTCTAATAGACTGGCTGTGTGTTACCATTTACTGTAACTGATGCACGTGTGTATGTATAATGGGATGGGATATGATGAACTTCATCATATCTGAGACAATCAAACAAAATATCAACTAAATCTAAATGCAAACTTAATAAAATACATGTACTATAAAAATATGATTGTGTGAAAATAGTAACATTTATTAATAAGGATTTAAAAATAATAAACAGATGAACTTAAAACAGATTACATGCATCTATGTATGATGTTTGTTTATTTATTAATATTTATATATAATAACATAAATAATAACATAATAACATTATAAATAATAACATAATATTTTTGTATTATGCATTTATTATGTATTGTTTATTTTATGTATTTTATTATGTATGTATTATGTTTGTTTGTTCATAACCTATATACGCAACATGGAAACAGAAATATAATAATACTACTAATAGAAAAAGTTTACGATTTTTAAAAAAGGAAAATAATATTATCTATAAATAAAATATGGAAACATTTAAATAACTGTTAATGAATATGAATGATGAATATGAACGTTAATGAATCAGTTTAATCTCTCTTCTTGACTAATGCCAGCAAATATGTTACACAACAAAAAGCTTGAATTAAAAAAATGTGAAACATGATAATTATGGCATCTTTATTTATTTATGTTGGTAATTGCAGGACCCGATTTTCATGTTTTTGATGTTTAATGTTTAATGTGCTGGCCAGCAGGCATCCTAGAGAAAAAAAAGCCCCTGTGGGTTGATGAACTATGAAAGAATTATGAGGTGAGTCAGTCATTGAGGTGTTTAATCAGCAGCTTGAATAATAATTAAAAGCAGATTGGGGTTCTAAAAAGGCGAGTAATAATGGATTGAATAACATAATTATTTTAAACTGACCCTATGGACTATTTGTTGGCATAAAGATGGCACATATCCCAGATAGCAAAATTGTTCTGGCTTAAATCTGGTGCAAATAACATTTTCTATAAGAAAATACTTAGAAAACTGTCCTTACAGATCAAGCAAAAATAGAATTGGATAAATTGAAATAGAATGAAGTAATCAAGTAAAATATTACAATAAAAAGCAGGGACATAATACTAATCCAATTGCTGAGCTGAATAAAGTTGCAATTCAAGAATTTTTCAGAATATGTCACAGGTGAAAATGTAACAGGTCACAATGCGTTAAAGTGGATGTTGAAGCCTGTGATCAGCGTGATTTTTTGAAAAATGAATGTAGTGTAAAATTTCTATATATCAACCGTGGTATCTGGGATTTTCCATGTTCTCCCATGTCTGCATGGGTTTCCTCTGGGTTCTCCGGTTTTCCCCCACAGTCTTAAAACATGGATCAAGGTAAATTGAATTCTCCAAATTATATATAGAGTGTTTGTGTGAGTGAGTGTGTGCCCAGCGATAGATTGGCGCCCTGTCCTGGGTGTAACTGCCCAGTGCCCGAGGTGTTCTCCCCTGGAAGGGCATGGGGAACCCCCCGATGAACCTAGTAGAGGATAATGTGAAAGATAATGGATGGATATATCAATCGTAAAGAAAATATAAGTTAAGATGGCAGATACACAGCAAGGCACATATCAGTTCAACAATCAGCAAAGTTTTTAAAACAACAAAACCAAAGAAATGCAGCAAAAATCCTGTTTCATTACATGTGCAATGTGAAAAGAAAAGCAGACACGAGATGCTTAGGTTCTTGAAATCTGATATGTACAATTAAGATCAAGTTTAAAGATGGAGGCATTCCTGCAGTTTGAAAATTCCAAAATGTCATTCTATTATATGAGTCACAATTCCAAGAATTAACACAAAAAACAAAATGCACTTAAAGATAGTTACAAACACTATTTTGAAAAAGTTGAGAGAAATTTGTACAAACCAAATACAAAAAAATATGTTGTCATCAAAGAACAGAGGCAAAATAGAGCTAAAAATCTTAGTAAGTGAAGACTTTATAATTCAGTATACCAGACTTAACATTCACAACTGAAGACCAGGAGCATGTATTAACTCTAAATCACATTTCTTTGCACTCTGCTATTTGAAACTTGGGAGAACATGAAAACTCCAGACCAATATATATATATATATATATATATATATATATATATATATATACATACATAAATATATATATATATATATATATATATATATATATATATATATATATATATATATATATACATATATACACACATATATATATATATATATATGCTGATATATATATGTGTGTGTCCTTAAACACCAAGTAAATGAGTCCACGCCATCTAATTATAAAGGGTGGGAGACCCCTATTTAATCATACTATTCCCCACAATGGTTCATTCAAATGATCACACAGCTGCTGAATTACAATGACTTTATTTAAGAAAAAGATCCCAATATCAATATATAGCCATAGAAAACTCTAGAATTGCAGTCAAGTGTAAAAAGTGAAACATGTCATGAGGGTAAAGCAACAACCCCTAGCCCAGTATTGAAATAATCACAATCAAGATCAGGTATAACACCTCAGTAAAATGGGACAATTAATAGAATTAATGATAAAAGGCAGAAGAACAAGAAAAGATTATTAACACTTCCAATGTTAAAATACAGCTCTAGACCATTCATTGCAATTAATGTCTGGTCTTCATTAAAAATAGTACATTAATACACGACTTTAAAACTCAGACAGACCGTCAATTCTTGTCACAATGAAACAAAGAAATATAAATAAATCATGAGAAACAACAATAATAGAGAAAAATAATAGAAAAACATTGAAAAATAATAATAAAAAAGTGAGAAAATAATAGAAAAAACAGTGAAAATCAATAATAAAAAACAAGTGAGAAAAACAGTGGCTACATCCTATGCTGGCCACCAATCATTCCCTTCTGTAGGTTGCTCGGTAATGTCTGCCAATGCCTTCCACAGGCCCTGGTTTCCCTGGATAACTGTAACTCCACTCTCCTATATTACTGACAGAATACCCAGAACAAATCCTTAGCACTGAATTCAGCGTTTCTCCTGCGGGTGAATCCCACACACCACAAGCAAGGACAACAGTCAGAAACTCCATATATATATATATATATATATATATATATATATATATAAAGGTATATGTATTTGGATTGTTTCCAGTCCAAAAACATGGATCAAGGTAAATTGAATGCTCGAAATTGCCCAAAATGTAGTCTCCGTTTGAATGAGTGTGCCCAGTGATAGATTGGCACCCTGTCCTGGGTGTATCTGCCCACTGCCCAAAACATTCTCCCCTGGATGTGCCATAGTATGGCTCACATGTAGTCTGCCTACCCCCAACCTGTGCCATTAAACTACATGTGAGCCATGTCCTAAGACTCAGTTAGCCCATAACACCAAAGTGACCACCTTGTTTAAAAAAATGGTCCATGTTACAAAGATGGCAGTGACATATGGCCTTAATCTGGTGCATGTGTGGCCAACCACACATGTGTGGAATTTTCTGCCAACCAGGATCAGTCCACTACATTGCCATTAATGAATGCAGAAACTTGCCCGGATGAAAATATGGGATGTGGGTTTGATCTGAGCCAGAATAATTTTGATATCTGGGAATCACAAAACATTTTCCCAATCAATGTTGATGCAAGAAATAAAGCGTAGATAACGCTTATATTTTACTGGTTGTAATTTTATATCTCTTTACAAAAAAACATACTGAAAATAAAAGCATAGGTAATCAGACCAGATCTGTTTATCTCATCATCAAAGCAGAAAGTGATAGAGAATTCATAGCTGATTGTAATCGAAAACAAAGTGTAACAATCAAAACACAGAAAGGAAAGCACCAAAAAATGTGTGGTTATTCAAATGAAATAACCTCTAACTGGGTTATGAGCCAAATCTGATATTATGTGCAGTTAAGAGTGTCAACTATTGAGTTTCCAGAATTCATTCTTTCAGTTTATTCATTCATTCATTATCTTCCGCTTTATCCTCTACTAGGGTCGCGGTGGGGTTCCCCATGCCCATCCATGGGAGAACGTCTCGGGCACTGGGCTGATACACCAAGGACAGGGCGCCAATCCATCGCTGGGCACACACTCACTCACACAAACACACTCTATAGGGGGCAATTTGGAGAACTCAATTGACTTGATCCATGTTTTTGGACTGTGGGAGGAAACCGGAAAACCCGGAGGAAACCCACGCGGACACGGGGAGAACATGGAAACTCCACCCAGATGGGGATTCGACCCGGGAATCCCTAGCGCTGAGAGGCGAACGTGCTAACCACTAAGCCACCATGCCGCCCTCTTTCACTTTAAAAATGCAAAAACAATACTAAAAAACAGAGTTTGTTTATTATATGTATTATAATCGCATGCAAAGTCTATTATTGACTTCGGGAGGTTTATTTCCTGAATCGCAATTCCAAGAACCAAGAGTTCTTGCGAAGGTGCCATTATGGCCATGAAAAAAACACATATTTGATCAGTAAGGGTAGTGGTGCAGAAACGTCTCTGATGCAGAAAAATGTCAAAGCACAGAAGTCAGCCTGCCAGAAGTTAAAGGAGAAGAGGGATCAGTGTAGCATAACACAACTGAATATTTATATAAAAAAACTTTCTATGAAATGGGATGATGTTAATGCTGCATAGCAACTCAAAGAGGATGAGGCCCTCACTGAGCCTTCGTCCTCCCAAGGTTTCTTACTTAAAAAATAACACAACAGGAAGTTTTTTCTTGC
The DNA here is from genome assembly GCA_019802505.1 of Corydoras sp. C115. Taxonomy (NCBI): domain Eukaryota; kingdom Metazoa; phylum Chordata; class Actinopteri; order Siluriformes; family Callichthyidae; genus Corydoras; species Corydoras sp. C115. The sequence goes on along the minus strand of JAFMOC010000178.1, from coordinate 146,879 downwards.
CACTGTTGCTTCGGCTTGCTCTTTGGAAATTTAGGCTTATAACACTGTAAAGCTGCTTTGTGACAATGTACTATTGTAAAAAGCTCTATATAAGGTATATATATATATATATATATATATATATATATATATATATATATATATATATATATATATATATATATATATATATATATATGGGTATATACATTGGAGGAAAAATAAGTATTTGATCCCCCACTGATTTCAAATGTTTTAAAACAAAAAAATAAGTGAAACGCCTCATCATTTTATGCCAGCTTTATTTTAACAGTGGCACATAGAATATAAAAAAAAATCTTACATAAAATGGGAAATAAAAATTTATTTGAATTTCATTGAATGAAATAAGGGTGGCACGGTGGCTTAGTGGTTAGCACGTTTGCCTCTCAGCGCTAGGGATTCCCGGTTCGAATCCCCATCTGGGTGGAGTTTCCATGTTCTCCCCGTGTCTGCGTGGGTTTCCTCCGGGTTCTCCGGTTTCCTCCCACAGTCCAAAAACATGGATCAAGTCAATTGAATTCTCAAAATTGCCCCATATAGAGTGTGTTTGTGTGAGTGAGTGTGTGCCCAGCGATAGATTGGCGCCCTGTCCTGGGTCTATCTGCCCAGCGCCTGAGATGTTCTCCCCTGGATCGGCATGGGGAACCCCACCGCGACCCTAATAGAGGATAAAGCGGGAGATAATGAATGAATGAATAAAATAAGTATTTGACCTCCTAGTAAAACATTTAATACTTGGTGGCAAAACACTTGTTGGCAAGCACAGCAGTCAGACGTTTATTGTAGTTGTTTATAAGGTTTGCACACACTTTAGGACTAATTTTGGCCCACTCCTCTCTACAGATCATCTCCAAATCCTTAAAGTCTTTAGGCATGCATTTGGATATGTGAAGCTTCAGCTCATTCCATAGATTTTCGATGGGATTGAGGTCAGGAGACTGGCCAGGTCATTTCATGACCTTGAAATGCTTCATATGTATATGTGTGTGTATCTATATTATATCTATATGTTTACATTTTGAATATGTACATGTGTATATAATGACCTATAATCTTATTAGTGTATATCTCACTTATTTGTATATATGTATATTTATATACTATATGTAGATTCCTTGGTGGCACGGTGGCTTAGTGGTTAGCACGTTCGCCTCTCAGCGCTAGGGATTCCCGGTTCGAATCCCCATCTGGGTGGAGTTTCCATGTTCTCCCCGTGTCTGCGTGGGTTTCCTCCGGGTTCTCTGGTTTCCTCCCACAGTCTAAAAACATGGATCAAGTCAATTGAATTTTCAAAATTGAACCCATATAGAGTGTGTCTGTGTGAGTGAGTGTGTGCCCAGCGATGGATTGGTGCCCTGTCCTGGGTCTATCTGCCCAGCGCCCGAGATGTTCTCCCCTGGATGGGCATGGGGAACCCTACCGCGACCCTAATAGAGGATAAAGCGGGTGATAATGAATGAATGATGTACATTCCTATATATATATATCCTTTAATATAGATATATAACACTGTATATTTCCTATTCATTACATATTTCATAATTTGTAAAAACTTGTACACACCACACATATGTATGTAACATGTTCATATTTATGTATATACATTTATACACATCACTACTCAATGCACCAGTCACTGTTACTACTGTACTTTATGTACAATAAATTTGCACCTCTGGTTAGATGCTAACTACATTGCATTGGCTCTGTAATTGTATTCTGCACAATTACAATAAAGTTCAATCTAATCCAATCTAATCTTAATCTGCCATCAGGTCTCAAAAGCTCAAGCTGGCCCTACTGACCCCATGATGGCACAAGCAAACTACATGTGAGCTATGTCTTAAAACTCAAAAGCCAGTGACCACCTTGTAAAAAATACAAAAAATGCAAAAAAAAAAAAAAAAAAAGTAGGAAAAAAAGAGTTCATGTGACATGTAGCCCACATCTTGCAACAAGAATCAGTCCACCATTAACTGCCATTAATCCATGCAGAAACTCACCCGGATGAAAACATGGGATGTGGGCTGGAATAATTTTGCTATCTGGGTATCGAAAAGCATCTTATTGCAAGAAATGAATTTAATGAACTTTGACTTGGAAACGTTCTAAAATGGCAATAAAACCAAAACCTACAATTCAATCTTGTTTTTATTATTTCAGCTGTTGGGGCTTCCATTACGGATTATTATTCTCCATCTCACCCTGTCCTGAGAAACCTCTTCCATTACTCCAACCACCTGCATGTTCTCTCCAACCGTATCCATAAATCTCTTGCCTGATAGCTTCATCCTCATTATCCCTATGTCCAAATCATGCAAATAGTTTTGCAAATAAGGATGGGTGGTGCAACGTTGTGTTTAAACTACACTTTTTAATTATGTTTACACTACACTGAATTTAAATATGTAGGGTCACATACCAGGTTTTTAAGGCTGAGGTTGGCAAGTGTTACTGAATGTTCATGGCTTCTCAGCCCTTAACTTACCATGAAGGACATAGGTACATGGGCTCGAGAGTAAATTAGACAATCACTTATCCCAGTCTGCAGCTGCATTAAGAAATGCAACCTGAAAGTATAATATGCAAAACAAATTCTAATTCAGTTCATATTTATATTTCTAACTCAAACACCAGTGAGAGATTTAGTTAAGGTAATTGCAAATAGACCGGCAGATAGTAAAAACACGTTCTATGTTCAGATTAGGCCACGTTTCAGTTTGTTTATGAGAACTATCTGCATGCTTAATATGCTTGATATGTGAGGGTACTATTGATGCTGAGGCTATTATGGTAATTTGGAGTGCCATATTGGGCTGTCAAGACAATATTTTAGGTCAATTTCAGCGGTACTCATTAATGCAAAAGTAAAACAAACATAAGAACGCATAGGAATTTTTTTTACCTTGTTAAGACTCTGATTATCTTAACAGAGTCTCTTTTTTGGCCACAAAGAAGCAAAAGATGTGTTGGGCCATATGAAGCATTGCTGAAGGAGCTCCACCATGTTGTTTTCCATAGATTTAGTTTCACTTTTAAAAAATGGGTATGGTTCAGTATAGGAAATGACAGTGTTCTAACTAAAAGAGCTATTGCTTGGTCATACATACTATGAGGTGGGCTACCTAAGAGAAGCCTGATTAGTTGATGAAATTAAAAACAATTTAACAGTTCATATACATTTTATTAATCTAGATCAGTGGTTCTCAACCTGTGGTACGCTAAGTAGCACAAGGTGGTACACCAGATTATGGTATGGATATGCAATACATTATTTTCTCAATGTATTTTATAAACTGTGTTCTGTAATTTGGTTTTTGATTGTAGTATTTGATTGTTAGAGAAACCGGTAACATGTTTCTCGGTGGATAGTGTTCAGTTTAAAAAAACGGACTAGGAACGTCGTGGAAGTCGATTCACCATGTAACACAAGTTTTGTTCCCAGCTTTTTAATGTTATATTCCAATTGCTTATGTCTAAAACAAATTAAAAATTGCTTACATTCATCATAAACTTCGCTTTTGTGACCACGGCAACAAAAATTATGAATTTTTATTATAGAAACAGACGATTTTGCATCTTCTCATTTATACAGTCAGACTAAGAACACTATAGGCATTGCAAATTTACACAGATTACCAAAAACTGTTCAGAAGTGTGTGGTTTTCCGAGATTTACGACTATACTGCAAATCAGATTCACGAATCAATCCCCAAATATAGTCACCCATCATGTTCTCGTTATATTGTCCTTGGTAACGGCATTCAAAGTTCATAATGTCCTGGTGGAAGCGCTCGCCTTGCTCCTCTGAATAAGCTCCCATGTTCTCTTTGAACTTATCAAGATGAGCATCAAGGATATGGATTTTGAGTGACATCCTGCAGCCCATTGCAGCATAGTTCTTTATCAGAATCTGGACCAGTTGTACATAGTTTTCATCTTTATGATTGCCTAGGAAGCCGCGAACCACTGCGACAAAACTTTTCCAAGCTGCTCTCTCCTTCCTATTCAGCTTCTTGGGAAATTCACTGCACTTTATGATCTTCTTGATTTGTGGTCCGACGAAGACACCAGCTTTGATCTTTGCTTCAGACAGTCTTGGTCACCAACAGGCATGCCAAAGTATGCTTTGTAGGCCTCACACATCTTAGCAGATGCTTCCACAGAGTACTTTTTCGCTCTTGTCTTTATAAAATGGCCACATACATAGCAAAATGCGTCTGCTGGATGTATGCAACCTCTTGTTGCCATCTAAATTGACTAAGTTGCTGTGTACTGTAAGGAAAAAGGATGTCTCTCCAAACTTGATAAAAAATGGTCAATCTTTATTCCATGCAGTATCAAAGTACAAGAGTGTACTGAGGATTCAGCAGAGCAAGACTGATCACGCGGTAGCAGAGTAACACACAATATATACATTTGAAAGTGGTGGTCCTTCCTAAGCTCCTCCTGTAATGGGTGTGGGGTGAAGTGTGAATACTGTCGTTATCAGAATCTGAATAGAGAATCAATTCACACCGGTCTGTCTAGGTCAATTCCCCTTTGTCTGTGATGGCTGTTGCCCACTTACTATGCAATCCCAACCAATTAGATCATGTCTCTCCGTCTCTCAGAAAGGGCTATAGTGGCCCTATATACAGTTGTGATCAAATTTATTCAACCCCCACTGAAATAAAGTGTTTTGGCCAGTTTGACATTGATTTGGATCATTTCAGTCATCTTATTTACAATTATATCAAAGAGGCACTTATAAATTAGACAAATATAACATAATATTTATGATGGAATAACCACAAATGTCTTTACTGTGCTCACATCATTATCAGTTTTATTCAACCCCCTAGTGACATTATTTTTCAGTACTTAGTACAACATCCTTTTCCAGTTATGACAGCTTTCAAGCGTGAAGCATAGCTTGACACAAGTGTCTTGCAGCGACCTATGGGTATCTTAGCCCATTCTTCATGGGCAAAAGCCTCCAGTTCAGTCACATTCTTAGGCTTGCGCACTGCAACTGCCTTCTTTAGGTCCCACCAGAGGTTCTCAATTGGATTTAAGTCTGGTGATTGCGATGGCCACTCTAGAATGTTCCAGCCTTTCATGTTCAACCATACTCTAGTGGACTTGGATGTGTGCTTCGGATCATTGTCCTGTTGGAAGGTCCAACGTCTCCCAAGCCGCAGGTTTGTGACTGACTCCATCACATTTTCATCCAAGATCTCCTGGTACTGAAGGGAATTCATGGTACCCTGCACACGTTGAAGCTTTCCTGTACCATTAGAAGCAAAACAGCCCCAAAGCATAATTGACCCCCCGCCATGCTTCACAGTAGGCAAGGTGTTCTTTTGTTCATAAGCCTGGTTCTTCCTCCTCCAAACATAGCGCTGGTCCATTGTCCCAAACAGTTCTAATTTAGTTTCATCTGACCACAGTACACTGTCCCAAAACCTTTGTGGCTTGTCCACATGACTTTTGGCATACTGCAGTCGACTTTTCTTGTTCTTTGGAGTCAGCAAGGGGGTGCGCCTGGGAGTTCTGGCATGGAGGTCTTCGTTATGCAGTGCGCGCCTTATTGTCTGAGCTGAAACTTCAGTGCCCACATCTGACAGGTCTTTTTTTCAGTTCCTTAGCAGTCACGCGGGGATTTTTCTCCACATTACGCTTCAGGTAGCGCACAGCAGTCGCGGTCAGGATCTTCTTTCTGCCACGACCAGGTAACGTTTCCACTGTGCCCTTTAACTTGAACTTGCGAATGATACTTCCGATAGTGTCTCTTGGAATATTTAACAACTTCGCAATCTTTTTATATCCATTGCCATTCTTGTGAAGAGCAATAACCTCTTCTCTTGTCTTCTGGGACCATTCTCTTGCCTTCACCATGCTTGTAAACACACCAGTAGATGTCTAGAAGGAGCTGAGTATCACAGTCCTTTTAAATCTGCCTAATTGGTGCTTATCATGCTTGATTGCTGCTCGTTGACATCCACAGGTGTTTTCAATACCTGATTGAAAACACTGGAATGAACCTCTGTTCTTATGAGTGGTAGTTGTAAAGGGGTTGAATAATTGTGTCAATGAAGAAATCACAAAAAGGCCATTTAATACTTTATGACAAAAACAATTGATGCTATCTTAGTTGCATTTAGTTCTTTAACAAGTCCTTGTAAGATTTCATTATGAACACAATTACAAATGTGCACTGAATTTCATAAAACCCTTCGCAGCATTGGGGGTTGAATAAATTTGATCACAACTGTAACTGTAGTTATACAGCTACCTACAATTCTGTACAGTCCCAGAAAGTTCTAGATAATTCTGGACAGTTCTAGAAACTTCTTGATAGTTCTCACAATTCCAGAAGCTTCTTAAGTATCTTGAAATATGGCGAATATCCTTAAAAATAGATCAATTTCAAAATATCAATGTGCTGACCACAAAAGCAAAGTTTACAGGGAATAATAACTTTTTTCTATTCATTTAGGGTACAAACAATCAGGAAAACACACTTAACAACTGGGAACAAATTTTTTTTTTTAATTTGTTACATGGTGATCTGCCCTTTTAGTTATGCTGTTCTAGTCAGTTATGCCGGAGTCACATGCAGCACTTTGACAATCTCTGGATATTACTGAAATGCAGTGTTTTAATATTTCTAACTGCTTTTCTTGCTTATTTCTTTTGAGGTGTTGCTAATTTCCTGGAGGTGTTCTCAGCCCTTCATCCATGGTTCTGCTGAAGCTATGACAATAGCTGAATGGAAACTGGATTTTTATTGGACTGGCAGTCCTGCAGGACACCCTCAATGGACTTATAAAGATTTCCAATTGTTAAATATGGGTCACCTGATCACCACACAATCTTTACATTAGTGTCCTACACTGTTGATCCTGCCCGACCACTCAAAGAGGACGAGTCCCCTACTGAGTCTTGATCCTCCCAAGGTTTCTTCCTTAGGATAACAACATAACAGGATTTTTTTTTTTTTGCCACTGTCGCTTCGGCTTGCTCTTTGGGGGTTTAAAGGCTTATAAAGCTGCTTTGTGACGATGTGCTATTGTAAAAAGCTCTATATAAATAAATTACTTGAACTTGAACTTCATTAGCGATTTTGCTTTCAATAGACACATTTGTAAATCAGATCTGATTTTTTATTATAGTGTGTTTGTAACCATTTTATAAAAGCAATAAGGCCCTCAAGGATGTGTATTATTGTGACTAAATCTTCCTCCCGAGTCTCGGCCAAAACACCATGTCAGATAAATTTAAACCTCTTAAACATGACAGCAGACAGTACACGTCTCAACAAATTTACAACAACATGAACCATCGTCTATTGAAGCAAGATAAAAGATATCCAGAAACATTTTCTTAGCATTAGAGCTCTTCCAGGTAGTTAAACTTGTTATTCCAGTAATGCCAACAGATACTGACTTTGGCATGACCCATATTTACAATCCACCCAAGCCAAGACAGCAAATTGATTCTGTTCTTAATTCTTAAACACTACCATCCATCCATTATCTTCCACTTTATCCTCTACTAGGATCTACCATCCAGGGGAGAACGTTTCGGGCGCTGGGCATCCAGGACAGGGCGCCAATCTATCTCTGGGCACACACTCACTCACACACACAAACACATATGGGGCAATTTGGAGAACTCATTTGACCTTGATCCATGTTTTTGGACTGTGGGAGGTAACCGGAGAACCCGGAGGAAACCCACGTGGACATGGGGAGAACATGGACACTCCACCCAGATTGAGATTCGAACCAGGAATCCCTAGTGCTGAGAGGTGAACGTGCTAACCACTAAGCCATCGTGCCACCCTGAAACACTATCCATCCATTCCATCCATTATCTTCCGATTTATCCTATATTAGGGTCGCGGTGGGGTTCCCCATGCCCATCCAGGGGAGAACGTTTCGGGCACTGGGCATATAGACCCAGGACAGGGCAACAATCCATTGCTGGGCACACACAAACACATAGGCACACTCTATATGGGGCAATTTGGAAATTTAAATTTAGAATTCAATAGACTTGATCCATGTTTTTGGACTGTGCAGACATGGGGAGAACAGGGAAACTCTGTAATAGTGTGTGTACTGAGAGGAAACACATGCTATGGGTAAAGATGATCGAATCAGAACATTTCCTTTTTCCTTTAACTTTATTTAAAATACATACAGGTAAGAACTGGTATTCTGTCATATTCTAACTAAAAACAAACACAGGTACTTTGCATCCCTCTATTCCCTAAAACATGGGTCAATCCCAGTCAGGTAAATAGCATCGTTTTAACTGTGCCTATTCTTTAAGGTCAGGATCAACCACAGGTAGATTTGGTAAGTATACATACATTAATGTTTATATGGTGATGTGTAATTTTACATCATCACAGATTCAATCCTGGACCCCCAGCACTGAGAGGTGAACGTGCTAATCACTACATCACCTTGCCCTCCACTGATCTTAATCCAAAGTCAGCTGTTGAACACTTTAGTCATTTGTCACAGTGGTATGGTATATCTCTCTCTGTACAAACATGTACTTGTTTTTTTTTTTAACCCTGTTGACAACAGAATCAGGAAAAACCTACCAGCAGAACAACATAAAAAACCTGCATACCAAAAAACATAAAAGATTTCTCTTTTACAGAGCTTTAAAGATGAGAACACCAACGAGTAAAGAGATATAGTCCAAAATCGTGTTATCTCTACCATGCAGACCATGATAGTGATCTGCTATGACAATGAGAAGCATACATGTTCTAAAAATGAATCCCTGTAATGGAAAACCAGCCTCTTAGGTCTTTAGGAATAAAGAAAACTTCATAGGGTCTAATTTAAAGCTGTTCGTGTTTAACATGCCTGTAAGGTAGATAATATCTAATTTAACTGCCAGAAGTGCCTTCAGGCTTCGAAGCTGCAGTTTCCCATTGTGGCATGTTATTGTTTTTTTTGTACCTTTAATTGCCGTGAATAGAAACTACAAGCACAACATCCAAAACAATGACGTTCCAAGGATCTCACACATACCAAGGAACCCACACACCTGACTTTGGTGCCAAAAGAAACTTAATCTGTATTTATTTGTATTTGGATAATAAGGCACCTGTTTTTAGAAGTCAGATTATATTCGTCATACCTGTTAAACGCAATGCTATAAATCTGTCAGTAAAGAATTGTTTTGAGGGTGCATTTGTTGACATTATCTAATTTCTTCTGTAATTAGATCCTTTGTATAATTAACAGCTTTAGCAACAGAATACAGATGTGGCCCACATCTGGCTTAGCTATGGTACCGCTGACGCGCTGCGACACTGGTACAGGGCATGTGAGCCAAAGGTGGCCCTTGTGTAAAAAGATTTATATGGCCCATATGTGCCAAAGCACATCAGGTCCACATTTACCAGATATTTGGCAATGCTACCCAAATGTATGCCATAAGTGCTCACACGGTCAGCATGATCCAAAATTGGGTAATGCTGCCTACATGTGAGTCACTTTTGACTGACGCATGGCCTTAATCTGGTGCGTATGCGGCAGTGGCCAGTTCATGTGGCATGAGGGCAGAATAAGGAAAATCTGGGGAGCAACTGCATACTATCTTCAAATATTTCAAATTGTTTTAATTCCAGTCAAAATTGACTCACATGTAGGCAGCATTGCTATATATACACATACACTATATATAGGGGTAATTTAAAGCATTCAGTTTACTTAAAATCCATGTTTTGGACTGTGGGAGGAAACTGACATGGACACAAGGAGAACATGGAAACTTCACCCAGAAAAGGATTTAAACCTGGATCCCCAGCACTGAGATCCCCAGCACAAAAATATATTTATTTTGCCTCTCAGTGCTGGGTGAAGTTTCCATGTTCTCCTTGTGTCCATGCAGTTTCCTCCCACAGTGCAAAACATGGATTTTAAGTAAACTGAATGCTTTAAATTACCCCTATATATAGTGTATGTGTATATATAGCAATGCTGCCTACATGTGAGTCACTTTTGACTGACGCATGGCCTTAATCTGGTGCGTATGCGGCAGTGGCCAGTTCATGTGGCATGAGGGCAGAATAATGAAAATCTGGGGAGCAACTGCATACTATCTTCAAATATTTCAAATTGTTTTAATTCCAGTCACTACAAATGACAACATAAGTATGATTTCAAAATGTTGACTAAAAATGTTTTTAAAAAACAATGAGTTTAGATCTTTGACACATCTCATGTTTAATACAAGGTTTTTATAGACATTCATTTTAAATGCTTGTAGGAATTGTAACATTGCACATTGCACAAAATATCCTTTTAGTCAGATTATTATTCAATAATAAACTTCATATTAATAAACTGCTCTAAAAAGTTTTATATTTAATTTAATATTTAAACTTTAAAAAAAAAAAAATCCTTAACAGATTAATCGATATTTTATTATTATTTGGGCAACTTGCTGCATAGATGGGTACACTTGAGATTGGATTTTGTGGGCCACATCCTCAACAGATTATGGCCAAAAGTATTCTACATGTGGGCAGCACTGCCAAATATCTACCAGAGATGTTTTAAAATGTGGCCCATATATTTATTTAGGTTTAAATCCTGATCTGGGTGAAGTTTCCATGTTCTTCTTGTGTCCACGTTAGTTTCCTCCCACAGTCCAAAACATGGATTTTAAGTAAACTGAATGCTTTAAATTACCCCTATATATAGTGTATGTGTCTGTTAGTGAGTGTGTGCCCAGCAATGGATTGGTGCCCTGTCCTGTTGCTGGATGGGAGAGATAGGATAGGGAATAATAATAATAACCCGCCCCCCGTGACCCTATTACAGAATTAAGTGGAGGATAATGAATGAATGGCTACTAACCTGTAAGCAGAAAAAATGTTTTTTTTTTATGGTTTATTAACTATAAAAGGAAGCCTTGCTTGCTTTTCGATAAAAACAATGACGTTGTAGGTTTCAAATAAATTAAATTATGATCCTTGATACATGGATGCACATAACAATAGACATTTAACAATTGGAAAAGATAAATATCAATTTGAATTTAGAACATTTCAACTTAAACTGGGAAAAATGAGGTAAATTATGGAACCATCACAAACTAATACCTTCACCACATATAAGATACAACTCTACATGTATATAGTTTATGTTGTTCTTTAATTTTCTATATTTTACACCAATATCGTTTTTTTTCTTTTTCTTAATAATTGGTAATGTTTGAAATATTGTAAAACAAAGATTATTATATGAAAGTCTCAGTAATGTTAAAGCTCAATACATAAGAAATTATATATATATATATATATATGTATGTATATGTATAAATTTATATATATATATATATATATATATGTTTATATATAAACAAAAACTCACATTAAATTGTAATATTTGTAAGACTTTATAAACAAACTACACAAACAACCCACAAACCTGAATGTGGTATCAAGAGGAACTTTAGTCAACAACCACCCTAATTAAAATGTTTGTATATTAGCAAAACTATTATCGCAGAAGTAAATACACCTGAGTGTCCAGATTATACTCATGCTTTTAAAGATCTTATCTACAAAAAAAAAAAAACTGCCACCAAGGAATTTTTCAGAGGAAGCTATTTGTTAACGAAAACTAACAGTTACTTCTGTAACTTGATCCGGAACAAGTCGTTTCAGCAGGAGCCTAACTGTACATTTTGCAGAGTCCTGAAATACCTTATGGTGTGGCGATCAATAAAATTTTAAATTAATTAATAAGGCATAATTCCCTGCAAAAGTATATATATATATATATATATATATATATATATATATATATATATATATATATATATATATATATATATATATACAATGAATAAGGCATAAAGAATGAATCAAAGAAAAAAAAATTTCTTTGTATCATGGCTGAACACATAATTTAAAATATTTGGATTTATCATCAAACGGCATAGCTTATAGTTTTCTTTAATTAATAATTTAATTAAACAAGTATTAAGTGACACCTTGCTGTATCTGTATTTAAAATTTAAAACCGATATAAAAAAATCTTTATATGAAGATTTATATCTCTACTTCATATATGCATATATAAACAAATATCAATACAGCACACAATTAAAATATTAACTTGATAAATGATATTTGCTGTATCAAATGAATCCCCTTTTCAAATAAGGAAATAAGAGTTCTTTAATGTCCTTTGACCATAATTCAACAAAATTAATTTGTCTACCCTCAACTTACTCAACTTACAAAAATTTATACTACAAAAAATGTATATCCTGGCCTTCTTCCTATGGTTTTAATGACAGACAACCAAACAAGCAGCAGACACTTTAGACTCTCTACAAATTGCTTACCTCCAATAGTCATTCACAGAAGAGGCGGTCGATGCTGCTATCCACACAGCCCTCTTTGTTCTTTTTAAACAGTGTGGACCATAGCAGTCTGTCCAGTAGGACTGACCAAAAATATCTTTACATGCATAGACCTATAACTAGCCTTCACATCCTGGTTCCTGAATTTTTTTTCACATCCTGCACGTGAACACCAGGCACAGCATTGCGTTGGAGAGCCCCACTCTCTTTTATCTTTATAGGCAGCTGTCATCTCGCACAGAAACACCAGCATCATCCAATTTCCTGATGATTGTACAGTTATTGGACAAATTACTGGTAAAGATAAAGCATACAGAGAGGAAGTGGCCAACCACACACAAAAATTCTCAAGATTCTATTTCAAAGGGACAATATTTACTCGAATAACAGACCTAAAATTATGGTGTGGAACATGAGAATACAACCTGCAGTAACACACTAACAGAGAACTTACAATTTATATACACATTGTGATTAATTGACTTCATTGTGTTTATTAATGTTAATTCATTCATTATCTTCCGCTTTATCCTCTATTAGGGTCGCGGTGGGGTTCCCCATGCCCATCCAGGGGAGAACGTTTCGGGCGCTGGGCAGATACACCCAGGACAGGGCGCCAATCCATTGCTGGGCACAAACTCACTCACACACACACACACACTCTATATGGGGCAATTTGGAGAATTTAATTGACTTGATCCATGTTTTTGGACTGTGGGAGGAAACCGGAGAACCCGGAGGAAACCCACGCGGACACGGGGAGAACATGGAAACTCCACCCAGATTGGGCAATTTGGAGAATTCCATTGACTTGATCCATAGTTTTGGACTGTGGGAGGAAACCGGAGAACCCGGAGGAAACCCACGCAGACACGGGAAGAACATGGAAATATTAATGTTAATTGGTTAATTTAATTATCCATTTTCTTTTAGGCGGCACGGTGGCTTAGTGGTTAGCACGTTCGCCTCTCAGCACTAGGGATTCCCGGTTCGAATCCCCATCTGGGTGGAGTTTCCATGTTCTCTCCGTGTCCGCGTGGGTTTCCTCCCACAGTCCAAAAACATGGATCAAGTCAATTGAGTTCTCCAAAATTGCCCCTATAGAGTGTGTTTGTGTGAGTGAGTGTGTGCCCAGCGATAGATTGGCACCCTGTCCTGGGTCCATCTGCCCAGCGCCCGAGACGTTCTCCCCTGGATGGGCATGGGGAACCCCACCGCGACCCTAATAGAGGATAAAGCGGAAGATTATGAATGAATGAATATTTTCTTTTAGCTTTTCATTCATTCAGTCAAAATAAGACAACAGATGTATTAGAATATTTTTAGCAATGTTTATTTCTCTTTTGGCTACATTCTCTACAACAGCAGCAGCTTCTTAGTGACAGATCACAAACAGGCTCAGAAGGAACGGGGTCTAGGTATAATAAAAGAGCAAGTGGAGGGGAATTAGAGGAGGGAGAGAGGGGTAAAGAGTGAGACCAAAGCTGAATGAGCTCTGTGCACTTGGGATTCTGTAGAGTTTAGCTACAGTGGATTAGAACAGCTCGATCACATCAGGGTTCGAGTCTGAACCGCCGCCCATCTACATCTGCTTAGAACTTATGACACACGCACACATACAGTTCTCATGTTCTCCCAATATTTAGTCTTTTATTAAATCATTCAGTAAACACAAAATAAAAGCTGAAAAAAACTTAAACTAAAAGCAACACTGAGTAGCAGCAGGGGGACATTGCTTAAGAGGAATAAACCATACACTCTCACACGCACACACACACACGCACAATCTGAGGATCAGTACGGAGCTGGAGGTAAATCTGCTTATTAGGAACAGCGTTAATAAAATCATACAAGGTTTTCTGGAACTGTAAAACAAAGACGTTTAATATCCTTCGCCAAACAACAGACAGAACAAATTTGTCTAGAATGTTTTCATACGATGGCCTGGTCACATATATAGCCCTAAATATATTATGGTTTGGACTTTTAGTGTTACTCAGGGCTCAGTAATGTAAAAAAAAAAAAAAAAAAAAAAAAAAAAAAAAAAAAAAAAAAAAAATATAAAAAAAATTAATGTACTATATGACCAGGTTTTTCCTAGTTCAGTACTAAGGGTCACAACCACAGTAGGAAAGTCCCGCGTTGGACTCCCAGTGATTCCCATAAGTCCTCCCTGTGCCTGCACCAACTTTCTCCAGGGTCTCTGGTTTCTTTCCACATCCATGTCACATGTCAACAACATTAAATTAGAGATGCTAACTTGTCCTAACCACTGGGGTGCTGCATACCACAGCCATAAACCCACCTCAAGCCTGGGGGAAAACATTTTGCATCAGAAGGGCACCAGTGTGAAACTGTGCTAGGCTGAACATGCGGATCATCTCTGATGTGGCGCCCTCTATTGGGAACAAGCCGAAGAAACACAAGGAAACATTTCCATACACGAGTTGGTCACAGACCTTTTAAGGATTTTGAGTATGCACTGAAGACGACTATTTTAGGGCGTTGGACTATCTGATTATTAGCAAAACAATGCAACAGTGGATATAATCTGTGACTTTCAAGCTAAAGAAAACAAACATACTGTAAATGCACCCAATATTTTAATTGAAAGGGTGTCCAACAAAATCCTAGTGTGCAACTTTTTGGCTCGATAGTTGCAGAACAGCTTTCTGTACTGGAATAATAGATTGAATTATTAGAACAGGTTTCCACTAGAAGACCATGGAATTGGTGTAGGGTGTAAAACTAGTTAAGTTCCCTGGGTATGAGAGAGAAAGTGGGATACGGACTTTAGCAACAGTATGGAATGGATTTTGTGCCAAAAGTTTGTGGCCACCCTTACGACAAACCATGAGCAAGTAGAACAGACAGTGATATTTGTTGGTGGCTCTTAAAATGTTCATGGCACAAAACCAAATCCATACAGATGTATTCAAATGCACACACACGCACACAAGAACAAACTGCAAACTATACCCAAACCTGCAGTCATCTCCACAGGTAGAGGGCATAAGACAAAGAACAGTACTGGTTTATGCTCTGGCCTCTGCACATCCCCACCATTCAGCCCCCACTCCATACAAAATCCCCAAACCCCTGTGATAGCTCAGGACAGAAGACATGATGTCTCTGGGTCATGACATCTATAGCCAGGCTGAAAGGGTGTCATTATATGCTTCTGTTCTGGCATCTATGCCCTGATAGTCAGTAAGAGATGACAGAGGAGGAGGCTGGACTAGTGGGTGCTGCCTGCAGGTTTCCAGAGGAGTTGGATCGTCTGATGTGAGGGAGCAGATACGAGTCGCTGCAGAGTTGGTGAACATCGTAACGGTCTTCCTTTCTGTAGGCCAGACAGCGCCGTATGAAAGCCTGCACAAATACACACAGTTATGAGCAACATGGACTTGTCAATAAAAGTCCTGTAATTGACAAGTTTCTAGTGTTCAGACCAGCTACAGAATCCAGACTGCAAAAAAACCTCCAAAAATTCCAACCCGTGACATCAAACATCCACAATCCACAAACACCACAATTGACGATGATAGTTTGGGATTATTTCCACATCAGCACAATTACGGCTATATATATAGCATGTCATATTTCAAGTTAAGTCAAATTATAGTGAGACGATTGGCACCCTGTCCTGGGTGTGTCTGCCCAGAGCCTGAGATGTTCTCCCCTGGATGGGCATGGGGAACCCCACCACGACCCTTGTAGAGGATAAAGTGGAAGATAATGGATGGATTATGGTGAGACATGATTTGGCAATTGTATTTTTATTTGCATATTTACTTTTGCTAGATAAATGTATTCTAGCTTGAGGTGTTAAATAATTATATCTTTTTCCTGGTGAGGTCTTGTCAAAAAAGTCTTTGATGTTGTCTACACATACAGTAAGAGTTTTCGCCTTTGTGGCAGCAGAGCAGGGCACTCAATTATGTGGTGAATTGTCAGAGTCTTGTTGCAATTTTGACAAATAGGGGGTTCTATTTGTTCTATAAAGTGCAAAACTGCCAGGTGGGTGGTTCCTCTTAAACACGTCCTTGGTTCAAAGGGCCTTACGTTGTAGCTGACTAATGTAATACACATAATTCAAGGTTCCTGCATTTGCTCTGTAGATCCTAAGTGGAATGTGTTCTCTGAGATTTTGCTCAGCATTTATTGGGGCAGCCAAAACCAGCCTTGCAACCTGAAAGTCCCTGGTTTGATTCCCAGTCCAAAGTACTATGACCAAAGTGCCCTTGAGCAAGGCACCTAAACCAAATCCTTCTACAGATTCCCAAAGAAATGACCGGGTGTTAGTGTTGTGTTGTTACATGTACTGGATACAGACCTTGGCTTCGTTGCTGACCACAGGTTTAGGAGGAAACTGGACATCTGTGGCTTTGAGGATTGTGTTCTCCTGAAGAATATCCTGTTGTGACTGGTTATGGCCAAAAGGCTGCAAAGCATCAGACATGAGTGATAAGTGACACACCAATGAGGTTTTAAACTACACACAAATAAATGCTGAATACCATTATAAAAAATCCTAATGAGATTTAAATCAGTGGGTGTTTATACCTTGCGTCCGTAGAGACACTGGAAGAAGATGACGCCCACAGACCAGACATCTACCTTGTTAGAAATCTTTGGAGGTTCCTTACCAACTACAAAACACTCTGGTGGTAAATACCTGTAAACAAAACACAGTATGACTTCCTTTATTTGGTGCATACTAATATTAGACCCAGCAGCAGTTATATGAATATATAGGATCCTACAACAGGATAATGATCCTATAAAACAACTGACTACATCGGGAAAATTTCAACCTTTTATAATGAAACCATTCTGACAATTACCAAGTGAAGGGACATTATAGAATTAAAGGCAGGGCCAAAGAAAGAAATCTAAGTATGATTATGTTGATCAGACACTACCTGAAAACTTATTTATTTATTTGTGTTTTAACGGCATATTTAGCATTTGTATGCTATCCAATGGCAGGATATGGTACATTTTTACAGTAAGTATACTTTCACTTAGTCCTTATATTTCAGTCGCTCATATATTTCCATCTTTATCTTTTTAGCCGTGAGATATCTCAATACGATGACTTGATCTATGCGCCGTCCATGGTGGGTTCTTGGTCCGTTGGCGATTTCCGGTTGTATTTGTATTTCGTTTGTATGAAGTTTGTTTCTGGTCTGGATGTCCCATTCAGTTTGCCATATTGTCTGATGTACATGTTTGAGTTGTTTTGAGTCTGTTGAGGGGATTCTGGATTAGCCCTGAGGCCTCTGCAGTTCCATTGTATTATGGCATTTGTCATTTGGGTTTTGGTATGTTGGAACGGGGTTTATTTCTGGTTTTTGGGGATATACTGCAATGTCTAGTATGTCCCTCTTCTTTCATCTCTACATCCTTGGTAGAGACCCTCTGTGTTCTGTGTGCTGTGATCTAGGGCTTTTAGCAGTTGAGGGCAGTGTATATGTATGTGCTTTTTGATTTTGGGGGTGCTAGCTCTTTGATAGGGTTTATTATTTGGGGTTTGTCTTTGTTGAGCCAGGTATAGTTGGTTTGGCAGCTGCTTGTTTTTGTTGTTATCACCACATCCGCAAAAGTTTTTGTAAATGTGACACTTTGTGTTTCGGGGATTTGCTTTCTTGCTTCAGCATTGCTGATTTTTTTGGTACGTTTAATTCTCTGAATTTCTTTCTCCTTTAGCCAGGTCGGACAGTTTTTGTTTGATGCTGCATGGGCATCAGTTCCTGCATTTCGGGGCCTTGGTGCATGGCAGCTCATACTCCTCCTCCGCACAGTTACAACAAGCTGCAGTGCTTCTACATCCAGCTGATCCGTGTCAGAATTTTTGGCATTTATAGCATATGGCAGGATTTGGGATAAAGACGTCTACATCCACCCTTTGGTAACCTATCAAGAGTTTGGTTGGAGGGGTGGTTTTATTGAAGGTTATTATGTGTTCGTTTTTATGACTTGGTCTTGTCTCTTGATTATGATTCTTTTGAAGTTTTACTTCTTGAGGAGCCAGTTCTTTTGTTATGTCTTCCTCGTCTATGTCTTCTAGGTCTCGGCAGTGGATTACTCCCTTGCTGCTGTTTAGGGTTTGATGCGGGTACGTCTTTACGCTGATGTTGACGAATGTTTTGGTATTTAACAGGTTGTCGGTCTGTGCTTTCTTGAGGCATTCAATTAGTATTTGGCCTGATCGAAGCTTCTTTGCATCTTTGACTGTGCCTGCTATTCCCATAATACCCTTTTGGATTGCGAAAGGTAAGAGTTTGATCAGTGTCATGTCGGCTTGAGTGGACTCCATCACTACAAATCTAGGCCAGTCATCACTTGGTCCTTTAGCATTTAGGCTATTTGCCAGTTCTGGTTCGTTTTCATAGTCCAGTAGTTTTCGTTTTGGGGTATGTTTAGTATTCATGATTGGATCAGCTTTGTTTCATTATCCTTATTCCCCACCCACCTTGGAGCCCCAAACAGGGATACGCAATGCCGCAGACCTCCAGCGGTTGCATACCAGGGCTATAAGGACAGTATACTCGACACCAGGTGTTCTTAGCGTTCGATTGACCCTGAGCCAGCGCCTTCTAGGGTTCTCCTAGGAGAATACAGCCTAGTGCATGTCCTGACCAGCCGATTGATTGGAGTAGGCCACTCCAACCTCCCGTCTATGCGAAGTCGGGGCCAAAGTGCTGTGTTGGGAAAAGTGGCAACCGCAGCCACCACTCCCCTCAAACACCAGGATCCCTTTCTCCGCAGACACGGGTCACACCTTACGGCAAACTAGGTGCCTCGTTTACTCGCCTTTTACGAGAAGCCAGAGGGGGCCGAGGACCTATTTTACCCCGGGTCCCCACAGGGGCTACCTGAAACCAAACACATTTTTTTTTTTATATACCAGTTCTATCTTCATACATCAGATCTCTCTTTATACATGTGCACAGCATCCTGTCCAAACTCATTTATTTGTTGGAACCAACTGTTGTATGAAACCTGGGACACTGGTTTGAGTGTGGACAGCACAGTGGTGTAGTGGTCAGCACGTCGGCTTCTCAGCGCTAGGGATCCAAGGTTTTAATCCCACTTTGGGTGAAGTTTCCATGTTCTTCCTGAGGGTTTTCTCCAGGTTCTCTGGTTTCCTCTCACAGTCCAAAAAGCATGAATTAAAATTGAATTGCCTACTCTAAATTGACCCTATATAGTGTGCTTTTATATTGGTGCCCTGTCCTGGGTGCCCTTCCCAGCATCGTAATGTACTCCCTTGGATGGGCATGGGGAACGGGGGACCTGAGTAGAGGATTAAGCTGAAGATAATGAGAGGAGATGAAGTTCGAGATGAAGTTCGATGCTCGCATAAAACTTGATGTGATAGAACACATCAGCACACTCAACAAAGCAGAATGTGAGGCACTTTCAAAACAGGCTAAATTAAAATATGCAGTATCACATTTAAATTACACAGATTTAAGTTACAGTTATAATGAAGGTCATTAAGTATATCCAGACTTTGCTTATATTTGATTTGTAGGAAAAAGCGATCTCACCAGTATGTGCCAGCTCCCTGTGAGGTCAAATCCATACCATCAACACCATAATTATCATCATCCATGATCTTGGACAAACCAAAATCAGTGATCTTTATCTCTCCACATGCAGTTCCATCCACTAGCAGGATGTTACCTGAGAAAAAAAAAAAGAGAGACAATGCTACAAAGTTAACATGCATTTCAAAATTCAAACAACCCTACTGACACCGTAGCCATTTTGTTAGCTACACCTGTACTCTTACACAGCAACATAGCAGATTTATTTATGGTTGTGCTAGTCCCATCCATCCATTATCTTCAGCTTTATCCTCTACTAGGGACGCGGGGCGGGTTCCCCATGCCCATCCAGGGAAGAACGTCTCGGGGCGCTCGGCAAATACACCCAGGAGAGGGCGCCAATCTATCGCTGGGCACACTCACTCACACAGGCACACATGAACAAACATACTCTATATGGGGCAATTTGGAGAATTCAGTTGACCTTGATACATGTTTTTGGACTGTGGGAGGAAACCGGAGAACCCGGAAGAAACCCACACGGACACGGGGAGAACATGGAAACTCCACCCAGATTGGGATTCGAACCGGGAATGCCTAGTGCTGAGAGGCGAACATGCTAACCACTAAGCCACCGTGCCACCCGTTTGTGTTAGTCATCATTCAAAATTTTATCAGTGCCCATTGAATGTCACCTACAAGAGGTTGACATTTTTGATTGGAATTTAAAATTGGAATATTCATCAACTGCAGCGACACTAACCGGTTTAAGCTGCTGTATCTTATTCACTTAAACACAAAATATAATTACATTTAATAGACCGTAAGACTATTTAGTAGATGGTAATTGGGTGTGTAATATATACATACATACACACATTTTTATTTATATAATGTTTTTAGGATATTTCAAGGCAGACGAGTAGTCCTGCTGCTTGTGAATTTACACACGTGGACAAAATTGTTGGTACCCATTGGTTAATGACAGAAAATCCCACAATGGCAACAGAAATAACTTTAATCTGATAAAAGTAATAATAAATTAAAATTCTATGAAAATGTACAAATGAAAGTCAGACATTGCTTTTCAACCATGCTTTAACAGAATTATTAAAAAAAAATAAACTCATGAAACAGGCCTGGACAGAAATGATGGTACCTTTAACTTAATATTTTGTTGCACAACATTTTGAGGCAATCACTGCAATCAAACGATTCCTGTATCTGTCAGTGAGACTTCTGCACCTCTCAGCAGGTATTTTGGCCCACTCTTCATGTGCAAATTGCTCCAGTTGTCTCAGGTTTGAAGGGTGCCTTTTCCAGACGGCATGTTTCAGCTCCTTCCAAAGATGCTCAATAGGATTTAGGTCAGGGCTCATAGAAGACCACTTCAGAATAGTCCAGTGTTTTTCTCTTAGCCATTCTTGAGTGTTTTTAGATGTGTATTTTGGGTCATTATCCTGTTGTAAGACCCACAACCTACGACTGAGACCAAGCTTTCTGACACTGGGCAGCACATTTCTCTCTAGAATCTCTTGATAGTCTTGAGATTTCATTATACCCTGCACAGATTCAAGACACCCTGTGCCAGATGCAGCAAAGCAGCCCCAGAACATGACAGAGCCTCCTCCATGTTTCACAGTAGGGACAGTGTTCTTTTCTTGATATGCTTCATTTTCCCGTCTGTGAACATAGAGCTGATGTGCCTTGCCAAAAAAGTTCAATTTTTGTCTCATCTGTCCATAGGACATTCTCCCAGAAGCTTTGTGGCTTGTCAACATGAAGTTTGGAAAATTCCAGTCTGGCTTTTTTATGTTTTGTTTTCAACAATGGTGTCCTCCTTGGTCGTCTCCCATGAAGTCCACTTTGGCTCAAACATCGACGGATAGTTCGATCTGAGACCGATGTTCCTTGAGCTTGAAGTTCACCTTGAATCTCTATGGATGTTTTTCGTGTTATCCATCTCTTTGATTTGTCATCAATTTTCCTCCTGCGTCCACGTCCAGGGAGGTTGGCTACAGTCCCATGGATTTTAAATTTCTGAATCACATGTGCCACTGTAGTCACAGGAACATCAAGCTGCTTGGAGATGGTCTTATAACCTTTACCTTTAACATGCTTGTCTATTATTTTCTTTCTAATGTCCTCAGACAACTCTTTTCTTTGCTTTTCAAGTTGAGTGTGGTACACACCTTGTCACCAAACAGCACAGTGACTACCTGTAGCCCTATATATAGGCCCACTGACTGATTACAATATTGTACACACCTGTGATACTAATTAGTGAACACACCTTGATTTAACATGTCCATTTGGTCACATTATTTTCAGGGGAACCATTATTTCTGTCCAGGCCTGTTTCATGAGTTTATTTTTTTAAATAATTCTGTTAAAGCATGGTTGAAAAGCAATGTCTGACTTTCATTTGTACATTTTCATAGAATTTTTATTTATTATTACTTTTATCAGATTAAAGTTATTTCTGTTACCATTGTGGGTTTTTCTGTCATTAACCAAGGGGTACCAACAATTTTGTCTGTGTGTATATAGCTATCATACAAAGACAAACTATTATACAGACACAAACAGCTGGACTATTCGTCAACTGCAGTAAAATAATATTTAAAACATATTCTGACTGATGGGCACCACGGTGGCTTAGTGGTTAGCACGTTCGCCTCTCAGCGCTAGGGATTCCCGGTTCGAATCCCCATCTGGGTGGAGTTTCCATGTTCTCCCCGTGTCCGCGTGGGTTTCCTCCGGGTTCTCCGGTTTCCACCCACAGTCCAAACACATGGATCAAGTCAATTGAATTCTTTGAATTGCCCCATATAGAGTGTGTGTGTGTGTGTGTGTGTGTGTGAGAGAGTGAGTGTGTGCCCAGCTATGGATTGGTGCCCTATCCTGGGTCTATCTGCCCAGCGCCTGAAACGTTCTCCCCTGGCTGGGCATGGGGAACCCCACCGCGACCCTACTAGAGGATAAAGCGGGAGATAATGAATGAATGAATATTCTGACTGACAGACGCAGTTTTCATGTAACTCACCCGGTTTGAGGTCATAGTGGATGATAGGCGGTTTGATCTCATTGAGGTATCGAAGCGCGTTGGCGATCTGCATGACGATGGAGCGAGCTTCTTTCTCAGACATTAGCTTGTGCTGCTTCAAGTAAAAATCCAGATCATTTCCCTCACAGAACTCCAGCACAGTGCAGAACCTGGAGCCAAAACACTGCACTCAGTACTGCACTGCAGATCCTTTCATACTGGTTTAAGATGTGCTATTAATGTGCTATAACTGAGCTAAACAGACTTAATGCTTTCATTGCAGGACTAAAGCGTTCTATTTGGAATCATTGGTGTGAGAATATAGAGGTTGAGTTCAAAGCATCATTTACTCACGTGTCTGTATCCAGGGAAAAGTAGTCATAGAGTTTGACTATTCTGGGATGATCCAGCTGCTTGTGAATGCGGTATTCTCTACATGCATGTCTGCCAAACAGTTACACACACAATTACCCTCTCAATATACAGCTGTGCTGAAGTTTCTAAACCCTATTTTCTAAACTCAAAATTGTCTGTGTTTCTTCATAAAATAGTACTAAAACTGCATTAGTTATTCAAATAAGATCTGAACAAATATATATAAAAAAACAGAACCAGAATCAAACAAAAAAAAAAAAATACAATACGTATTTATTTAGTAAGTAAAATGGGCCAATATTACTGATTACTAGGGGTGTCTTCAACTAAGGATTTTCATAGTCGAATCTGATTCGTCAGATTTTCCCTAAAGTCGAATCAGTTAAAATTTTACCACAAGATGGCGCTATAAGCGTGGTTCTTAAAAAAGATTTTTTTTTTTTTAATATTTTACTTGTTTTTCTAGAGCACCGTAAATGGGATCCCCATTCTGGACTTTTGCGCTGATGTTGGTTGTTGTCGTGTGATATGCAAGAATTAGATGATATAACTTGCACTTTACTTTCTTGGGTTCGTTTTTATCTTTTAGCTTTTTTAGTAGCCATAGCCATCATGGAAAAATACACCGGTAGATGCTAACGGCCCTGTAGCGTGTTCAGCTCTGCTCATTTGGAATGTGCAACTAACTGCAGGGGGAGCTTTATTAATGTGTAGCCTATTGTTAAAGCGCACACATCATTTAAAAAAAATATTAACAGAAATTAGGATGATTTTATTTGACAAAAGGCTACATATATAACGAAAACAAAGACATTTCATGTAAAAACTAATGCTTAGCAGCAGCCATGGGCACCCCCATGTGGTCAAAATTGTACATTCGACTATGAGGTTCATAGTTGACTACGGTTCTCCAAATCGAATCGTCGAATCAGCGAATATTGCAGCTCACCCCTACTGATTACCTTGTAATTTAAGGGTAAAATTTGAATCAGGTTTTTTAAATATGATAACTAATGAGTGTCTCACTATACTAAGATTGGGTTCTACTATTTATTATGACAGAAACTTTTAAAAGGGGTCACAACCCATCACACACCACTGTATGTAAATTACTGATCCCATTGGAACACATGCTGAATGTATGCATACTTGTGATAGTTCTCCTTCTTCTCTTCCCGCCAGTTCTTATTGAGTTGGTGGATCTTCACTGCTGCATAGCGCTGCTCAAAAAGGTCAAATGCCTGGAGCAAAAATCAACACGTTATTTTACCAACCATGTTGTAAAACGTCAAATAAATGACATTCGCTATTTAAAAAAAGACCTGCTTATTACTGCGAAAACCATCAGATGTTTTTAAGGATCATCTTCATGGAATCACTTAATTGGATTGGCAGTACATAAAAGCATATAGACCTGGTTCAAAACAAACCTTGTGTACCGTGTGCAAAGTATGAAATTGTCTCTTGATTAAAACTCTTCTAGTAGGGCTGCAACTAACGATTATTTTGATAATCGATTAATCGGTCGATTGTTTTTTTTTAGATTAATCGATGAAGCGGATAAAAAAAAAAATTTTTTCCATGTCTTTACATTACATTTACATTTAGTCATTTAGCAGACACTTTTATCCAAAGAGACTTACAAATGAGAACATTACAAGTCAGTAGTTATAAAGAAAACCAGCTACACTGTAAAATTATTAAGCAGGTCAATAAATGTCTGGTTTTATTTAAGTTTAAGTTTATTTTGAGTTTAAGGCATCCAATAGCCCAAAGAGCAATTAAAAACAATCTCACACACACTGGCACAATATGTAGCACAATGTGAAAAAAAATACTAAATTACACAAATTTGTGTAGCTGTAATATGTTACCTAATCCCCGTCCCTCCCATAGAGGGCAGTGTCTTCACTCATTCATTCATTATCTCCCGCTTTATCCTCTATTAGGGTCGCGGTGGGGTTCCCTATGCCCATCCAGGGAAGAACATCTTGGGCGCTGGGCAGATAGACCCAGGACAGGGCGCCAATCCATCGCTGGGTACACACTCACACACTCAAACACACTCTATATGGGGCAATTTAGAGAACTCAATTAACTTGATCCATGTTTTTGGACTGTGGGAGGTCCAAAATTTTGCCAAAATTTTTTATTTTGTCAAATTAAAACATGATCATTATGGCTTGATCATTAATTACCACCATTTTGTACAAGTTGTATGTATTTATAAAGCATATTTAAACAACTGTTTAAGCTAATTAAATGAAAATAAAAAGTAACACATTCTCCATCACTGTCAACAACCAAAAACAGCATGAAGCGTACTCCGGTTCTAATTGTGAGTGCATCGTTATGTTGATTCACTTCAAAACTAAAGAAACTCAGGATATTGTAGTGATTTACTCTGCTGTTCAGCTCCTTCATCCTCATCGGTGTTCAACATGTTTAGTTTCAGGTGGTGGATCATCACCGTGGTGCTCCGTGCAGGTCAATTCATTTTCGCAGAGCCTGCATTTTACACATTCTTTATTTGTGTGAAGCGTGAAGTGCTCCCACAGTTTTGATTATTTAAACGGAAGCTTGTTTTTCTCCATTGGCTGTGTTTCATTTGTATGATTTATCAACTTGTTTTGCAGATTCGTTCTGTTCAACCCACTATTTCCAGAAATGTTAAAGTGCTGCAGGTGACATAATCAGTTACGACATTGCGAGTAACACGGAAATCGTGCGACCCACCAACACTTGTCATAATCGATTTTTTCGATTCGTTGTTGCAGCCCTACTTTCTAGTCTGATTGGTCGTTAGCTTCGAAATGAATGGTGCAGTTAATAAGTTTGTTAATAGATTACTTCAAACAATTCAAATCCTTAGTCACTTTTCATTGATAGGTTTTGTTGATAGGTCCTCTAAAACAACACTCACCTTATAAACCTCACTGAATCCTCCTCTCCCCAACAGGTGCAGAAGCAGGTATCGCTCATTAAGTGTCGGATGATCTTTGAACCTGCATCAATCAGACCAAACAGAAGTAAAAGAAACTGTACACACAAATGACATAATTGTATTTTTCAAACAGGTATTTTTCATTCATTCATTATCTCACACTTTATCCTCTATTAGGGTCGCGGTGGGGTTTCCCATGCCCATCCAGGGGAGAACGTTTCGGGCACTGGGCAGATACACCCAGGACAGGGCGCCAATCCATTGCTGGGCACACACTCACTCACACACACACTGTTAACTTGTGATATACAATGTTATCTGTTCTGTAAGTGAGGGGGCGAGTATATTGGGATATATACGGTAATGTAGGGGGAGGTAGAGGTGTGCTTGGCGGGAGAGTTAGTTCGGATGCAAACGTGAGGTAAAGTTGTGTCTTGGAGGTGTTTATGGAAAAATAAAAATCTTCTGTTTAAAATAAGAAGTTGTGAAATCGTTTTAACATTGGTAGCAGAAGATGGTTACCAATTATAAAGTACCACCAAAGTTCGACGAAGCCAGGTCATACGAGTGCTGGAAGAATGAAGTCAGCATCTGGAGACGTGTTACAGAGCTGGATAAGAAAAAGCATGCACTGGCGGTGGCGCTGGGCCTCGAGGGGAGAGCCAGAGAGACGGCTATGGAAATACCCGCTGATGATTTGGACAAAGATGATGGCATGGACACATTGCTTGCAAAACTGGACTCGGTGTTTCAGAGGGAAGAAAAAGACCGTGCGTATGAAGCCTACTCATATTTTGACTCTATTTCAAAGAATGACACTGTCTCTATGGCGGACTATGTAATAGACTTTGAACAGCGCTATAAACCGAATGAAAAAGTACAACATGACGCTGCCTGATGCGGTGCTAGCGTTTAAACTTTTAGATACAGCTTGTCTTGATAAAAAAAGCAGGCAACTTGCTCTAACAGCCTGCACAGACTTAACATTTGCGTCTATGAAGTCCGCGCTAAAACGAATTTTTGGAGGAAAAGGTGGCACATGGAGTGGAATCCAGCTGGATCAGGATGCGGTTTTTTTTACGGAGCAGAAAACAGGTGCGAAATACAAACGGAGCTACGGTACTTTATCGAGGAGTGGACAGCGACAACCACCACAAGGTACAAATCCTCTGGACAAGTATGGTAAGCGAACAAGATGTGCTATATGTCAGAGCATATACCACTGGGCTAAAGATTGTCCTAACCGGAAAAGTGACCATGTAAATTTAACTGAAGACGAAAAAGTGGAAGAGTGTAATATTACCCTGTTCACTAAAGCCTCCATGACAGACTCTGAAATCTTCCTGACTGAAGCACTGGGGTCAGCCATTATAGATACTGCATGCACACGTACAGTATGCGGTCAGAAATGGCTAGATAGTTATATGACTGACCTCAGCCAAAGTCAAATTAACAAAATACTGAAAACGGAGACTTCCAGCTGTAAATCATTTCGATTTGGGGATGGAAAAGTCGTGTACTCCAGCAGAAAAGTGAAACTTCCAGCCAAAATTGGGCAAACTACATGTCACATTGAAAGTGAAGTAGTTCCTGTTGATATTCCCCTTTTGCTGAGCAAAACATCCCTGAAGAAAGCAGGAACTGTTTTAGACATGGAGAATGACAATGTTGTCATGTTTAAGCAGCCTATTCCACTGGAGCTCACTAGTTCAGGACATTATTGTGTGGACATTAGAGATAAAAAAGACTACAACAAGCTTGACTGAAAATGAAGTTCTTATTGTAACTGACAAAATGACTACAAAAGAAAAACGAAAAATGTTTGTGAAGCTACATAAGCAGTTTGGTCACGCATCTGCAGAGAGATTATTGAGGCTCATCCAAAGCTCTGGTAATACAGATAAGCAATGTGGGGTTATTCTGCAAGAAATAGTTCGTGACTGTGATGTATGTCAGCGATATTGCAAGACAAAACCCAGACCTGCTGTTGGCTTGCCTCTGGCTACTGAGTACAATGAGACAGTAGCAATGGATTTGCATGAGCTGGAGCCTGGTGTGTGGTACCTGCACATCATTGATCACTTCACACGTTTCAGCGCTGGGAGCATTTTAAAGACAAAAAAAGCTTCAGATATGGTCAATTCCTTCATTCACACATGGATAAGTGTTCACGGTGCACCCAGACGGATCTACACAGATAACGGTGGAGAGTTCAACAACATGGAGATACGGGACATGGCAGAAAACTTTAACATTGAGGTGAAGACAACAGCAGGATATAGTCCCTGGAGCAATGGACTACTTGAGAGACATAACATGACGCTGACAGAAATAATCTTAAAGATTAAAAAGGAAAGGGATGTGACTGGCACACTGCATTAGACTGGGCTCTTATGGCTAAGAATAGTATGCTGAATGTACATGGTTATAGTCCACATCAACTTGTGTTTGGTCAAAACCCTAACCTTCCTTCTGTTTTAATAGATAAACCGCCTGCCTTAGAGGGCACAACGGTGAGTGGGAAGGTAGCTGAACATATATCAGCATTACATGCTTCCAGGAAAGCGTTCACTGAAGCAGAATGCTCAGAAAGAATTAGGAGAGCGCTACGCAAACAAACTTAGGCCTACAGATGACAAGTATGAGACAGGAGACAGAGTGTACTACAAACGAGTAGACAGTACAGAGTGGAAGGGCCCAGGGGTAGTATTGGACAAGATGGGGCGGTTGTATTTGTAAGACATGGTGGGATTCTTGTTAGGGTTCACCAGTCTAGGCTATGTAGAGTAAATGCGCAGAGTGGAGATAAACAAATACTACAGAGTGTTGATGACAATGTCAACAAAGAAACGGTTGAAAATGATGAGACAGAAGCATCAGTTATGAGGATGAACAGAGTAATAGTGGAGAAGAAGATACTATTAATATCAGAAATACTGATTCTACACAAAACATGTCAATTGCACAGTCTAATGTGGTACAAACTGAAACTGAGCTCACATGTCCTGATTCTGTCTCCCCTGAAAATATAAAGTTGAGGGCAGGACAGTTGATCACATTTATCAACAAGAGATGACAGTGTTCCATGTAACAGCCAGAGTATTAGGCAGAGCAGGAAAAGCTAAAGGACAATACAAAAACTGGTATAATGTGCAATATATTGAACCTGATGGTAGTGAAGGTAACAAACAAGCTTTAAACATGTCATGTGTTAATGGTCTTTGTACTGACCCTGAAGACAGGGATGCAGATGTACTCATAACAGAGAACATTAACTTTTGAAGCTGCTAAAAAGCAGGAGATTGGGAACTGGCAAAATAATGGTGTTTTTGTGGAAGTAAAAAGATTTAGGTCAAAAAAACATACTAGATGGGTCTGTACAATCAAAGAAACTGTTAATGGTGTTGTTCCTAAAGCCCGACTTGTAGCACGAGGCTTTGAAGAAGTAAATGTACAAGAATTACAGAAAGACTCTCCTACATGTGCATCTGAATCCCTTAGACTGATGTTAGCTGTGATATGCCAAAAAAGTGGAAAGTTAATTCTAGGACATTAAATCTGCCTTCCTGCAGGGTATGGAACTATCTAGAGACATTTATCTTCGTCCTCCACCTGAAGCAAAAAAGAAAAATGTTTTATGGAAACTAAGAAAGTGTTATATGGACTCGCAGATGCTTCACTCTACTGGTACAATAAGGTCAAAGAGATTATGCTGAACACTGGGGTAAAAATATCACAGGTTGATCCTGCAGTGTTTTACTGGAAAAATGAAAAATCTCAGGTTACTGGAGTACTTGCATGTCATGTAGATGATTTTCTTTGGGCTGGTTCTAGCCATTTTGCAACACATGTGCCCGGTACTAAAATCTAATTTCTGTGTGGGTCGTGAAGAACATGACAATTTTTCTTATGTTGGAATGGATATTTCTACTGTCAATGATGTAATACAGGTGCATCAACAGCTTTACATTGACAATCTACAACCAGTCCAGTTACAAGTAGCACGAGCTGTACAGAGAGATGCTTCATTAAGTGAGACAGAAAAGGAGCAAATCAGATCAAAAATAGGACAGATTTTGTGGGTTGCTAAACAAACAAGGCCAGATGTTATGTTTGATACGTGTAGTCTGGCATCTAACATAAAACATGCTACTGTGCAATCCATTCATGAAGTGAACAAAGTTATCCGTAAACTTAAGGCAGAGAAGGTGACTCTTAAATTCCAAACATTTAGGTACCGTGATGATTTGGCATTGGTTGTTTTCAGTGATGCTTCATTTGGTAACCTTCCTGATGGGGGTACACAGGGAGGGGCACTGATTGCCCTTATGGGACAAGGAGGAAAGTTTTCTCCTCTCTTTTGGCAATCTAAAAAAATCAGGCGTGTGGTCAGAAGTACGCTGGCAGGAGAAACTCTGCCATGTCAGATGGAATAGACAGTGCAGTCTTTCTGGCAACACTTTTTTTTTCTGAGCTCACCACTGGTAGTGCTAGTCAAAATACTCTTCCATTGATCTGTGTCACAGACAATCATTCCCTGTTTGATGCTCTCAAGTCAACTAAGCAAGTTACAGAGAAAAAAGGACTCAGGTTAGAAATAAGCAGCATTAAAGAGCTCATTCAAGAAAAGAAAATCAGAGAAATTTGTTGGTCAGAATCCAAATCTCAGCTGGCTGATTGTCTGACTAAAAAAGGGAGTTTCACCATTAATGCTTCTAATAGCACTTGATAAAGGTCTCTGGATAATGTGATTTCTTGTTTATAAAGTTGTTCAGTAATGCATATTATTAAATTTTTTTATTATTTACAGTTGTTATTTTTATCATAGTATTATTTATCAAACAAAGCACATTTGAAATGTTTCATATATGTTCAGTATTTTGTGCAAGTTTTATTTTTATTTGGACTGTTCTTTTTCTTATTCTTAAAAAAAGAAAGAATGAGATTGTTAACTTGTGATATACAATGTTATCTGTTCTGTAAGTGAGGGGGCGAGTATATTGGGATATATACGGTAATGTAGGGGGAGGTAGAGGTGTGCTTGGCGGGAGAGTTAGTTCGGATGCAAACGTGAGGTAAAGTTGTGTCTTGGAGGTGTTTATGGAAAAATAAAAATCTTCTGTTTAAAATAAGAAGTTGTGAAATCGTTTTAACACACACACTCTATATGGGGCAATTTGGAGAATTCAATTGACTTGATCCATGTTTTTGGACTGAGGAAGGAAACCAGAGAACCCGGAGGAAACCCACGAGGACACGGGGAGAACATGGAAACTCCACCCAGATGGGGTTTGAACCGGAAATCCCTAGCGCCGAGAGGCGAACGTGCTAACCACTAAGCCACCGTGCCGCTCTAAAACAGGTATTTCCTTTCATTAAATCAAATTGGGGGCGGCACGGTGGCCTCTCTGCACATTCGCCTCTCACGCTAGAGATTCCCGGTTCGAATCCCAATCTGGGTGGAGTTTCCATGTTCTCCCTGTGTCCGTGTGGGTTTCCCCCGGCTTCTCCGGTTTCCTCCCACAGTCC
This sequence comes from Corydoras sp. C115, assembly GCA_019802505.1. Lineage (NCBI taxonomy): Eukaryota > Metazoa > Chordata > Actinopteri > Siluriformes > Callichthyidae > Corydoras > Corydoras sp. C115. The sequence continues at coordinate 115,012 of JAFMOC010000178.1, read as the reverse complement.
AAAAACATGGATCAAGGTCAATTGAATTCTCCAAATTGCCCCATATAGAGTGTGTCTGTGTGAGTGAGTGTGTGCCCAGAGATAGATTGGCGCCCCGTCCTGGGTGTATCTGCCCAGCGCCTGAAAAGTTCTCCCCTGGATGGGCATGGGGAAACCCTCCGTGACCCTAGAGGAGAAGGCGGAAGATAATGGATGGATGGAAATCAGATTGGCTGAACCGTTTGTTCAGCCATAACATTGATGACAATAATGCACACTTCTGACCGCACATTCGTATCAATGCTTGATATACGATACATTATGTTACATCATAAAATACAGATTAATACAAACAGCGAGCCGATTTCCCGATGAGCACCAAGTCTGTCGGGCCATTTTTTTTATTAACTGTGTCCTGTAATTTGGCCACAAGATGGCAGTATTTGATTGTTAGAAAAACTGGAATCCAGTTACTTAGCGATCAGTGTCCATTGTGTAAAAAAAAAAAAAAAATAAAAAAAATAAAAAAAAAAAAAAAAAAACAGACTAAATAACATCGCAGAAGCCTAGTTTATTAATGATTTTGCTTCCAATAACCAATTATTAATTTATTATAGTGTGTTATAACCATTTTTATGAAAGCAATAAGACACTCGAGGTTGTGCATTAGAGGTGTAACTGTACTCCGCCTTTGCGACGTGCCTCATAACACCCCGTTTCCATGATTTATTTACAATAATGCACGCCCCTTGCATGCCTTATTGATTTATTGTATTCTGTAGAAGGTATATAAAATGTTCCAACATATCAAGCCAGATGTGGTTGGCACAGTGGTTAGCATTCACGATGTAGGTTCAATGTTCTTTTCCCACCAGAATGAACCGTGTGGAATTTGCATGTTCTTCTCATGTCTGTGTAGATTTTCTTTCAGGAGCTCTGGTTTTCTCCCACAGTATAATTAGGAGGTAAATTTCACCTTTGTGTGAATGAGTAAATGTGTTCAAACCATGCCATGGACTGAAATGTGGATTTGAAAATAAATGATGGAAAAAAACAAAAGGATTTTGTTGTTGCCATGTACTCTAGTCACTTACTGGGAGCTGTCCTCGTTACTGATCCTCTTCAGCTCCCGGATGTGCAGATTCCTCACTCTCTCTAACCGTTCCAGCTCTGCCTGAATCTCTGCCTCCTCCTGCACACACACAATAGGATGAACACAGATTTATCATTTTCAGCCCTCGCTTCCGTCTGCTCAATAATAACACTACATTTAAATGTAAAATTTACGCTCATGGTTTATACCACAATGCAGCATTTATATACTGCCCTATTCATGAAACTTTACTGTAGGACAAACCTAAACACAGTCAAGGTTTCTTATTTTTGCTATTTGCGTTTAGGCATTAAGCAAATCCAAAGGTCCCAGTTAGTACAGTTTGTGATGTTAGTGATTATATGTAACATGAATAATACAGGCTGTAATTTTTATTATATAGACAGAAGCAGAAAGACACCTACATATAACATACACCTACATTTTATACCCATGGGAACTTCATTGACATCCCATTCTAAACCCACAGGCATAAATATTGAGTTTTGAATATTTCCACTGTTCTAGAAGGCCTTTTCACAATAATTTGGAGAGGAAATTTCTCTCCTTCAGTAATAATGTGGGATTCAGGTAGATGCATGCAAGTCTCACAAGTTTTACCTTTTAAAAGAAGCTATAGAATAATTGTTATTTTGCTTTTTTGTGCAATTTTCAGGGTTATTATAAAGCAGATGGTTAGTGACATGCACCTCAAACTGTGTGTGTAATACATATATTTTTGTTATATATACTGTATATATATATATATATATATATATATATATATATATATATATACACATATATATATATATATATACACACATATTAGGGGTGAGCTGCAATATTCGCTGATTCGACGATTCGATTCGGAGAACCGTAGTCGACTATGAACCTCATAGTCGAATGTACCATTTTGACCACATGGGGGCGCCCATGGCTGATGCTAAGCATTAGTTTTTACATGAAATGTCTTTGTTTTCGTTATATATATATAGCCTTTTGTCAAATAAAATCATCCTAATTTCTGTTAATATTTTTTTTAAATGATGTGTGCACTTTAACAATATAAAATATATAACAAAATATTAAAAAAATATATTTTTTAAAAACCACGCTTATAGCGCCATCTTGTGGTGAAATTTTAACTGATTCGACTATCAGTCGACTGTAGGGAAAATCTGACGAATTAGATTCGACTATGAAAATCCTTAGTTGAAGACACCCCTAATATATATATATCGACGAATATATACATATATCGACGAAATCTGACAATCTAATTCGTCAGATTTTCCCTATAGTCGATATATATATAAAAATTACCTTTTTAAGATGCCCCAGTCTTAGCTTAAATATCTCCTCCTGTTCATGGTATTCGGCTAAAGTCAACCTGCAGGACAGAACAAACAATCAAAGCTGTTATAAAGGCTCTTTTGTGTCTGTGTGTGTGTGTGTGTGTGTGTGTGTTTCGTACAGTGTGGGAATGGCTGGTTTAAGAAACGGATCGCTCTCTGCTCCATTCACTGCTTTGGTCTTTCTTGGTTTGGACTCGCTGTACGGTGTGAGGCTCTGGGACGGAGGTGTGTTTGGGGGTTTGCGCTTTGCTAGAAGTTTTCGCTGCCGTTCGATATCTTCCCTCTGCTGGTTCACCCACTCTTGCTGCCTACAATACACAACCAGACACAGAATATTCAGAGCTATATTGTTACATGGTCATCAACATAAGCTTATTAAGACTAATACTGAAAAATTACATTGTATGCATTTGTGTAATAGGTGTGTGTGTGTGTCTTACTTGACTAGGTTCTGGAAAGCATATCCATCAGTCCACTGTTCGGTGTAGGAGGCTCCATGTCGTACTGTGGTAAAGTGACCAAGGCGCAGACGATCCTGCATGCTCTTCTCTCGACATGCCTGTTTTTCCTGTGTGCTCTAAACACACACACACACACACATACACACACACAGATAAATACAAACACAATGTGATGGAAGGCAGAAACAGAGACAAAAAAAGCCACTGAGGTACAGTGTCTTTACAGGTAAAAGGATGGGTTTTACCAGAAATGCAATAAGAACAGACATTTCACAAATCTGCAAAAACAGAGGTATATCTTTACTGAGGCTCCAACATAATAAACCAAAAGGATGCTAAATAGGGTGGATTCTTTAAAGGATCACGATTCATAGTCCTGGCGATTCTGAATCGATTCTAAATGCCCAAAAATCGATTTTAAAATGTGCTTTAAGTTTTATTTTTTGCCACTCCAAGTCCAGAGCGTACTGCATATCGCATTAAGTAACCACTCGACCACCGTACAGCAAGCTTGTTAACCAGCTCCAGTTGTCTGAATGGAGTCCGCTAGCATGGAGCAGGAAGCATGGAGCAGCAAGATTTGACCTGCCCCGTCATCGTTAAAAGCTAGTGTTTGGGCACAATTTGGATTCTACAATTTCCATGAAAGAGAGAGCTCAACATGACCACAGTCGATTGCAAGGAATGTACAATGAAATTGTATTCAGTAAAAAGCATTAAATTCTTTGGACTTCTGACCAAAAGACTTCTGACCATTTTGTATGAAACTTAACAAGGTAATTTAGAAATATGACAAATGCGCGACATCACCCTGAGCTAAAAGAAGTTGAAAATATATTTAATATTTAAGGTTAAGTTTTGAAAATATTTGTGCAATATAGTTAAAAATACTAAAGTATGTATTTTATTTTTAAGTTTTAAAGATTTGCAAAATATAAATGCACTATGACTGTAAAGTCTGTATTTTAGTTTCAATTAAAGGCTAATGCACTATGGTAAACTTTTGTAGTAATATATTTTGAATGATTTATTCATTGATAGATTTTTTTTATTATTTACGAAAAGGCCATGCAGCTAAGCTAACCTAATACTGCTAATTTTAGTTACAGAATTTTATGCACAATTCTATTTTTGTATAAATATAAAATTAAAAAAAAGATTTGATACAGGAAGGAACCTCAAATTATTGTTTAAAAATAAATGTTCTATTTGTTTACATTGTCGTTCCATCTTGTCAATCACATAATTTAAACAAAATTCATAGACCATTTGAACTGGAAAATCGTTTCTGAATCGAAAATCGTTTCTGAATCGAATTGTGACCTCAAAAATCGGAATCAAATCGAATCGCCAGATACTGAGATATTCGCATCCCTAATGCTAAATATGGGCATAACCAACATGACGCCTACTACAAAATAACAACACGACTTTAGTGGTCGGACCAAAAAGGACTTAGCGTTTTTAAGAGGTACATGCATCATAACAGGGGTGCCCACACTTTTCTGTCCCGAGATCTACTTTTCCATTGGACAGGTCATCGAGATCTACCAGGCTTATTCTTTTTTTTTTAAAGGCTTTTATATTGAAACTTGTTTACACACATCAGGTTAGTATTGTCAAATGAGCTTAGAAAAGCCGGCTTCAGATTGCCATAGTCACAGAAATCGCTCTTTTATTAATTACATTCCAGTAAATAGCATGACATTGGAACTTCTTTGGAAGTGCAATTGCTACTTGGCAAATCAAGCAAATGCATTTTGAGTTTGACCTTGTAAAAAAAAATGTTCATCCTCCCAATCTAAATGAAAGTGGTATTTTAATTCTTTTGGGGGCAATGTCCTTCACTCAACTTGTCAGTCAAATAAAGTGCAAAAAACACAAACAGAAACTATCTAATGTAGATGATTCGTGAGGCTGTGCTTCGGATTTAGGCATGGAGGCATGGCCACGTACCGGTTTTCGGAACAGCGAGAGAGACGGAGGGGGGAGAGCAGACAGCTCGCTTGCTCAGGGATAGAGATCGCGATTCAGAATGACTCATATTGTGTGTGTGAAAATGTGTGCGCGTGTGCATAAGTGCTTCAGATACTGTGCTGTAAAAAAGCACCGATACGTTTTTTTTTTTCCGTTTTTTTTCAAACCTCCATCACGATCGACCGGTCGATCGATAAAACGGGCATTTCCGGTCCTTAAAACTGATTGGCTAAGCCATTATTGACAATAACACACACCTCTGATCAGGTAGCATGGTAGCATTTGTTTGGAACGGAAACTAAAATTCAGAGATCAGTGTTTAATATAAAAACCTGACTAGAGAACATCATGGGAGACCAGTTTATTGACAATTTTGCATGCTTTTATGAATTAAACTTTGTTTTTTTTTTTTAATACTGTGTTTGTAACAGTTTTATAAAAACAATAAGGCTCTTGAGGTTGTGTATTATTGTGAATAAATCACGGGAAAGAGGTGTAACATCACAACGCGTAACACAGGGGTGCTCAATACGTTGATCGCGATCGACCGGTCGAAGGGGTGTCGGGTAGACCGCGATGGAGGTTTGAGAAAAAAAGCGTTTATCACATATCAGCGCTTTTTTTACAGCACAGTATCGGAAGCGCTTATACACATGCACGCACACATTCACACACAATGTGATTCATTCTAAATCGCAATCTCTATTGTTCTGCAAGCGTGCGGTCTGCCCCACCCCTCTCTTGCTGCCTCCCAAATCATCTACATTAGTTAGTTTCTGTTTGTGTTTTTACACTTTATTTGACTGACAAGACGAGTGAAGGATGAGTGAAGCTCAAAAAGATCTATTAAAGAACTATTAAAGAACATTTAAAGTGGGGGGGGGGGAATATTTTTTTACAATGTCAAACTCAAAATGCATTTGCTTTCATTAATGGTCATGTTCTGTTCTGCAGCACAGTGGCTTAGTGGTTAGCATGTTCTCCTCTCAGCACTAGGGATTCCCAGTTCAAATCCCAATCTGCGTGGAGTTTCCATGTTCTCCCCGTGTCCACATGGCTTTCCTCCAGGTTCTCCGGTTTCTTCCCACAGTCCAAAAACATGGATCAAGGTCAATTGAATTCTCCAAATTGCCCCACATAGAGTGTGTCTGTGTGTGTGAGTGTGCCCAGTGATAGATTGGCGTCCTGTCCTGGGTGTATCTGCCCAGTGTCCGAAGTGTTCTCCCCTGGATGGGCATGGGCATGGGGAACCCCCCCCCATGGATGGATGGATGGATGTTCTGTTTGGGGAAATGCAGGTTACAGTGATTGTTGTACATTTGTGCTGTATACTGTGTGTTTAACTAAAATCAGGTTCTCCGTGCTATTTGCTGGAATGTGTTTAATAAAAGAGCAATTCTAACAGGTTCGACAATACTAACATGATGTGTGTAAACAGGTTTCGATATAAAAGCCTAAATAGAGACTGACCCCGGCAGATCTCGATGACCTGTCCAATGGAAAAGTAGATCTCGGGCCAGAAAAGTGTGGGCACCCCTGGCGTAACACCTCTTTCCCATGATTTGTTCACAATAATACAGGCTCTTTTATGTCTTATGGCTTTATCACAAAATTTACAATCCTAAACTGTGTGTTTGCAACAATCAGAATTAATTACCTTCTCAACGAGCAGTTTCTTGCTCATGGTGGTGCATTTGTTCAGACGCTCTTTATATCGCTCTAATAGCTTCTGCTGTTCCTCAATCTGCCTCCGGAGATCACAGTTAGCCTGAAGAGAAAAGACAAATTAGACACCAAATAATAATTTAATACAGCTTCCACTTTTCTGATAAAGGGCAATGGATGGTAATTTAAGGTAATTATTGTGCCTTCTGGAGGTTTTGCTAAGGGTCTGTATGCATGAATATATGAAAATTAAGACATGAGTGGAAACAGGACCAGCAGGGACAACACCCAAACAGTATTCCAGAATGTTGCACCAGGTTTTATTCAACGTGTGAATAAAAATATTAATATGTGTTTAAGAAATCCTGTCTTCTGGACTACAGTTGATGTGAAACCTCAACTGTGCAATGTGAAATGTCTGTTCTTTTAAAACGTAATAAAAGTTCTTTTATATTAAACATTATCGACCAGGGGTTTAACCCCAGCTGTTTCCCAGTGTTCTTACCCTGAGCAGATCGTCTATTCTGCCCTCCTTTTTCTCCAGATCCAAATTTTTATTGCTCTCTAGTAAAGCCAGCTTCAGCAGAGTCAGATCAGTCTGAGAAGAAACAGAAGCAGAGCTTGTAGTTGTATGTAAATGAACAGAAACTGCTTCAGCTACAGTAAGGCATGCCTGACAATTATAAAACAGGTGAAGTGACTTAGGTGCCTTCTTGTAGCTACAACAGCATCAGCACGGAAGGTAACTGATGCACTTGATGGAGGTTCTCCTCATGGTCTGCGTGAAGGCAAAATGCTTTCCTCAAATCTTGCATTAATGCGGTTATGCAGTCAACAAATGTACATCTAAAATTGGGTGAGACATGAAGCTACTAGGGTCATTTGGGGGGGGTCTCCCGCAAGTTCCCCACGCCATCCAGGGGAGAAGGTCTCAGCCGCAGTGCAGATACAGCTAGGCAGGGCGCCAATCTATCACTGGGCGCACACACACAAACACACTATAAGGGGCAATTATGAGCATTCAATTTACCTTGAATCCATGTTTTTGGACTGTGGGGAAAAAATCCAGAAGAACCCGAGGGAAACCCACACTGACACTGGAAGAACATGGAAAATCCACCCAGATTGGTATTCGAACCTGGAATCGCCAGCTTTGAGAGTTGTTTTTCAAATTTTTCTTTTCAAAAATTGGAACCAGTTTTCAATAACGGGCCCAGTTTCCCAATCTGGGTGGAGTTTCCATGTTCTCCCCGTGTCTGCGTGGGTTTCCTCCCACAGTCCAAAAACATGGATCAAGGTCAACTGAATTCTCCAATTTACCTCATATAGAGGGTGTGTGAGTGAGTGTGTGCCCAGCAATAGATTGGCACCCTGTACTGGGTGTATCTGCCCAGCGCCCAAAACGTTCTCCCCTGGATGGGCATGGGGAACCACCTAGTAGAGGATAAAGCGGAAGATAATGGATGGATGGATTTTAATAACTACCTAACTGTTCTGTTAAATGGCTTTAGTATGAATAGTAATAAAAAAAGTAATACAACTATATGAAATGTTTTTTTTGTATTTTGTGAGCATGTTACCTGAACACTCCTGCTGCCGAGCTGCTTTGGTAGGGTCATGTGATCAGCAAAACACAGGCTGGTGGGCGAGGAACTGTTCTGTCGGACCTGAAGGACACAAATGTATAAACATATTTAAATACAAACAATATCTCAGTGATTCATTATGGGTTGGAACACTTACTATAGATCCTGGGGCAGAGTGAGAGCCGTGAGGACCACGAAGAACAGGAGGCCCTCCTCTTACAGGACTGGAACCATTTCCTCCCTGAAACTGGCCCAAAAGAGGACCCGTTAGTGTTTCCAAAATCCAAAAAAAACCAAAAAGCCCAGATCACAATTGCTCTAGCTGAAGAAGCTGCCTTCATGATGTCATATTTCTGTGATATGTGGCTTCTAAAATGAAATGAGCCAACTATCAACATTGTTCATTCATTCATTATCTACCGCTTTATCCTCTATTAGGGTCGCGGTGGGGTTCCCCATGCCCATCCAGGGGAGGACATCTCGGGCGCTGGGCAGATAGACCCAGGACAGGGCGCCAATCCATCACTGGGCACACACTCACTCACACAGACACACTCTATATGGGGCAATTTTGAGAATTCAATTGACTTGATCCATGTTTTTGAACTGTGGGAGGAAACCAGAGAACCCGGAGGAAACCCAAACAGACACGGGGAGAACATGGAAACTCCAGCCAGATGGGGATTCGAACCAGGAATTATCAACATTGTAATTTTTTTATATAATAAAATAAGGAATCCACAGCTCTTCTGAGCCCCTTTATAGTGTTTTAGACTCTATAGAATAATTAATATGCCATGTGATTAACTACATGGTAGCGGTGGCACTGAGCAACCCTTTAACAGATGAAAGAAACACTTGTAAATTCAAAAATGAAACACATAACATGGTGCAGAAGAACTTTTAAAGACAATATAGCTTTAAAACAATTTAGAGTATCTGCATTAAATCATACGTGTCTTTAATAAGCTCGTGTGAATTGATGTATGGGACCAGAAACACAGAAAGCCCCAACTTACATCAAAGTAATCACTGATCTTCGGTCCTCGGCCGGAAGACTTCCCTGAAAGATAAAAGATATGCGGATTAAGGTGGGAAGTCTTTATTAACGCTGTTTCCAGAGTGAAAGATGCCATGTCATTATTTTGGTTTACTATATGACCACAATGTGTGACATAATGCTTACATGGCACAGGAAACCTAGTAACCCAGTGTTCGTAGCTTGGCCAGCCAGTAGAGGTCAATGCAGCAGCTGCAGTGAAAAATAACCCACAATCCGGCCTCCAACCCATCAGAGTTGACTAATTGTCACTGACAATGTGCTGCGCTATTTAACCGTTTTTTTTTTTGTATTATTAATCACTATTAGTTAAATTGTATTCAATTAATTTAATATATAATAATAGATTAATATTTAATTTAAACTGACTACATAGCAGTCTTGCTCAATAACATCAGAGGCACTGCATTTCTTTTTAATTCATATAAAAGCAAGCTAAATAAAACAGCGGGTTTTAACATTCATTCAATCATTATCACCCGCTTTACTCTCTATTAGGGTCGCGGTGGGGTTCCCCATGCCCATCCAGGGGAGAACGTCTCGGGCGCTGGGCAGATACACCCAGGACAGGGCGCCAATCCATCGCTGGGCACACACTCACTCACACAAAGACACACTCTATATGGGGCAATTTGGAGAACTCAATTAACTTCATCCATGTTTTTGGACTGTGGGAGGAAACCGGAGAACCCGGAGGAAACCCACGCGGACACGGGGAGAACATGGAAACTCCACCCAGATGGGGATTCGAACTGGGAATCCCTAGCGCTGAGAGGCGAACGTGCTAACCACTATGCCACCGTGCCGCCCTGCGGGTTTTAACAGAATTAGAAAAAGATAGAAACCTTGGTTGCTCTCTGATTGGCAGTCAGCTTTTCTTTTCCGTCTTGTTGACTCAGAATGCTTTTTTTCAGGTGTCTAGAAGGAAACAATACAAAGTATTAAAGGAGTTTCCTTTTTTTATACACACTAAACCCACAAAACAACTCAGTTACCGCGATTCTTTGATGAAAAACTAAATAACCTTAACCTTCTTATTGCGGTTTGTTAATGCAACTAAGCCACCTAAACAGGAGGAGTTTGTCCTCTTCTGATTTCGTTCTAAATGTTGTCTCATGTGCTTTGACACAGGCCTGAATCAGAAACTCCCCCCCCCCCATGTAGATAAAATGTACAAATGCCATTTGTTCAGCCGTGATACCATTGACAATAATGCACAACTCTGAACGCTTCATATTCATATCAATGCATGAACTACAATACATTACTTTAAATAAATTATAACATTTTATAAAATGTCTTTTATAATTTGGCCACTAGATGGAAGTGCATGATTGTTAGAGAAACCAGAGTCATGTTAATCAGCGATTAGCTTTCACTTTTAAAAAAAATAAAAAAAATAGAGTAGATTACATTAGTTTATAAAAGCAATAAAGGCACTTGAGGTTGTGCATTATTGTTTATAAATCATAGGAAAGAGGTTGATTTATTCACAAAAACGCATGCCCTCTATAAATACATTGCACACAAATATATTGAACATACTGAATATGCAGGAGAGCCACCTCTCTTCACATCAGAGTTCTACAGCAGAGAAAGGAAAACAGTCAAAGAACGCACAGTCAAAGTTCAGCAGATGCCAATAATTGTGTGTGTGTGTGTGTGTGTACAAATGTGTGTGTGTGTGTGTGTGTGTCCAGACCTCTGATTCTTTGTCACTGGATGATCCCAGGCTTCCAAAGCTGTGGTTAGAACACTCATTGTTTAAACCCTAAACACAAAAAACACTACATTGACAAAGGATATATTTTACAAGCTGCTACAAGTTTGAATAAATCACATAAACCTGACTTGTATACAGTGCTTGGAAACAACCTTGTACTTGATAACCTCAATTACTGCTGATCAATTCAACTAAACAAGTGTGTATAAGCATTAACTAAAAACCAATCAAATAAAAGAATAAATCCTGTGCTTTACAGCTGCACAATTTACTAAATGCTAACACCTGATTATTTTGTCACCACTGATCCGTAGAGGAGCACGGACAAGTACATCCTGCAGGTTCCTCCTTCTACCTCTCCGCTGTGCTCTACCCCTACATCCAAAACCTTCATTAGTGAATGCTGCAGTGAGTGATAATGACACTAATAAGCTTGACCGATGGACAGCATGCACCATGTGTGACACTCTTTCAGGACCCTCCTCTTGGCCTGACTGGTTGTCTTAAGTCAGATTTAGTGGACCCTTGCAAATAGTATTAAGAGCACTACTTGGAGCAAGTGAAGTTTGACTGTTTTATAGTGTTGAATACTTCAGTCAGGAGCAGAATGACCATTCACAAGATATTTAGGTGCTGTTAAGCATGTTGATGTTGTGATCTTGTTCAGACTGAACATCTGTCTATGATTAATCCATCCAGATGTTATTATTAACATCTATTTAACACTGTAAGACTGTCAGCTCAGCTTGCTCTTGAGAGGTACAGACCCTACTGTTTTATGAAGCAGCTCAAAAAATGCACTATTGTTAAAAGCACAATATAAATAAACAAACGTGAATGAGGACATGGATGTACTTTAACATGATGCTGAGCCTTCACTATATATAAAAACTGAATGGGCCAGGCTCATGATGCTGAGTGTGCAGCTGTGACATGTTGGGACATGAATTAAGACATTGCTCATGATGCGTATATAGAGTTGGGTGGGGCGGAGGTTAACAGTATTCTAATCATTTCTAATGTTTCCTCACCTTGGCTCCTCCACTTGTGCTGCCTGTGCTGCCTCCAGTGCTGCCACTCACGGCGCCCATGAACCGAGCTTCCAACAGCTCCTGTCTTCGCGGGTCCAGAGAATGCAGTTCCTCCATCCTTAACACACAGACACACACGCATATTAATATTTAAAAATGATGGCCATTAAATTAGCATCAGCTGATATTTAATGTTGGTTTAAAAACAAATGCATAGTTCGCATAAATGCAAAGATCTTAGTCTGTATAGAGAATCCTAAAATGGCCACTTAAGATTGAAAAGCAATTGAAATGATGCAGCAATTAACATGGAGAGATCTAAAGCTCACAACTTCCCACTTTCCCATCAGCTCCAGCATTCAATTGTGCTGATGCCAAAAAGTGCCTGTGGCCAACTTCACTGATGGAGGTCAGGTGCAGCATTCTGCACATGAAGGTCGGGAAAAACAGCTTCCAGATAAAATGGTTTAATAAAGACATGAATCATGAAAGAATACCATCATAAACTAATAGCCACTGTGGTTTGGTCGTTCATTAGAAGAGCACAGAACCTACAGCTGGGAAACATAAGGTTATAACACTTATCACCAATGCAGCACAATGTATATACAGTGTAAGCAGTAAAATAGTGAAAAGCCCTTGTGGAGGAATGTTGCTGAAGTGCTGCTCATCTAACGCATAGACAACCTGCTGCATTCACATTCTTGCTCATGTTTGTAATATCTCTAATGATATTATTTATATGAATGCATGCAGTGCACAATAACATTAAATGCATTAGTTGGAATTAGTCACCACAACATGTTTCACCACAACATGTTTCATGTTTATTCGATAAAATGCTGCATAGGTCTGATTGTTTCACCATGTTAACTAGCAATGACAGTAGGGCGGGACAGATTTCAGAGCAAATGACTCGAAAACAGCTTTACAGACAATGCTATACCAGGCTAATGGCCAATAGGTCCTGTGCTTGGACTGACGAAATGCAGAAGCAAAGAACTGACATGAGAACTACAGACGCTGCTTACAAGTGTGTTGCAATAATTGTTAGTCATTATCAAATGAAGTGGCCTAGCCGAGACAGACAGTGGTTGCTAGTGCGTTGTCATAACTGCATGTCATTTCCTAAGTTTGATATCAGCCTTGTTTTTACAATTATGACAACATTATTATACGAGTCTGGCTGTCTGGGGAATGTAGTAATAATAGTGACAGACACTCATAACCGTCCTGTAATCACTTAACCATCACTGAAAGTAGATCAGATTAGTCAGGTTTTCGTGGGAAACATTTTTATTTAGATTTCAATCGGGGCTTTGACTTAAAACGTATTGATCCCGTGCACTAACGTATCATATTTGAGCCTAAACATAGCGGGAGATAGCGCTTGTATCAATATGTTATTCGTTGCATCGCAGTATCATCCATGATTCCTGATGTTTTGAAGATCTGATTTGATCGCCACTGAAACAATGGCGATCGTTTTGGAGCTTTTCTGTACAGTTCCAATGTCAACTGCACACGTCGAAAACAGCGCTGAGCTGTTGCAACATAGAAAAACACGAAGCCGGACTGCGTTTCTGAGGCTTTAATCGAAGTATATACATCGGCCACACAACTGTGACCTCACCTAAAGCTTTGTTTAAGATTCCTTGGGTTGGTTTCTAATTACGTTGAGTTTGCACTATAACGACGGCCTACGGGCTCCGTTCCGAATCACGTCCGACCACACTGCCTAGTGTGACACATTAGTACACCAAGGTACTATCCTGGTTTACTATTTAGGGCGATAGGACCCGATTTGAGACGCATCCTAAACCAGGTTAAATCCACCCGTTTGATGACATCGCACTACTAGTTGCATAAAAAGATCGTGAACACGGTTATCGGTAAAAAACTAAACAAATTAACAGGACGTGCACATTAGTCGGGATTCTTTTAAGTGATTAAGAGAGGGAAATGTAGTTAGCTGTGAAATGCGCGAACATTTAATCAGCCAAATGAAGCCGAACTGTTACTCTGGTTAAATAGGCATCGGTAGAGAAATAGTGCGCGGACAGGACGTAAAAACAATCAGCGCGTTACGAGCGTCGACGGGACGACATTTACCTGATTCTTTTCGATCTTGAAGAGGTTTAAATCCAGGCCGGGACACGGTTAAGAGAGAACCAGGAGTAAAGATGGCGCTGTGACCAAACTTCTAATGTTGCTTTGGTTCTTCATTCCACTCATTCATCCGTTGTGCGTGTCTTCCCTCCCGAACCGACACGACCTCCGCCATCTCGAGTCCTCTCCCCCTTTAGATGAGCATTTCTCATCTTTTTAGAACAGCTCGCACTCTGTTGTCGGTGAAACGCATAGCTTTGTTGTGGACGCTCGCTGCTACAGCTGTCACTGTCTTCGAGGCTATTGCCGTGCGCATGCGCACGCGGCTTCTTACGCGCCGCAAACCGTCACGGACCGGCCTTAAAAAAAACCTCGCTCTCGCGCTCTGTTTTTTAAAATAAGAGTCAGCACAGCTACAAAGCTCCCGGCTAGTTCATTTAGCCTTCGCTCCTAGGTGAAAAAAACATCTGGAGAGCATCTAGACAATCATTTAGACTTGTTGGCATTCCGCTACGAATATACTTTCAAGCAGGTCTGTTAACAAATAGGTCGTGGTTGGCATGAGGTATTCCAGAGGCCTGCTCAGAATCATGACCTTGACCCCATTAAAACGAACAGGCAGTCTGAATTTCTTTTCTTAATGAATTTGCAATAAAAAAAGTTCCCTTTACAAAGTTGTAGAACAGTATTAGAACATGTATTATATATACTGTACATGAGTGAGCAGTTTATTTTATTTTATTTTATTTTATTTTGTATATACTGATTTCTCTTCTTTCATATTTGTCTTTTTTAATTATTCTAATCGGGCGGCACGGTGGCTTAGTGGTTAGCCCGGTTCGAATCCCCATCAGGGTGGAGTTTCCATGTTCTCCCCATGTCTTCTTGGGTTTCCTACGGGTTCTCCGGTTTTCTCCCACAGTCCAAAAACATGGATCAAGTTAATTGAGTTCTCTAAATTGCCCCATATAGAGTGTGTTTGAGTGTGTGAGTGTGTACCCAGCGATGGATTGGCGCCCTGTCCTGGGTGTATCTGCCCAGCGCCCGAGACGTTCTCCCATGGATGGGCATGGGGAACCCCACCGCGACCCTAATAGAGGATAAAGCGGGAGATAATGAATGAATGAGCAGTTTATTTTATTTTTTTAAATTTTGTATATACTGATTTCTATTCTTTCATATTTTTCTTTTTTAATTATTCGAATCATTCATTCATTATCTTCCGCTTGATCCTCTACTAGGGTTGGGGGGGGTCACTATGCCCATCCAGGGGAGAAGGTTTCGGGCGCTGGGCAGATACACCCAGGACAGGGCACCACTCTATCACTGGTTACACTCACTCACACAGATACACACCCAAATACACTCTATATGGGGCAATTTAGAGCATTCACCCATATTGGGATTCAAACCAGCGCTGAGAGGCTAACATGTTACCCACTAAGCCACCGTGCCTCCAGAGGATCTACCCATTCATCCATTATCTTCCGCTTTATCCTCTACTAGGGTCGCGGGGGCGGGAGGGAGGGGGGGGTTCTCCATGCCCATCCAGGGGAGAACATTTCAGGCGCTGGGCAGATACACCCTGGACAGGGTGCCAATCTATCGCTGGGCACACACTCACTCACACAGGCACACACAAACAAACTCTAAATGGGGTAATTTGGAGAATTCAATTGACCTTGATCCATGTTTTTGGACTGTGGGAGGAAACCGGAGAACCCGGAGAAAACCCACGAAGACATGGGGAGAACATGGAAACTCCACCCAGATTGGGATTTGACCCAGGAATACCTAGCACTGAGAGGCGAACATGCTAAACACTAGCCACCGTGCCGCCCTCCACCAGAGGATGATTTATTAAATAAAATTGTAACATATAACATGTATTTATTCCTTATTTTATGCAACTTCTGCCCCATAAATTAGCATGTTCTAATTATTTAAACAGCCATTGTAATTTAGTGATTGTAACAGATTTCAGAACAGGTTGATTTTGAACACAAAATGACACAATAAAGCAAGATTTGTTTGAACTTGAAATGATCTCACAAAGACACATATCAGCAGTCTGCTATTCTTTCACTCATTCAGCAACTCAACTCTTTTTACCACCCACTGGAGGAGACAGACGACCTGCAGGTGCATCTGCTTTCCTGTCCTAATTTCCTGACTCCACCTCTCATTTACGAAGACTTTCGATCATGTCTTCAGGGTGGCATTTCTAGAGCTGACTAGATTTAGACAGTCTGTGGGTGAAGGCAACTTTATCTACTTTCAGCAGCTGCAGAAACAAATACACACACACACACACCTGCCTGTAAAAGGAGGACCATACTAAACTCAGAAACATGTCTTGGAAAATTTAACTGCCATTTCTGTACATAAAATAGGTCACTGTCTCTCACGCACACACACACACACACACACACACACACACACACACACACACACACACACACACGCAAACACACATATTGTTTGCCATAAAAAATGGTAACTCACAAACTTTTTACCTGGTAGTATGTAAAACATTTGTGTCATAAAACTGAACTAAAATTTAGCACGTTCGCCATACAGTGCTGGGGATTCCAGGATTGAATCCCAATCTGGATGAAGTTTTCATGTTCTCTTCAAGTTCAAGTTCAAGTTATTTATTTCTATAGCGCTTTTTACAACAGTACATTGTCACAAAGCAGCGTTACAGAATGAAAAGCCTTTAAATTCTGAAGGGAAAAAAAATAATGAGCATTATTACACATTTAATATTTACGATTAGTATTTGTAGATCAAAACATTATTCATTTATTTCAGGCATTAATATTGCTTAAGTTCTGAAGTTTAACACGCTAGTATTGTTCTCTAATCAGACCCATGTGAGAATGTATCTCTGTGTCGAGGTCAGGATGTGCAGAAGGGAGTCACCGGCAGGGAATAGTATTTTACGGGTCAGTTGACTACAAACGTTCTGATAACAAGAAGCATCATTATGTTACACTAAGCAGAATAACTTCTGCTCGGGCGGGGTGGCCCACAGGTGGTCAATCTGAGATGGAAGAGCAGCAAAGGTGGGGGCCTGTGCAGGCAGAGTATGAACATGGAGTCAGGAAAGCGAGGTCGGAGAACAGGCAGATCGTGCATGGGTTGTTGACTGCGCTCTTCTCCCCAGATTTCTGTGTATTAATAAATGTTATTTCTTTACTCAGAACTGTTGGTGTGATCTCCTCCTTTTCAAACGAACGCGCTGGTAGATTTACCCACAACCCCCAAAGAGCAAGCCGAAGTGACAGTGGCAAGAAAAAACTCCCTTTTATGTTGTTATTTAAGGAAGAAACCTTGGGAGGACCAAGACTCAGTGGGGGACTCATCCTCCTTGAGCGGCCAGGCAGCAACAACAGTGTAGGACAGCCATGTCCAGATATTAAACAAATGGAAAAACTAACAACTGGAAAACTATATGTGAGTCCATTAAGGGCGTCCTGCAGGACCACCAGTCCAATTGATATTCAGGTTCCATCAAGTATTCGTCAGCAGAGCCATGGATGAAGATCTCCAGGAAGCCAGTCACACCTCAAAAGAAACAGACAAGGAAGGCAGTTAGAGCTAATAATAAAGCACGGCATTTAATTAATAAGTAATTAATTGACACAGTGCAGCATGTGACTCCAGCATCACTGACTAGAGCAGCAGAACTAAAAGAGGCAGATACTGCAGACTACATAGTTGAGATGGCGCCCCGGGACAGCATCATTTCAGCGCCACCCCCCCCCCCATTAATGATGAGGTGGGTGAAGAGGTGAAATGCCAGCATACACTGATCACAGATTACCCCCCCCAACACAGCCAAGCCTGAGATCTACATCTTTATCTACAGAGGATTAATTAAACACAAGATTAAATAAATGTGTTTTTAATTTATTTTTCAAGATTAATAGTGATTCAGAATCACGAACAGTAACTGGAAGGCTATTCCAAAGTTGAGAAGCCTTGTGGGAGAACGCTCTTCCACCAGCAGTAATTTTATTTATTCTAGGAGCTAAGAGTAGACCAGCACCTTGAGATCGGAGCTCATGTGTTGGCTTGTACGATTGAATCAGCTCACTCAGATACTGTGGAGCCTGATTATGTAGAATTTTATATGTTATCAATAAAATTTTGTACTCACAAAATTCTCCGTGTCCGTGTAGGTTTCCTCCGGCTCTCCGGTTTCCTCCCACAGTCCAAAAACATGGATTCAAGGTAAATTAGCTGCTTAAAATTAATTCATTACCTTCTGCTTATCACAGACACCTTGAATGTTTTTGGACTGTGGGAGGAAACTGGAAGAAAGCCATGTGGACAAGGGGGGAACATGGAAACTCCACCCAGATTAGGATTTGAACCTGGAATCTCCAACGTTGAGAGACAAAAATGATAACCACTAAGTCACCGTGTTGCCCGTGCTTCAAACTGCCCCTATATAAATTGCCCACATATAGTGTGTGTGTGTGTGTGTGTGTGTGTGTGTGTGTGCCTGTGAGAGTTAGTGTGACCAATGATGGATTAATGCCTTGTTAGGGGTGTATTTGCCCAGCGCCCGAAATGTTCTTCCATACATGTTCTTACATATATGGGCACGGGGACTCCTCCCCTTTCAGGGACATGATGACATAATAATAATAATAATAATAACGATGATGATGATGATAATGATACTTATCTTAACTTTTACACAATTAGTACCTAAGATAAAAAATAATGGCAAGTATGTAATTTATCGTTGTAATTTTTTATTATTATTTAATTTTATCGTTTCATTTTATAAAACAGCACTTATGTAAATGAACATTTGTTAACAGTGTAAACACCGGGTGGAGTTTCCATGTTCTCCCCGTGTCCGCGTGGGTTTCCTCCGGGTTCTCCGGTTTCCTCCCACAGTCCAAAAACATGGATCAAGTCAATTGAATTCTCAAAATTGCCCCATATAGAGTGTGTCTGTGTGACTGTGTGCCAGCGATGGATTGGCGCCCTGTCCTGGGTCTATCTGCCCAGCGCCCGAGATGCTCTCCCCTGGATGGGCATGCGGAACCCCACCACGACCCTAATAGAGGATAAAGCGGGAGATAATGAATGAATGAATGAATGAATGAACAGTGTAAACAACATTATAAACATTTCTTTAGCCAGCTGTAAATAAGCTATAAAAACAACACACTATTACTATTGTTATAACGGCTTGTCGCAGAGGAAAAGTTGGCGCCCTCTAGTGAGCCATGTGTGAATAACGGGCAGCAAATCCTCCCAGCAGCCATCGCGCTTCTGTATCCTGATCCAAGGAGAAGAGTGAGAGATAAAGAAAGAAGTTATAAAACAGGATTGTGTAGAAATTCAACTGGGATCGACTTTTCTCTGGCGGTAAGTCTTTTATGCGCTTTTGTTACAATAAATGGTGAAAATGAGGATGAAGATTAAGAGGGGAGAGGTTTGACTCGGACACTGTCCGTCAAGGGATGGCGATTGTTATGTACTGTTGGTTATGAAGCTTAACACGATCGCTTAGTTTTCTGCAGTTATTTCATAAAAAAACATTTGTGTTTTCAGTACAAATGACAAAATAAGGGCTGGATAAGTAATGTAAAGTAAAGTGTTTTATGCAATTTTGCACTAAATAAGGCGTTATTTCTTTTTCTCCGTAGGATATGTATTATATTTCATTATAAGCTATGTATTTAGACATTGTTACTATATATATTTAATATCCTAATGAATGTTAATGAGTAGAGTATTATTATTATTAATATCTTAGTTCTGCTCGATCATGTTTTTGTCTCATTTGTAAAATCAGATTGAAGTTTTTAGTTTAGACTTCACATTTATCTTCACATTTGTTTTGTTATTAAAGTATATTTGACAAAATAATGAAATCGCTGATTTAAGGAGCGTCGCCACGTCCTAATGTTCATTGTAATAAACCGTTTCCACCGGCGGCAGGGTGCGGACTGTCACCCACGTCATACCGGAAGTTTATCCACAAGAATTACTTCCAATTCTTTTTTGGGGAAGTACAATTTGATAAAACCATCTCAACCTAAAGGTTAAAAATATCATTTTTGTATTTTATGATGTAATATATGTGACATACGTCGTGTTGTTTTTTTAGTAGGCTGCCGGACACTGACAGTAGTTTAGTCCCTGTTTGGAAACTACAATTCCCAAACATACCGTCGCCAACTCCTCAGTAAGGAAACTAGCTATTGGCTGTCCGAAAAACCGAAAATGACGTTACAGCGTAATTTGCATAATAGTCCATTTGCGTGTTATCATTGTGGGACAGAAAAAATGTCAAAAAACCCCGTAAATATGTTATAACTACAATTGTGCTTTAAATTAATAAAGTTTTGTTGTTTTTTAGAATAGAATAGAATAGAATAAAACTTTATTGTCCATTAAACTTACATTAAATGGAAAATTGTCTTTGGCAGTCTGGCAGACAAATACATTCATTCATTCATTATCTCCCGCTTTTCTCAGCGCTAGGGGTTCCTGGTTCGAATCCCCATCTGGGTTCTCCGGTTTCCTCCCACAGTCCAAAGACATGCATGAAGTTAATTGAGTTCTCCAAATTGCCCCATATAGTGTGTATCTGTGTGAGGGAGTCTGTTCCCAGTGATAGATTGGCACCCTGTCCTGGGTGTATCTGCCCAGCGCCCGAGATGTTCTCCCCTGGATGGGGAGAATTCCCCCGCGACCCTAATAGAGGATAAAGCGGAAGATAATGGATGGATGGATTTACATCACGTTTAGTAATTTAGCAGATGCTTTTATCCAAAGTGACTTACAAATGAGGGAACAACACCAGTCAGAAGTTAAGGAAAAAACAGCTACATTGTAGAGTTACCAAAACAGATCATTAGCTTATCCTCTTGTTATTTTTTAAAACTTTGAATTTTTTTTAATTAACTGTAGTGATAATGTTGTAAAATAGTATTTGTACAATTCTATAAAGTTTGAGGCAGAAAATTAGTTTGATTCCTGGTCCCACCAAGTACTATGGCTGAAGTGCCCTTGGCCAATGCACCTAACGCAGTGATTCTCAATTATTTTCTGTTAAGCCCCCCCCCTAGGAAGAAGAAAACATTTTGCGCCCCCCCCCCCCCCCCCCCACACACACACTCACCTCACTCCTCCCACATGATTTATCCCCCCAAATTTATCAAAAATTGGTTAAATTATTTTTACACGCCCACTGTAGTATGATTTGTAAATTTGTTATAAATACACCTCTTTTATAACAATGTATCCTTATTAACAATAAAGAAAACAAAAAAGAAAGAAATATAGATCAACTTAAAACAAAGAATCATTTGATTAACTTTGTTTTTTAGTTTGTAACAGAAACAAATGAAATCCTTATTTAAACTAGAAACATTTTTGAACTGACTGAAATTTGATACTGAAAAATGAAATGAAATAAAATCAATAAATAATAATAAATTCAAATTCATTAGCAACATTAATTCAGGAGCACAATTTATTAACTTTAACCTACAAAACAAAAATGAATAAAACAATTTGTGCTGTTTTTTTTTTTTTGTTTTTTTTTTTGAGGAAGTCAGAACTAATGTCTCCAATGTGTCCGTTCTGCAGCACAGCTTTTCTGAAGTAGCTTTCATAAAGCGTTATGATTGCTGGTTATACTCGTCACGTTTACGATTAAAAAACTCAAACGGTTATCAGCGTGATTGGGGTGTAATGTCTTTAAGTGACGCCTTCATCTATTTGGCTTCACGCTGTCCGCTGCCAACATTTAAAGACACAGCAGACACACCGGTCTTTCAGGCGCTACATTCGCTTCCACATTTAGTTTTCGGTTGACTTTTGTTTGTCTCATTACCTTTGTCTCTCTCCGCCTTTATCTCCTCATCGCTGTTAAATATTTCTCCATGTTGTCTCTTGAGGGTTTGTTCAGTAAACTTAATATCACTTGCTCTGTGATTTCTTGTTATGCGCCCCCCCCCATGCACCGCACTGCGCCCCCCCAGGGGGGCGCGCCCCACTATTTGAGAAGCACTGACCTAACGCCAATTGCTCTCTGGGCACAGTGCACTGGTGGACACACTTCACCAGTGTGTATGTGTGTGTTCGACTGCATGGATGGATTACATGTGGAGGACTAATTCCTCTGAAGTCTCAACTGAATATAATTGATTTAAATATATGGCCTAGCTTCAAACTTGCTTTTTAGGCTACATATAGAATATAGTTAAGTAACAAGTGTCTGTGTGTGTGTCTGTGTGTGTCTCTGTGTGTGTGTGTGTGTGTGTGTGTGTGTGTGTGTGTTTAGACATCATGTCGGATAAAAGTGAGTTAAAGGCCGAGTTGGAGAGAAAGAAACAGCGACTGGCTCAGATCAGAGAGGAGAAGAAACGAAAAGAGGAAGAACGAAAGAAGAAAGAAGTGAGTGTGTTCATTTTTTGTTGATCATAAGAACTATTCCTTTTATTTATATATCAATCTTTGACACATAAACATTTGCATGCTCACATCTATACCTGGAACAGTGTTTGATGGGTCATAGTGAAATGTTACTTTACCCAAAAGAAGATATAACAGAGTTCTAATCAAATGTAAAGTGACTACATACAGAAACCTGACATGTGTTAATAAAAAATAATTAATGTCATGATTTTAGTGAGGGCGGCTTAGTGGTTAGCATGTTCTCTCAGCGCTAGGGATTCCCGAATCCCAATCTGGGCGGAGTTTCCATGTTCTCCCCGTGTCCGCGTGGGTTTCCTCCGGGTTCTCCGGTTTTCTCCCACAGTCCAAAAACATGGATCAAGTCAATTGAATTCTCCAAATTGCTCCATATAGAGTGTGTCTGAGTGAGTGAGTGTGTGCACAGTGATAGATTGGTGCCCTGTCCTGGTTGTATCTTCCCAGCGCCCGAGACGTTCTCCCCTGGATGAGTATGGGGAACCCCACCTCGACCCTAGTAGATGATTAAGCGGAAGATAATGGATGGATGGATGGATGGATGGATGGATGATTTTAGTGGCTTAGTGGTAACACATTCGGCTCTCAGCCCTGGGGTTTAATCCCGATCTGGGTAGAGTTTCTATGTTCTCCCCGTTTGTTGAGGAAACTCCTCTGGTTTCCTCCCACAGTCCAAGAACATGGATTCAAGGTAAATTGAATGTTCTAAATTGCCCTACATAGTGTGTGCTTTTGTGTGTGTCTGTGTGAGTGAGTGTGCCTAGAGATAGCTTGGCGCCCTGTCCTGGGTGTATCTGCCCAGTGCCAGAAACGTTCTCCTCTGGATGAGCATGGGGAACCCCCTCACCTCACGATGAAATTAGAGCAGTGATTCTCAATTATTTTCTGTTAAGCCCCCCCCCCTAGGAAGAAGAAAACATTTTGCGCCCCCCCCCACATGCACACCCCCCTCACCTCACCCCCCCCACATGATTTATCCCCCCAAATTTATCAAAAATGGGATAAATTATTTTTACACGCTCACTGTAGTATGATTTGTCTATAAATTTGTTATAAATCCACCTCTTTTATAACAATGTATCCTTATTAACAATAAAGAAAACAAAAAAGAAAAAAATATAGATCAACTTAGAACAAAGAATAATTTGATTAACTTTGTTTTTTAGTTTGTAACAGAAACGAATAAAATCCTTATTTAAACGTGAAACATTTTTGAACTGACTGGCATTTGATACTGAAAAATGAAATGATATAAAATCAATAAATAATAATAAATTCAAATTCATCAGCAACATTCATTCTGGAGCTCAATTTATTATTAACACTTTAACATACAAATCAAAAATGAATACAACAATTTGTGCTGTTTTTTTTTTTGTTTTTTTTTGAGGAAGTCAGAACTAATGTCTCCAACGTGTCCGTTTTGCAGCACAGCTTTTCTGAAGTAGTTTTTATAAAGCGTTATGTTTGCTGGTTATACTCGTCACGTTTACGATTAAAAAACTCAAGCGGTTATCAGTGTGATCAGGGTGTCATATCTTTAAGTGACGTCTTCATTTATTTGGCTTCACGCTGTTCGCTTCCAACATTTAAAGACACAGAAGACACACCGGTCTTTCTTCGTCTCCACCTTTGTTACAGTGAAGTTACAGTTACAGTGAAGTTACAGTTACAGTGAAGTTACAGTTACAGTGAAGTTACAGTGAAGTTACAGTTACAGTGAAGTTACAGTTACAGTGAAGTCACAGTTACAGTGAAGTTACAGTTACAGTGAAGTTTCGGTGAAGTCACAGTTACAGTGAAGTTACAGTTACAGTGAAGTCACAGTTACAGTGAAGTTACAGTTACAGTGAAGTTACAGTTACAGTGAAGCCAGGCTCTACAGACACTTCGTCATTTAGTTTTCGGTTGACTTTTGTTGCTCTCATTATCTTCGTCTCTCTCTGCTTTTCTCTGTTAAATATTTCTCCATGTTGTCTCTTGAGGGTTTGTTCAGTAAACTTAATATCACTTGCTCTGTGATTTCTTGTTATGCGCCCCCCCCATGCACCGCACTGCGCCCCCCCAGGGGGGCGCGCCCCACTATTTGAGAAGTACTGTATTAGAGGATTAAGCGGAAGATAATGAAAGAATTTATTAATGAATGATTTCTAATAAAGGGTTAAAAGCAGCTATTTTGACTTCAACAAGCTTGATCATAGCAGCTGTAATAAACCATCTTTATCTGCAAAGCTTACAGTATGTGTCATCGTTTTGGATATCTGTCGAAAATATATGCATATTTTAGAATCCTGTCATAGCTCTGTGAGTGACCTCTGACTCCTGTTCTCTCTTCAGAGTGACGTACGAAAGGAAGTTGCCCCTTCAGCTAGTGATGATTCAGAACTGGAGAGAAAGAGAAGAGAGGCAGAAGCTCTGCTGCAAAGCATGGGCATCACTGATCCAGCTATGGGTATAATGCCACTACGGGATTGTGGGATATGTAGTTTCATCTGCTGTGGCTCTGAGATCTGTTCAAACCCCTTAGATTCCAACTTAATTTGATTTTGCCTTTAATATATTTGATAAATTAATGCAGGCACCTTTAATAGAAATCAATACAGGGTTAATTAATTTTTGTTGTAGAGAATATAATTTAAAATTGTTTTATCATTCAGCCTAGTACATTAATCTGGGTATTTTTAAATGTTTATCCATCTCATATAAGAAATATGTTTAAATATTTCAGCATACAGTTAACACATCAAACAAATTCAGTATGAAATTTGCTACGTTTTATGATTTAGTTCTTTCCAAACTGCTGAATTCAATTAGTAAATAATAACTAAGCAAAAAAAGACTCATGGTTGCTTAGTGGTTAGCATGTTTGCCTCTCAGTGCTGGGGATCCAGGTTCGAATCCAAATCTAGATGGTGTTTCCATGTTCTCCCTGTGTCTGCATGGGTTTTCTCTGGGTTCTCCGGTTTCTTCCCATTGTCTAAAAACATAGATTGACGGTAAATTGAATGCTCTAAATTGCCCCATATAGTGTGTTTGTGTGAGTCTGTGCCCAGTGATAGAGTGGCACCCTGACCTGGGTGTATCTGCCCGGCACCCGGACCGTTTGACCCTGGATGGGCATGGGGAACCCCCCTACGACCCTAGTAGGTCTAGAGGATATAGCGGATGATAATGAATGAATTAAGCATAAAAATATGTTTTACTCTGCAGATACACCCAGGACAGGGCACCTATCCATCGCTGGGCACACACACACACTCACTCACACTATATGGGGCAATTTAGAGCAACCCATTGACCTTGAATCCATGTTTTTGGAGGAAACCGACGAACCTAGAGGAAACCCTCACAGACACTATTTGGTCATTTTTTGGACGCTTTTATCCAAAGCGACTTACAAGGTGAACACAGGGTTAATCACAACATCCCTGGAGCAATGAGGGTTAAGGGTCTTGCTCAAGGACCCACAACTTCAGTGGACCTGGGATTTGAACCGCCAACCTTCAGATTGATAGCCCAACGCCTTAACCACTGAGCTACCGTGCCCTACCTGCAGTACCGTACCTGCAGTACCGTTGATGAGAACACGGAACCTCTACCCACATCGGGTTTCCAGCCTGGATCCCCAATGCTGAGAGGCAGACATGCTAACCACTATACCATTGTGGAACATCATTTTCATTTTATTTGTAAATGAGAATCTGGAACCACTATGGTTGGGTTGCTACATACTTTTTGTCCATATTCTGTAAATCCATTGTACATGTTTAAACTGTTGTCCAAAATGTGTATTAGCATGTAGCAATTACCTCCTCTGTCAAATCACCCTGTCCTTTTTTAAAAATGAATCTTTCATTTATTTTTTTGGTTAAACTGTTTAATTCATCGTATGTTAAAATCTGCATGATCTCTAACCAAAGCGTCTTTTGTCTCCTCTCATCCCGTTTTTGTTCCTTTTGGCTCTTTTTTTTTTTTTTTTTAACTTTCCTGCTACATTCTTGCTGCTTCTCACTCACCTCCTGTGCTGTTTGTCCGAATCTTCTTTTCATGTCTCCCGCACCTCGCTGCCTGCAAGTAGTTCAGCCTCTGCGAGTAGTAACAGAGGATACCTGTCTTTTTCATTATTTAGTCCCCCAACCCACGTCCCCCTCTGGTGGGGTAGGAACCCCGAGTGAAACGGGCAGCCAGGACTCGGGAGATGGCACCGCCGGTCCCAGGTACCCTCAGCGATGCTGAAAGCGCTGACCTATTAAATTATTATTAAACATGATACCTGCATGATACCTACAGTTTGTCTAGGTTGCCAAGACCCAATGTTTAAAATTTTGCATGATTATCCGATCGTTTAAACACAAACGCACAACAGTACACTTATCATTCTTCCAGTTCTTTATTAATAAGCTCTGTATTAAGGTCATGTTGCCTGCTTTTTACTGATTAACAGTAAACATGAGATTTGAACGTCTATTGTCTCATTAACAAACGTTGCTGTTGGACTCTTCTGTGTGCATGCTTCTGTGTATGTATGTATGTATGTATGTATATATGTATGTATGTATGTGTGTGTATGTGTGTAACAGGACTCTGCATTGGGATTCTGACCCCTCCACTCTCCTGCTGCATTTAGACTCTCAGCATGGGTACTGATTACTAACAATTTCTGTTTTCACAACTTACACATGACGCTGCACATCTTACAATACAGTATACAGTACTCCCTCAGATAGGTTGTGACCTTTACAACCCAAACCATATCTCAGGTGGCGGTACACTTACATACGTTTATCCTAATAATAATAACATTTTATAATAGGGGTGAGCTGCAATATTCGCTGATTCGACGATTCGATTCGGAGAACCGTAGTCGACTATGAACCTCATAGTCGAATGTACCATTTTGACCACATGGGGGTGCCCATGGCTGCTGCTAAGCATTAGTTTTTACATGAAATGTCTTTGTTTTCATTATATATATAGCCTTTTGTCAAATAAAATCATCCTAATTTCTAGAAAAAAAAAGAAAAAAGAAAAACAAAAAAAAAAAGTTTTCTTTTGTTAGAAAAACAAGTAAAATATATATAATTTTTTTTTAAAAACTACGCCCTCAGCGCCATCTTGTGGTGAAATTTTAACTGATTCGACTATGAAAATCTTTAGTTGAATACAGCCCTATTTTATAATAATATTTTAATAATATTTAAAAAAATGATAAAAAACATTCCACATTCGCCTCTCATCGCTGGGGATTCCAGGTTCGAATTCCAATCTAGGTGGAGTTTCCATGTTCTCCCCGTGTCCGCGTAGATTTCCTCTGGGTTCTCCTGTTTCTTCCCACAGTCCAAAAACATGGATTCAAGCTAAATCGAATGCTCTAAAATGCCCTATATAGAGTGTGTTTGTGTATCTGTGTGAGTGTGTGTGCCCAGTGATAGATTGGCGCCCTGTCCTGGGTGTATCTGCCCAGCGCCCGAAACGCTCTCCCTAGTAGAGAATTAAGCAGAAGATAATGAATGAATGAATGAAGGACTTAACGAGAGCACCTACAGACCAGGTTCTTGATCGTTCTAGGACACTAGGGGAAGTCCTGTCCACCCTAGCTGCTAAGAGCACACACTGCCTGCGGGAGTTGATGCTTTGCTGCTACAACGAGACGACAATTTGGGCGGTTTATTGGCACGCTAATGCATTGCATGCATGATTTTTACTTTTAGAGGAGGAGTAGTATGATTTATAACACTTAGCCGTCGCAAAACACAGAAAGTTGAAACACGGCACTTATTCAGGACAAGGTAAAGGGGAGAAAACCAGGAGGTGAACTGCACTAGTCAAACTTCCATGTGCTAAAATTGCGAGAGGGCTGACTAACATGAACCCAGGACATATCTATCAAGAGATGGCAATTAAGTGAGTATGTCCCAGTGTTGCTGGGACTCTGAGATTATGTGCAGTCAGCACTCCCAGCGTGTAACCACAACTGGAGCAAATCCCATTGTGGTTACACCTGTGCCTCATTATCAGCCTTGTGGTTGAAGCAAAAAAAAAAAAAAAAAAAAAACTCTAACCACAGCTACATTACACTCACCCTGAGGTTAGCAAATATTTGCCGGGCAAATACACAGACAAGCACATTCACATACTTGTACATATAAGCAGCTCACCTACTAACAAGGAGAACCAAACCTTTTAAAGGAAACCAACACTGGGACAACATGCCAACTCAACTCAGTGCTCTACCTCATGAACTGAATTTCACTATACGGCAAGAGAGGGATCCTGCGTCAAACTGCAACATCATGAAACCTGCTTTACATCAAATCAATTCAATTTGAAAGAATTAGAATTCTAGTTTGTGTGTTCATAGTGTTTGTGTGTGTGTGTGTGTGTGTGTGTGTGTGTCTGTGATACACCCAGACGCGGTCCTCTTAAACTTGGCATGGCTAAAGTGACTCAGGTCAACTTTCCCCCACGAGAGTTGGTTTCTTACTCTAAAGAGACGCAGACACTCACGGCTCCCACAACGCAGCCTCAAGGTAGTACACCCCCACCGACCTCCATTATAGAATAGGCTTATCCATTCTATTAGGGTGTATCAGTGTGATGAGAAATAGTTATCTCACTGTGTTTTCCTAGCTGAAGATGAAAATGAGGAAGAGAATCTCCTTGAGATTCAAGCTGCACAAGAGCCTGCACAGGAACACGAAGCTCAAAAAGAGGAAGAGGAGGGTAAGACTGTATTATTGATTATTATTTTTATTATTATTATTATTATTATTATTAATGAGTTTGGGGAGGTAGCTTATTGAGCTATTAATATGATGTTTGGGTTCAAGTTTCAAATTCATTAAAGTGACCAATGTGGGATCCTGAGCAATGCTCATTACCCCCTAACCCTCATTGATCCAGGGATGCTGCATCATGGCCCATCCTAATCATTATGCTGGGATACTTGTAGGTCACTTTGGAAAAAAGGCATCTGCAAAATGTCCTCATGTAGCTCACGGCATGAAGCAGGCAGGGAGCATGCGTGGTTCACGCGGCTTTGCTTTCATGCGCTGAACCGGCGGATCGGCGACTTATTGTGTCACATTGAGACCAAAAGCCAATGGAGGCTACAGCTTTTGTTTAGACCAGCGTCCTCATGTCTAAACACACATTCAAGGATTCATGGAGACCTTATTGTCATTTGCATCACATGTGGTACATGAAATGACACACATTTATTATATTTAATAAATATAAAATATAAGGCGGCACGGTGGCTTAGTGGTTAGCACGTTCGCCTCTCAGTGCTAGGGATTCCTGGTTCGAATCCCCATCTGGGTGGAGTTTCCATGTTCTCCCCGTGTCTGCGTGGGTTTCCTCCGGGTTCTCCGGTTTCCTCCCACAGTCCAAAAACATGGATCAAGTCAATTGAATTCTCAAAATTGCCCCATATAGAGTGTGTCTGTGTGAGTGAGTGAGTGTGTGCCCAGCGATGGATTGGCACCCTGTCCTGGGCCTATCTGCCCAGCGCCTGAGACGTTCTCCCCTGGATGGGCATGGGGAACCCCACCGCGACCCTAATAGAGGATAAAGCGGGAGATAATGAATGAATGAAAAATATAAAATATAATATATTGCAGCAACTATAAAATATAAAAATTTAAAATGAAAAAGAATAAATAAATAAAAATAAAAAGATTAGCAGCATTCATTCAGTTATTATTCATTCATATAATCCTCTTTGGGGTTGCGGATGGTTTCCAATCCTCATCCAGGTGGAGAACGCCATACACCATTCACGGGGGAGATTACCTTAGTCGTTGGGCAGATACACCCAGGACAGGGTGCCTATTTGTCACTGGGTACACTCACTAACACAGACACACATACAAATACACACTATATGGGGCAATTCAGAGCTTCGATTTAGCTTGAATCCATGTTTTTGGACTGTGGGAGGAAACCCAGGTGTACATGGGGAGAACATGGAAATTCCACCCAAATCAGAATTTGAACCTGGATCCATTAGCAGCATGGTATATGTTAAATTACATTTGGTCATTTAGCAAACGCTTTTATCCAAGTATCCCAACTTGGTTGTGGTCGGAACACTGTGTTGCTACAGCCCTCCCTGGAGCAATTGGGATTAAGGTTCTTGCTCAAAGACCCACATTGGTAACTTGGACATGTGCTTTGAACCCAGAACCTTCTGATTGATAACCCAACACCCTAACCACTAAGCTAGCACCCCCGACATTACATACATGTTAACCAACCTTTTCAATCCTGCAGCTTTTTCTAATTAAACCAGCACTGTATTTTGGAATCCCCTTTTTGAACCTGTCTCGTTTTTTTGTGGTCTCTTCAGCACCCCCGCACGATCTGACGGAGGAAGAGAAGGAACAGATCCTTCACTCAAATGAGTTCCTGACGTTTTTCGATCACAGCTCCCGGATGGTGGAGCGCGCACTCTCAGAGCAGGTGGATGTCTGCTTCGACTACAGTGGCCGTGACCTGCAGGACAAGGAAGGGTGAGCCGTGCGTCTGTGTGTTTGTGGTTTGCCGTCGACTGACAAGCATTAGGATCATGACCTTATGCTTTTTGGTGTGTGTGTGTTCAGAGACACTCAAGATGGAACCAAGTTGTCTTTGAATAGACAGTTTACCGATGAGCGCTGGTCCAAACATAGAATTGTTACCTGTCTGGACTGGTCACCTCAGGTCTGCTTTCATCCCACACACACACACACACACACACACACACACACCATTTAATAGTCTTAATCTCTTTCTCTCTCTTTTAGTACCCAGAGTTGTTGTTAGCATCATACAGCAGTAATGAAGAAGCTCCTCATGAACCCGATGGTGTTGCTCTGGTGTGGAATATGAAGTATAAGAAAACCACACCTGAGTATGTTTTCCACTGTCAGGTCAGCAAGCCCCATTAGTTTACCATTCTCTACTTTACTTTCCTTTTTAAAAAAATATATATATAAATACATGCTTATATAGACTACTGTGTACACATGTGATTTGGATCCCCTCCCTGCACCCATGATGCTAAAACTGCCCGTTCTTGCAGATTCCTTCTTTACAACATCAAGAAGCTCAGACCTTTCTTGATTAAACATGCTACCCAATTGTTAATTCAAGTTCCGTTCTCCCAGCTTGCACAATCAGGCCTCTACAACTGATTCAAAACTCTGCAGCCCACTTTCGTTCAACCAACCCAAGCGAACTCATGTCACTTCATTACTCCTCACTCTCTCTATTGGCTCCCTCTAGCTGCTCGCCTGACAAGGCACTGATTCTGGCCTACAGAACAATCTCTTGACATGGCTCCCCCTACCTTTAATCTATATTTCCAAAATTCACTCCAACTCATTAACTTTGTTCTAGTGAAGAATGTCGTCGTGTGTTCAGTTATACAGTTTTCCATAAGGGGGCTTTGTGTGTGTTTGTGTATCTAGTCTGCAGTGATGTCAGCAGCATTTACTCAGTTTCATCCCAACATGGTGGTTGGAGGAACATACTCAGGGCAGATAGTCCTCTGGGACAACCGTAATAATAAACGTACACCGTACAGAGAACGCCATTATCTGCCTCAGCACATACAGTACGTATACACACACACACACACACACACACACACACACATTTACATGACATAATTTGTGTACAGTTTCTCACCTTGCTCTTGCTCTCCTCAGCACCCAGTGTATTGTGTGCGTGTTGTAGGCACTCAGAATGCTCACAATCTCATCAGCATCTCTACCGATGGTAAAATGTGCTCCTGGAGCCTGGACATGATGTCCACCCCTCAGGTAACACATTTGTTTTAACAAACACTAATGCACAAACCTTAATCTTACAGTTAAGTCACCCTGTGTGTGTGATTGTGTGTGTAGGACAGTCTGGAACTGGTGTTCAAACAATCAAAATCTGTAGCGGTTACCTCCATGGCATTTCCTCTAGGAGACGTCAATAACTTTGTGGTGGGCAGTGAAGATGGTACCGTTTATACAGCCTGCAGGCATAGCAGGTAGGGGTGTGTGTTACGTTTTTCTGCCTGTCAATCCTTCATCCTTCAATCTTACATCAACCAAGTGTAAATGCCATAGTGAGGACTAATAATCAACATTTTTTTTAATTTTAATTTTATTGAATGGTACTGTGGCTTAGTGGTTAGCACGCTCGCCTCTCAGCACTGAGGATTCCTGGTTCAAATCCCAGTCTGGGTGGGGTTTCTATGTTCTCCACCGGTCCAGGTGGGTTTCCTCCGGGTTCTCCGGGTTCCTCCCATAGTCCAAAAACATGGATGAAGGTCAATTGAATTCTCCAATTTACCAAATACAGTTTGTGTGTGTGTTTGTGTGGGTGAGTGTTAATGGATTGGCGTCCTGTCCTGGGTGTATCTGCCCAGCGCCCGAGGCGTTCTCCCCTAGATAGGCATGGGGGACCCCCCCTGCGACCCTAGAGGATGAAGCGGAAGATAATGGATGGATGGATGAATGGTATGTGATTCTCCTGCGCTACTTTTGCGAACTACAGGCCAATTACTACACACATTCATGATATACATATGTACACACAACAGAGAGATTTAATGCTTGTCGGCTTTAAGGACATTTGTGTAATAATTGGTTAAATGTGTCTCTTTATTGAATGAGTTAAAGAAAACCAAGATAAAGTAAACTAAAGGGTTAAAAAAGGATAATTATTCATTATCTTCTGCTTAATCCTCTACTAGGGTCACAGGGGGTTTCCAATGCCCATCCAGGGGAGAGCGTTTTGGGCGCTGGGCAAATACACATAAGACAGGGCTCCAAACTTACACTGGGCACACTCAGTCACACAAACACACACTATATGGGGCAATTTAGAGCATTGAATTTACCTTGAATCCATGTTTTTGGACTGTGGGAACCGGAGAACCAACTGGAAACCCACACAGACACGAGCGTGGAAACCACCCAGATCGGAATTTGAACCTGGATCCCCAGCGCTGAGAGGCAAAAGTGCAAATCACTAAGCCACCGTGCCACCCCAAAAAGTATATTGTTACAATTTAAACTATAAGGACAAAACACGCAGAGCATTAAAGTTATGTGAGGTTTGGTAAAAAGTGTCAGATAATAATATATAGTGAAGTTAAGTGTGTGTGTGTGTGTGTGTGTGTGTGTGTGTGTGCAGTAAAGCAGGGATTAATGAGATGTTTGAAGGTCATCATGGTCCTGTTACGGGACTCGACTGCCACACTGCTGCCGGACCTGTTGATTATTCTCACCTCTTCATCACATCATCCTTTGACTGGACTGTTAAACTGTGGAGCACCAGGGTAACACACACACACACATATATACACTCATGTTTCCACTCCACATTTCCATTTATTATATATATATATATATATATGTCACGGTAGTCTACTTCGGGATAAAGCGGCTACGCATAGGAAGTGCAGAGCCGCCGCGCTTTAACACGCTGAAGGGAGCCAGGCGCGCAGGTAGCAGAAAATCGGGTTTATTAAAGGTGTAGGGAAACCACAAAACATGAGGTACGAACAGACTAGTGACATTAAACAACCGGCCAGCACCGAGGACGAGAAACAACGGAAATAAATACAAAAAGACACCCGACCACGTGCACAAGACAAACCAATGACAATAAGGAGTTAATTAACTAAACTAATGACACATGAACGTTAATTAACTCAACCGAAAGGAACGAAACACAGAACAGGTGACAGGTGCCCTAGGCACCTGTTACAATATATATATATATATATATATATATACTGTATAAATATATATATAATATAAAATATATATAATATATATATATATATATATATATATATATATATATATATATATATATATATATATATATATATATATATATATATATATATATATATATATATATACACACAGTGGGGTGAGTTTGGGCAACCATGTTAATTTTCCTGATTTACCTTTATAAATCTTTTTTTGTTTGAATAAAAAAAATCAGTTAAATATATCATATAGGGGACAAACACAGTGATATTTGAGAAGTGAAATGAAGTTTATTTGATTTACAGAAAGTGTGAAAAAAATTGCTCAAACTAAATTAGGCAGGTGCGTAAATTTGGGCACCACAAAAAAAACCTTAACTCAATATTTAGTATATCCTCCTTTCGCAGAAATAACAGCCTGTAAACGCTTCCTATAGCTTCTAATGAGAGTCTGGATTGTGGCTGAAGGTATTTTAGACCATTCTTCTTTACAAAACATCTCTAGTTCATTCAGGTTTGATGGTTTCTGAGCATGGACAGCTGTGACACATTTCAATAATGTTCAGGTCTGGGGACTGAGATGGCCATTCCAGAACGTTGTACTTGTTCATCTGTATGAATGCCTTAGAAAATTTGGAGCAGTGTTTAGGCTCGTTGTCTTTTTGGAAGATCCAGCCCCGACGCAGCTTCAGCTTTGTCACCGATTCCTGGACATTGGTGTCCAGAATCTGCTGATATTGATTGGAATCCATGCAGCCCTCAACTTTAACAAGATTCCCAGTCCCTGTTCTGGCCACACAGCCCCACAGCATGATGGAACCTCCACCAAATTTGACTGTAGTTAGTAGGCATTTTTCTTGGCGTGCGGTGTTTTCTTGGCTTTATCCTCCATTCATAACAGCCCTTGTTATGCCCAAATAACTCTATTTTAGTTCCATCAGTCCACAGCACCTTATTCCAAAATGTAGTTGGCTTGTCCAAATGTGCTTTAGCATACCTCAAGCGGCTCTGTTTGTGATGTGGGCGGAGAAAAGGCTTCCTCTGCATCACTCTCCCATACAGCATCTCCTTGTGTAAAGTGCGCCAAATAGTTGAACGATGCACAGTGACTCCATAAGCAGCAAGATGATGTTTAGGTCTTTGGTGCTGGTCTGTGTGTTGACTCTGACTGTTCTCAACATCCTTCGCTTCTGTTTTACTGAGGTTTTTCTTGGTCTGCCACTTCGAGCCATGACTTGAACTGTGCCTGTGGTCTTCCATTTTCTCACAATGTTTCTCACAGTAGAGACTGAAAGCTGAAATCTCTGAGATAGCTTTCTGTATCCTTCCCCTAAACCATGACGGAGAACAATCTCTGTTTTCAGGTCATTTGAAAGTTGTTTTGAGACTCCCATGCTGCGACTCTTCAAACAAGATGCAAAGAGGAGAAAAACCTACAATTGCCCCCCTTAAATACCCTTTCACATAATTGATGTCACATGTGTATGGAGGTCAAGGATCACTGAACTTACCAAACCAAATTTGAGTTCCAATAATTAATTCTAATGGTTTTGAAATCAATAAAATTTCAACAGTGCCCAAATTTATGCACCTGCCTAATTTTGTTTAACCAATTATTGCACACTTTCTGTAAATCATATAAAATTCATTTCACTTCTCAAATATTACTGTGTTTGTCCCCTTTATGATATATTTAACTGATTTTTTTCCAAACAACAAATGATTTATAAAGGTAAATCAGGAAAATTAACAAGGCTGCCCAAACTTTTGCACCCCACTGTATATACAGTGGAGGAAATAAGTATTTGATCCCCCACTGACTTTAAAAGTTTTAATACAAAAAAACAAATGAAACGTCTCATAATTTTATGCCAGTTTTATTTTAACAGTGCCACATAGAATATCGGAGAAATTTGGAGAATGGAGAAAATTACATGAAATGAGAAATATAAAATAGTTTGCATTTCATTGAGGGAAATAATTATTTGATCCCCTAGTAAAACCATGACTAATGTTGGCTCCCACAGACCACTGACACACCCTAATCACAGTGAAGTCATTACCTGAATGAGAGACACCTGTCCCAAATTATCACCTGTATAAAAGGCCACCTGGCAACAGTCTCAGTGACACTCCAACATCTCCACCAAGGGCAAGAGTAAAGAGCCGTCTAAAGATGTCAGGGACAAAATTGTTGACCCACACAAGGCTTGAATGGGCTATAAAGTCATAAGTAAGAAGCTGTATGAGAAGGTGCCACCAAGTATTAAATGATGTTTTACTAGGGGATCAAATACTTATTACAATGAAATGCAAATTATTTTTTATTTCTCATTTCATGTAATTTTCTCAATTTTTCTTTTAATTTTCTATGTGTCACTGTTAAAATAAAGCTGGCATAAAATTATGAGACGTTTCATTTGTTTTTTTGTATTAAAACTTTTAAAGTCAGTGGGGGATCAAATACTATTTGATATGTATCTAATTCTGAATGTATGAATCACAGAAATTTTGCTATATTGTGGGATTTTGCACTATATATGTTGTTAAAATTACATTGGTTCAAAAGTATAAAATATATAAATAATAAAAGAAATATAATGCCGCCACTTGTAAAACAATAATAACAATGCAATTTTATTTATAAGGGCCTTTCAGAGTACACAAGGACACTTCCAGAAACTCACAATCCCCCCCAAAAAAGTGCATGCAGTGGTATGTTGGGTATTTTTGTGTTTTGGGGGTTTGTATCCAGGTAACCTTACTGGCCCTCAGAGGAATCCTCCAGCTAATTAGGGGAGGGGCTTAATGGTTTAATGGAGGGGTTGGTGGCTTGAAGAGGAGGTTCCTGACTGAGGAGCAAGAAGAAATAGCTTAAGGGGGATTGTGAGATCGTACATGCCTGATAAGATCTGTTGTATGTTAAATGTCAGTGTTTCACCTTTTTTTTGTGTGTGCAATAAACCATGAAGGTTAAAAATTCATTTCTGGAGTCCAGCCTAATTTATCGAGGTCAACCGATAGGATTAACTTTAACAGGATTACCTTCTGCTCTGTCTGTATGTTTGTAGAATACTAAGCCGCTGTATTCATTTGAGGATAACTCAGATTATGTGTATGATGTCATGTGGTCTCCTGCTCATCCGGCGTTGTTCGCATGCGTTGACGGTGTTGGACACCTCGACCTGTGGAACCTCAACAATGAGACTGAGGTACACACACACACACACACACACACACACACACACACACACACATGGCTGTCCAAACCTTTACTGTGTGTAATTGTATAAAGTTACGGTGTATAAGTTACGGTGGCACGGTGGCTTAGGGTTAGCACGTTCGCCTCTCAGCACTAGGGATTCCCGGTTCGAATCCCCATCTGGTGGAGTTTCCATGTTCTCCCCGTGTCTGCGTGGATTTCCTCCGGGTTCTCCGGTTTCCTCCCACAGTCCAAAAACATGGATCAAGTCAATTGAATTCTCCAAAATTGCCCCATATAGAGTGTGTCTGTGTGAGTGAGTGATGTGTGCCCAGCGATGGATTGGCGCCCTGTCCTGGGTCTATCTGCCCAGCGCCTGAGATGTTCTCCCCTGGATGGGCATGGGGAACCCCACCCTAATAGAGGATAAAGCGGGAGATAATGAATGAATGAATGAATGAACACTAAGTTACAAAAGGGCATTATTGTGAATAAATCATGGGAAAGAGTTCTGAGTAGTGGTGTATTCAACTAAAGATTTTCATAGTCGAATCTGATTCGTCAGATTTATAGTCGAATCATTTAAAATTTCACCACAAGATGGCGCTATAAGCGTAGTTTTTAAAAAATATTTTTTAAATATATTTTACTTGTTTTTCTAACAAAAGAAAACCTTTTTTTTTTGTTTTTCTTTTTTTCTTTTATTTTTCTAGAAATTAGGATGATTTTATTTGACAAAAGGCTATATATATAACGAAAACAAAGACATTTCATGTAAAAACTAATGCTTAGCAGCAGCCATGGGCACCCCCATGTGGTCAAAATGGTACATTCGACTATGAGGTTCATAGTCGACTAAGGTTCTCCGAATCGAATCGTCGAATCAGCGAATATTGCAGCTCACCCCTAGTTCTGAGTGTTGTTAGGCATGATTCATAATGGAGTACAGTTACACCTCTTTCCCTTGATTTATTCACAAAACTACACAACCTTGAGTGCCTTATTAGCTAATAAAACAGTTACAAATACACTCTAATAAAAAAAAAAACAAGGTTTAATTCATAAATGCTTTTATTGAACGCAAAATCGTTAATAAACTCATCTTCTCTGACGTAACCTAGTCCGTTTGAAAACTGATTGCTAAGTAACAGGTTTCCGGTTTCTTTAACAATCAAATATAGTGGCTGAAATACATAACACACTTTATAAAAAACATCAGTAAATTAAGAAGGGATAAAGTGATCTACTTTGCCTACTGTGCTTGCACACAGAGGAATTAGTCCTCCACATTCAACCCAATCCGTGCAGTGAAACACACACACACACATATACACACACTGGTAAAGTGAGTACACATGCCAGGGAGCCATTTGGGTTAGGTGCCTTTCTCGAGGGCACTTCAGCCACTTCAGTTGGCACTGCAGGCAAAATAAATAATTTTATTATTATTATAAATATTATTATTATCCATTATCTTCCACTTTATACTCTATTAGGGTCGCGGGGGGGTTCCCCATGCCCATCCAGGGGAGAACGTTTCGGGCACTGGGCAGATACACCCAGTACAGGGCGCCAATCTATCACTGGGCACACACTCACTCACACAGACTTGCACACAAACATACTCTATATGGGGCAACTCCACCCAGATTGGGATTCGAACCGGGAATCCCTAGCGCTGAGAGGTGAATGTGCTAAACACTAAGCCACCGTGCCGCCCTATTATTATTATTTTTATTATTATTATTATTATTATTATTATTATTATTATTATTATTATTATTATTAATAAACAAATGGTTCAAGTTCAAGTTATTTATTTCTATAGCGCTTTTTACAACAGTACATTGTCACAAAGCAGCTTTACAGAATGAAAAGCCTTTAAACCCCCAAAGAGCAAGCCGAAGCAACAGTGGCAAGAAAAAAACTCCCTGTTATGTTGTTATTTAAGGAAGAAACCTTGGGAGGACCAAGACTCAGTGGGGGACTCATCCTCCTTGAGCGGCCAGGCAGCAACAACAGTGTAGGACAGCTATGTACAGATATTAAACAAATGGAAAAACTAACAACTGGAAAACTATATGTGAGTCCATTAGGGGGCGTCCTGCAGGACCGCCAGTCCAATTGATATTCAGGTTCCATCCAGTATTCGTCAGCAGAGCCATGGATGAAGATCTCCAGGAAGCCGGTCACACTTCAAAAGAAACAGACAAGGAAGGCAGTTAGAGCTGATAATAAAGCACGGCATTTAATTAATAAGTAATTTATTGACACAGTGCAGCATGTGACTCCGGCATCACTGACTAGAGCAGCAGAACTAAAAGAGGCAGATACTGCAGGGTACATAGTTCAGATGGCGCCCCGGAACAGCATCATTTCAGCGCCACCCCCCCCCATTAATGATGAGGTGGGTGAAGAGGTGAAACGCCAGCATACAGCAAATGGTCAGGACTGCCGTGCGGTAGTTCAGCTGGTTACCCTAACATACAGACTTGTGCTAAGTTTTTAGCATCACTGTACCTTTAATTCATGTCTATGTGTGTGTTGATCAGGTTCCCTCCGCGTCTGTGTCGGTGGAGGGGAACCCGGCGCTGAATCGCGTACGCTGGGCAAATTCAGGAAAAGAGATAGCGGTTGGTGACTCTGAAGGTGGAGTTCACATCTACGATGTGGGAGAGGTAAGGCACATTCACACACATACGTTCGGCCTTACTATAGATGGAGAGTTCTATTTGAGGGTCCTTGAGCAAGACCCTCAACTCTTATTGCTCTTATTATTATTATTAGGGCTGCAACAATTAATCGATAAAATCGATAAAA
This sequence comes from Corydoras sp. C115, assembly GCA_019802505.1. Lineage (NCBI taxonomy): Eukaryota > Metazoa > Chordata > Actinopteri > Siluriformes > Callichthyidae > Corydoras > Corydoras sp. C115. The sequence continues at coordinate 74,715 of JAFMOC010000178.1, read as the reverse complement.
ATCGATTATGAAAAGTGTGTTGGGTTGCACAATATTCGTGTTACTCGCAATGTCGTAACTGCTTACGTCATCTGCAGCGCTGAAAAATAATAGCAGGTTGAAAAGAACGAGGCCAAACGGAATCTGCAAAACAAATTGTACATATGAAACATAGCCAACGCAGAAAAAAATCGAAACTGCGGGAGCACTTCACGCTTCACACAATAAAGAACGTGTAACATGCAAGCTCTGCGAAAATGAATTGACCGGCACGGAGCACCACGGTGATGATCCACCACCTGAAACTAAACATGTTGGAGTCACCGATGAGGATGAAGCTCAACAGCAGAGTACATCAATACAATATCCCGAGTTTCTTTAGTTTTGAAGTGAATCAACGTAACGGTGCAATGTAACACTATGAGAAGTATAGCATTAGTATAGCATGCTTTATGCTATTTTTGGTTGTTAACTGGATAATAACTGTGATGGAGAACGTGTGTTACTTTATATTTTTGTTTAATTATCTTAAGCAGTGTTTAAATGTGCTTTATAAATACATAAAACTTGGTGGCAATTAATGATTAAGCTTCACGTTTTAATTTTCTGAGAAAATATGAGTGAATACGGGCGGCACGGTGGCTTAGTGGTTAGCACGTTCGCCTCTCAGCGCTAGGGATTCCCGGTTCGAATCCCCATCTGGGTGGAGTTTCCATGTTCTCCCCGTGTCCGTGTGGGTTTCCTCCGGGTTCTCCGGTTTCCTCCCACAGTCCAAAAACATGGATCAAGTTAATTGAGTTCTCTAAATTGCCCCATATAGAGTGTGTTTGAGTGTGTGAGTGTGTGCCCAGCGATGGATTGGCGCCCTGTCCTGGGTGTATCTGCCCAGCGCCCGAGACGTTCTCCCCTGGATGGGCATGGGGAACCCCACCGCGACCCTAATAGAGGATAAAGCGGGAGATAATGAATGAATGAATATGAGTGAATACACTGCCCTCTGGGAGTGACAGGGATGAGGTAACATATTACAGCTACACAAATTTGTGTAATTTAGTATTTTGTTCAATTGCCCTTTGGGCTAATTGGATGCCTTAAACTCATACTGTAAATAAAAACCAGACATTTATTAACCTGCTTAATAATTCTACAGCGTAGTTGGTTTGGTTTTCTTCATAGCTACTGACTTGTGGTGTTCTAATTTGTAAGTCGCATTGGATAAAAGCGTCTGCTTAATGACTAAATGTAACGTAAAGATGTGGAATTTTTAAATTTTATTTAATTATCGATTCATCGATTAATCGAAAAAAAATAATCGACCGATTAATCGATTACCAAAATAATTGTTAGTTGCAGCCCTACTTATTATATAACCTTGTTTCATATGTACAATTTATCAACTTGTTTTGCAGATTCCGTTCGGCCTCGTTCTTTTCAACCCGCTATTTTTTTTCAGCGCTGCAGGTGACGTAAGCAGTTACGACATTGCGAGTAACACGAAAATTGTGCAACCCAACACACTTTTCATAATCGATTTTTATCGATTGTATCGATTAATTGTTGCAGCCCTAATAATAATAATATAATAATTTGGATAAAAGCGTCTGCTAAATGACCAAATGTAACTGATCACTGTATCGGGATTATATCAAACAGCTGCATTTAGAATCTAGAACCTTCACCTTTGCATCATTTTTTCGCACAGCAGATCGCCGTGCCGCGCCCAGACGAATGGAGCCGCTTCATAAAAACCCTCAGTGAGCTCAGTATGAACCAGGAGGAGGCAGAGGACCTGGCAAGCCAGCACCTCTGAGACTGATTTCATCGGAAATCAACTCAATGTATCCCCCCCCCCCCCCATCAACTTCCTTTTTTATCAAATTTGAGGATTATATTCCAGGGGGTGAGAATGGAGGTGGAAGTCTTATCTTAAATATTATTCCAACCAGCAGCAGCCGCATCATTATTTAGCATGGTGTCATTATTATTATTATCATTTTTCTGACATATTTATTTATATTACCAAATTAGAATTAATTTCCACTGTGCTGAGGATTACAGGTCTAGAGGCTCAGATTCCTGAAGGATTAAAACCATACAGGTTATTTTTATGACACATCTGAGTTATTGGGCTTGTATTATTTAAACTGAAGCAGACGTAGCTCCTAATGGAAGGGATCAAAATCCTGCAGTTCTAAAGGAGTGATATGTAAGGTGTGTGTGTAGGTTTGCACTTAGCTTTTATTGGCGTGAGTTGTGTTTAGAGTGAAGATACGATAAACTCGCACTAATGTCACTAATTCATGCTTTGCACTAAAATTATTTATGTTTGAACGACTGTTTTAATGCTACTACCTCTGCACTAGTGCAGACAGACAAACCACTCCGGAATTTAGTTAGTGAGTAAAAGTTAGTGAGTTCCTGAGTCAACTTATATTTATTTTAACAATATACCAATGTAACAATAGCTAACAATAGCTAACCAGTACACCATTGCGCTGCCCTATTTATTCATTTATATATCATCTTTCTCTTAGGGCGGCACGGTGGCTTAGTGGTTAGCACGTTCGCCTCTCAGCGCTAGGGATTCCCGGTTCGAATCCCCATCTGGGTGGAGTTTCCATGTTGTCTGCGTGGGTTTCCTCCCACAGGAACAAAATGTCCTCCCACATGTCCAAAAACATGGATCAAGTCAATTGAATTCTCCAAATTGCCCCATATAGAGTGTGTCTGTGTGAGTGAGTGTGTGCCCAGCGATGGATTGGCACCCTGTCCTGGGTCTATCTGCCCAGTGCCTGAGACGTTCTACCCTGGATGGGCATGGGGAACCCCTCTGCGACCCTAATAGAGGATAAAGCGGGTGATAATGAATGAATGAATGAATCTTTCTCTTAATCCTCTACTAGGGTCGGGGGGAGGGGGGGGGGGAACACACACAAACTACACGGGGCAATTTAGAGCACTCCATTTACTTTGAATCCATGTTCGGACTGTGGGAAGAAACCAGAGAACCCGGTGAAAACCCATGCGGACACTGGGAGAACATGGAAACTCATGTCCACCAATGTATTGCTGGACACACTAACATACACATAGGCACACATTGTATTGGGTAATTTACAGCATTCATTTGAATTCAGCATTCACTTTACCTTGAATCCATGTTGGAGGAAACCAGAGAACCCGGAGGAAACCCACACGCACACAGGGAGAACATGGAAACTCCACCCAGATGTAATAACCATTAAGCCATTGTGCCGCCTTATTTGGGAAAGAATAGGTTGTTCTAGAAAGCTCTATGTGCTCAAGTGTGGAACTGAAAATAGGATGCTGAAACATTGCTTTACTTTCAGGTATTTGACAATCAGCTGTGAGTGGTATTATTAAAAAAACAATAATAATTATTATTATGAATTATTAATGCAGCTACAGCCACGATGCCGCAGACTCGGATCAATCCCGACCTAGTACTCGATGGAAAGACACGTGTAATTTAGAACACATTCTTTAAGTAAAGATTCAGATTATACTTCTATCCAGGGTGCAAATAATTTAATAAACCACAAACTGAGTGACTTAGATAACAGGTGAGACTAATTATTAATTCTCAGAACATATCAGTAATCAGATTTTAAATTGAGCTTTGTAATTATTAAATTTCATACATGAATTTAAAAGCGCTGAATAGATTGAGTTTTATGAAGATGTGCTTTTGGTTTTGATACAGTTCATAAAACTAGTTTTAGGTAATAAACAGAAAAAAAACCAATGATTTGTAATTATAGGTTGCGTTTGTAAAGCAGGTTTAATTAGTTTTAGTAGGTTTGCAGTACTTTTTATATAAAACCCTGTAAATCATGATGTCCCTCTGGTGTTTACTGAGTGCAGACAACAGAAGCCTTAATCATTCAGATTTCTCTCAAGTGTAAACAAACACCGTCTGAAATCCACTCGCTATGTTCAGGAGTCGTTCTGTGAGAAAATGTATTCACTACACTAGCTAGCTTTGCTATTTATTAAGTTCGGTAAACCTGAAACCTACTTTGGAACATTTGTTACTAAAATCTACAATAAAAAAAAAACCTTTAAAAACACTTACTGACTTTTGTTTCTCTCTCACATGAATAAATCAAGAATATAAAGAATAAAATGTAAATGCAAATTAGGGTGGCACGGTGGCTTAGTGGTTAGCACGTTTGCCTCTCAGCGCTAGGGATTCCCGGTTCGAATCCCCATCTGGGTGGAGTTTCCATGTTCTCCCCGTGTCCGCGTGGGTTTCCTCCGGGTTCTTCGGTTTCCTCCCACAGTCCAAAAACATGGATCAAGTCAATTGATTTCTCAAAAATTGCCCCATATAGAGTGTGTCCGTGTGAGTGAGTGTGTGCCCAGCGATGGATTGGCGCCCTGTCCTGGGTTTATCTGCCCAGCGCCCGAGACGTTCTCCCCTGGATGGGCATGGGGAACCCCACCGCGACCCTAATAGAGGATAAAGCGGGAGATAATGAATGAATGAATGAATGAAAATGTAAATGCACTCCTACATTCGGTCATTTATTGGACGCTTTTATCCAAAGCGACTTACAAGGTGAGCACAGGGTTCATCACAACATCCCTGGAGCAATGAGGGTTAGGGGTCTTGCTCAAGGACCCACATTGATAACTTCAGTGGACCTGGGATTTGAACCCACAACCTTTAGGTTGATAGCCCAACGCCCTGACCACTGAGCTACCACGCCTCCTCAAATGTAAGTGTTCTATCTAGTAGTACAGTATTGAAATATGAGCACATATGACATTTAAATTTAATTTTCAACTAAAGAAAGACCGACTTTAAAATTGTAACTGTTTATTTCATTCTTTCCATAAAATACAATATGACAATGAAATGCATTTAAATTATCTCCTAAACATCGTCAGCGCGTCCCCGCAGTCAGTCAGCACGTCTGGTCTGTTTTTGATCAAGGAGTGAATTTAAAGCTCTGTACACACGGCTCGGCGCCGGAGAGGGAGGGGAGCGCCGAGATGAAGCCTAGTGCACCGCTGTGCAAAAGAGATGTACAGCTATGTACAGGACCTGTGCAAGCTACGCAAAGCATCGTGGGGGGGAAACACAGAGGAGGGATACAAGCTGCATGCTTCAGTAACACCGCAGAAGTAGAGACTTCCATTTCACCAGCAAAATAATCATTAGAAGGGTAATAATAAAGTGATCGATGCAGCATGTGCACACCAGCAGGATGAATTTGGCTCAAGTGGGAAAGCAGAGTTCTGGGGGGCTTTTTCGTCGACGGAAGATGCTGTGAGTGTTAGTTGCAAGCGGAAACTGCGCTGATGGTTTTGATGGTTTTCCTCCTAAAGCTAGATTTTCTGTTCTATACAAGTTGCAGTAATGATACTTAAAAACTCCAATGCTCTGATGTTGACTTCATAACCATGGAATAAGCATTTCACACTCAGGACCCATCCATCCATCCATCATGACCAACATTACATTTATTAGTATGATTATTAGTAATCAGGTTAAGATTGATATTTCTTGATTAACATATTACGTAACTAGACAGAGCTTTAGTTTACAGAAAGCTGTTTGTGATTAATCTTGCTAGTGTTACTGTGGGGAGGGGGTACTTATAATGCCCCGAGAGTACCATATATTTGGAAAGGCCCACCTTTATCTTCAGTGCAATGTAAGAATTTTGGTTTTATAATCCTAAAACTGTCTTGAGGAAAGACCTGCGAGTGCAAAATTGTGAGTTGTTAACGTGACGCAGCTAGCACGCCGTAAAGGCCAAGCAAGTATTAAAGAAAAGACAGAAATTACATTCACAGTAGTGAAAATAAAACATATTGCACCTTTTATGCTGCAGGCAGTAATTCTGAAACGTTGCAATTGCAAACTCTATAAACTCAATTTAACCCAAAACTAAGGCTCCATTCATCTGATTCTTACAGCATTTCTGATTGGGTCCTGACATTAAAGGTGTTTTAGAGCAACAACAAACAACAGCATTATTCCCACGTGTTTTGATCTTTAGTTTTAGTTTATAAAAACTGCTGTTTAGTCAACAAATGGCCGAAATCAAGCACAGAGAGGGTATACGAACTACAAACAACCAGGGGTCAGGATGTCTGTGTTGTGTGTATGGTATTTAATACATTTTCCATATAGAACAAAAGCCTCTATTTTAGTTGCAAGGTTGCCAGATTGTTGAAACAACTTGCAATATCTTTAAATCAAGTAAGTAAGACTGAATACAATTAGTCAGACATGATTAGAAATTATATATATATATATATATATATATATATATATATATATATATATATATAGTGTAATGATATTCTGGCAATCCTGCCCCTCTGCACCCATCCTACTTAAACCAAGTTCACCCTGCGTTTGAGAAGAAAGAGGAGGAGGGAGTGACACTGGCTAAAACAGTTGGATAAAAGTGGCTCAAGATCGCGCAGTAACTGAGATCTTTCAGTAACTTTGCGTTGTAACAGAGGAGGCACTGATGGAGAACTGCTCTACATAAAACAAAAGCCGCCATGTCCCCACCACAATATTACTACATCGACATCCGCAGACCAACACTAAAAACAGGACTTAAGTAGGCCGCAGGATGGAGTGTAAGGAACTGCTCTACGAAGCCGACGCCCCCTTGGCGGGTTGGATGCTGACCACTCCTGACGATTTGAATTTGGGCAGGTGGAGTCCAAACTTGCTCTCGACGCCAGCGAATGTGGCAGCGGCGAGGCGATAGCCCCCAACATGCTCTGCATTCACTGGAGGGAGTTCTGCGATCCGAGACTTCGGCCTGGGTTCGGAACCGGAAGGACGACTGCAAATAGAAAGAATAGATATAGAAGGGTTAGACGTTTTTTAAACATCTCATTGTTTGCTATCTGAAGTGTGTGTTAAATTGTATAGCGCTGTTAAATCATGCAAATCCTGCCAGGGTACTAGAGTGGCATCATGATTAAGGATCTAAGGGATGATCATTTACACAACTTCCTGGTTTTGTTTGGAAAAATAAAAAAACGTGAGGACCGAGGCTCAGGGAGAGACTCATACTCCTTAAGCCAGGGGTGTCCAAACTTTTTGGGCCATTTAATGAAGCAAAGGTGTCCGGGAGCCACAAAACTTCTAAAAATATACATGGTTATAAAAACATTTCTCATAGTCACAATTCTCTTAATTTTCCAAACGACATTGTAACTGAATATGTCACTTAGGCATGAACAACAAATCTTTCAGAGGATCTGGAGGTTCAGATAACATTGAACAACCTGTACAGAACACCTTGAATTTAAGAAATTTAAATTTAAGGCAGTGCTTCTCAAATAGTGGGGCGCACCCCCCTGGGGGGGCACAGTGCGGTGTCTGGGGGGGCGCATAACAAGATATCACAGAGCAAGTGATATTAAGTGTACTGAACAAACCCTCAAGAGACAACATGGAGAAATATTTAACAGAGATGAGGAGAGAAAGACGGAGAGAGACGAAGATAATGAGAGCAACAAAAGTCAACCGAAAACTAAAACGAGGAAAGTGTATGTAGCGCCTGGCTTCACTGTAACTTCACTGTAATGAAGGTGGGAGACGAAGAAAGACCGGTGTGTCTGCTGTGTCTTTAAATGTTGGCAGCGGACAGCGTGAAGCCAAATAAATGAAGGCGTCACTTAAAGACATTACACCCCGATGTCAATTAAATGTCAATTAAAGACATAAATTAAAGACATAAACTCCAATCACGCTGATAAGCCGCTTGAGTTTTTTAATCGTAAACGTGACGTGTATAGTCAGCAATCAGAACGCTTTATGAAAGCTACTGCAGAAAAACTGTGCTACAAAACGGACACGTTGTAGACATCAGTTCTGATTTCCTTATTTTGATAAAAAACAGCACATTTTTGTGTTCATTTTTGTTTTGTAGGTTAAAGTCTTAATAAATTGTGCTCCTGAATTAATGTTGCTGATGAATTTGAATTTATTATTATTTATTGATTTTATTTAATTTCATTTTTCAGTATCAAATGCCACTCAGTTCAAAAATGTTTCTAGTTTAAATAAGGATTTTATTCGTTTCTGTTACAAACTAAAAAACAAAGTTAATCAAATGATTCTTTGTTCTAAGTTGATCTATATTTCTTTCTTTTTTGTTTTCTTTATTGTTAATAAGGATACATTGTTATAAAAGAGCTGTACTTAGAACAAATTTATAGACAAATCATACTACAGTGGGCGTGTAAAAATAATTTTTCATCCCATTTTGTCATGTACGGGGGGGGGGAGTGAGGTGAGTGTGCGTGCGTGCGTGTGTGTGGGGGGGGCGCAAAAAGTTTTCTTCTTCCTAGGGGGGGCTTAACAGAAAATAATTGAGAAGCACTGATTTAAGGTCAAGCAGCTCCTCTTGTCACATTCATGTTTTAACATTCACCTCTTAAAAGCACAAATGTATCTGACAATACTACTGATATTATTATCGCAGGCTGTTGAGAAATCATCAAAAGCTACTTTGCCCCTATCTGCCTCTGAATATGACAATATGTCCTCAATTTTCTGTGTCACAGAGCCACAGACAGATAGCGTTAGAATGGTGCTGCCATCATGTGGTAAAAGGCGGATTTACATTTCAAAATAGCGATTTGGAATTAAGATATGCCTGCTTTAATCTATCAAAGTTTGTTAACAGTGTAGGGCAATGATGTACCAATATAACTAAATGTCCATTAAAAAAGATTACATTAAAACCAGATAAGTTCAAATAAGTTCAGTCCTTAAAGGACTGCAAACCCCCTGTTCCAAAGGAAATAAGGTTCTGTTCATCAATAAGTTCAAATAAGCCTTTTGATCCTCATTGTAAAGCTACTTTAAGCAGATGGCTTTTCACCATGAAACATGCAAAATAGAAACCTTCCACAGCACTCAGGCAGGTTTCACAAAATAATAAGCCTAACAGATAGACGAGTATCCATATTCGTGGCCATATAGTGTTATTCATTCATTTTACTAGGTGACTACTAGGTGCAAAAAAACTCACTGTCCTCCGAAGTCAACGTAGAACCACCTCTGCAAAAGCTCATAAGTCAGCAAAGTCACAGCGAACTGAGGAGAGGAGCGGCAAACACGAGCTGGAAAACAAAACAAAATGTGACGATGAATACAAAATCCAAACTGCAAATGTTACAATACAAATTTCTCAACAAGGTAATTTGAGTTTAAGGCAGTGCTTCTCAAATAGTGGGGCGGTGCATGGGGGGGGGCGCATAACAAGAAATCACAGAGCAATTTATATTAAGTGTACTGAACAAACCCTCAAGAGACAACATGGAGAAATATTTAACAGAGATGAGGAGAGAAAGGCGGAGAGAGACGAAGATAATGAGAGCAACAAAAGTCAACCGAAAACTAAATGTCGAAGCGAATGTAGCGCCTGGCTTCACTGTAACTGTAACTTCACTGTAACTGTAACTTCACTGTAACTGTAACTTCACTGTAACTCTAACTTCACTGTAACTCTAACTTCACTGTAACTCTAACTTCACTGTAACTCTAACTTCACTGTAACTCTAACTTCACTGTAACTCTAACTTCACTGTAACTCTAACTTCACTGTAACTGAGGTGGGAGATGAAGAAAGACCGGTGTGTCCTCTGTGTCTTTAAATGTTGGCAGTGGACAGCGTGAAGCCAAATAAATGAAGACGTCACTTAAAGACATTACACCCCGATCACGCTGATAACCGCTTGAGTTTTTTAATCGTAAACGTAACGCGTACAACCAGAAAATATTAACACTTTATGAAAACTACTTCAGAAAATCTGTGCTGCAAAACGGACGCGTTGGAGACATTGGTTCTGACTTCCTCAAAAAAAAAATTTTTTTTATATAATTTAATTATTATTATATAATTTAATATAATTATTTAAATTTTATTATTATTTATTGATTTTATTTCATTTCATTTTTCAATATCAAATGCCAGTCAGTTCAAAAATGTTTCACATTTAAATAAGGATTTCATTCGTTTCTGTTACAAACTAAAAAACTAAGTAAATCAAATTATTCTGTTCTAAGTTATTTCTTTTTTGTATTATTTATTGTTAATAAGGATACATTGTTATAAAAGAGGGGTACTTATAACAAATTTATAGACAAATCATACTACAGTGGCGTGTAAAAATAATTTATCCCATTTTTGATAAATTTGGGGGGATAAATCATGTGGGGGGGGTGAGGTGAGTGTGCGTGTGTGTGTGGGGGGGCGCAAAATGTTTTCTTCTTCCTAGGGGGGGGGCTTAACAGAAAATAATTGAGAATCACTGGTTTAAGGTCACGTCCACGTAGAAGATATCGCTGTATTAATTAGACAACTGACAGTTTGATTGTCGTTCATTCATTATCTTCCGCTTTTATCCTCTATTAGGGTCGCAGGGGGGTTCCCCATGCCCATCCAGGGGAGAACATTTCGGGCACTGGGCAGATAGACCCAGGACAGGCCAATCCATCGCTGGGCACACACGCACTCACACATACACAATCTATATGGGGCAATTTGGAGAACTCAATTGACTTGATCCATGTTTTTGGACTGTGGGAGGAAACCGGAGAACCCGGAGGAAACCCACGCTGACACGGGGAGAACATGGAAACTCCACCCAGATGGGGATTCGAACCGGGAATCCCTAGCTCTGAGAGGTCGAACGTGCTAACCACTAAGCCACCGTGCCGCCTTAACTTACAGTTTAAAACAAATGAACACTCGAACTGGTAATCATAAATAATTCATTTATGCACCTCCAGCTCCCTTCCAAAAGGCTCGGAATCCCTCCTCTTTTAGGATCTTGCGGAAGCAGTCGATAACTCCATTGTAGGTCGTCTGACCAGCGCGGGCTGCTACTTGCAAGCGGGTTTTAATGACATCAGCAGGGGTGACCAATGAGGCAGCAGGAACTCCTGTTGGACAAATAAAAACAGGTTGAACATAACAGACATGGTGGCTGACTGGATGTAAAAAAAAAAATGTTTATATATTCTAAAAGGTTTCTTTGGTGGTTCTGGTTTCCTCTCTGTATATAGAGATTTTACACTCACCAGCCTTATTTCTAGTGCTAAGAAGCATCCATCATCCAAATAAAACCCATTTTTATGTGGTTTATGATCATTAAAAGAAGAGTACAGGGGAATAACATGGTATGCAAAACCATAAGTAATGTATATGTATAATGACTGCAGATAGGTGTGTATTCAAATAAAGAAACTGTCATGCCTGCGATGGCTCCTGCAGTGAGCAGCTGGAGAGGTCCGAGTCGGCCTTCCTCATCTGTAAATGCAGATTTGGTGTGTGCATACACAGGGAAGTAGATGGCAGAGAAGGGTATATCTCGCAGGAAACAGGCTTTTGCACCCTACACACACACACACACCTCAAATCACTACTCTATGTAATATGAATATATATTCAATTATACCAACTGATGATGTTGGAATTTACCTTATAGAGCCCAAAAAAGCCGAGGTCACGGATCACACTGAGCGCGCTCACTCTAGGTCCTGTAGTGATCTCTCCCGCAACCTGGAGTCGGATCTTTACAATCTCCAGTGGATTAGTAAATATTACCTGAGAACCACCAGCCTTAAAAACAAAAACAACATGCAAGCACTTTTACTTATATATGTATTTATATTAGGGCTGTATTCATCTAAAGATTTTCATAGTCCAATCTGATTCGTCAGATTTTCCCTATAGTCGACTGATAGTCGAATCAGTTAAAATTTCACCACAAGATGGCGCTAAGGGCGTAGTTTTTAAAAAAAAAAATTGTATATATATATTTTACTTGTTTTTCTAATAAAAGAAAACCTTTTTTTTTGTTTTTCTTTTTTCGTTTTTTTTTTCTAGAAATTAGTATGATTTTATTTGACAAAAGGCTATATATATATATATAATGAAAACAAAGACATTTCATGTAAAAACTAATGCTTAGCAGCAGCCATGGGCACCCCCATGTGGTCAAAATGGTACATTCGACTATGAGGTTCATAGTCGACTACGGTTCTCCGAATCGAATCGTCGAATCAGCGAATATTGCAGCTTACCCCTAATTTATATACATTTTACACAACCAGCACCATGGACAGCACATTTCTAAATCACAGCACTCTTGCGGGGAAGCCCATTGGTCAAGATCTGGGGTATTTGGTAGTCACTTATATTGCTGCTCAAGTATATACATAATGCAATATCTTTATAGTATTTCTATTATATTCATTCATTCATTCATTCATTATCTTTCGCTTTATCCTATATTAGGGTCGCGGTGGGGCTCCCCATGCCCATCCAGGGGAGAACGTTTCGGGCGCTGGGCAGTTACACCCAGGACAGGGCGCCAATCTATCGCTGGGCATACTCACTCACAAAAAAACACTCTACAGTTATGGCCAAAAGTTTTGAGAATGTCACAAATATTATTTGCACATGATCTGCTGCCCTCTGGTTTTTATGTGTGTTTGTCAGATGTTTTTATGACATACAGAAATATAACTGCAATCATATTATGAGTAACAAAAGCTTTTATTGACAGTTAGAATGAGTTAATGCAGCAAGTCAATATTTGCAGCATTGACCCTTCTCCTTCAGGACCTCTGCAATTCTCCCTGGCATGCTCTCAATCAACTTCTGGACCAAATGCTGACTGATAGCATCCATTCTTGCACAATCAATGCTTGTTTGTCCACCCGTCTCTTGATGATTGTCCACAGTTCTCAATGGGATTAAGATCTGGGGAGTTTCCAGGCCATGGACCCAAAATCTCTATGTTTTGTTCCCTGAGCCATGTAGTTATCACCTTTGCTTTATGGCAAGGTGCTCCATCATGCTGGAAAAGGCATTGTTGATCACCAAACTGCTCTTGGATGGTTGGGAGAAGATGCTCTGGGAGGACATTCTGGTACCATTCTATATTCATGGCTGTGTTTTTAGGCAAGACTGTCAAAGAGCCAATTCCCTTGGCTGAGAAGCAACCCCACACATGAATGGTTTCAGGATGCTTTACAGTTGGCATGAGACAAGACTGGTGGTAGCGCTCACCTCGTCTTCCCCGAATAAGCTGTTTTCCAGATGTCCCAAACAATCAGAAAGGGGATTCATCAGAGAAAATGACTTTACCCCAGTCCTCAGCAGTCCTGTACCTTTTGCAGAATATCAGTCTGTCCCTGATGTTTTTTCTGGAGAGAAGTGGCTTCTTTGCTGCCCTCCTTGAGACCAGGCCTTGCTCCAAGAGTCTCCGCCTCACAGTGCGTGCAGATGCACTCACACCTGCCTGCTGCCATTCCTGAGCAAGCTCTGCACTAGCCCGATCCCAGACGGTCCTGGCGCTAATTGGTCTTAATTGGGCGCCCTGGAGCCTTTTTGGCAACAACAGAACCTCTCTCCTTAAAGTTCTTGATGATGCGATAGATTGTTGACTGAGGTGCAATCTTTCTAGCTGTGATACTCTTCCCTGTTAGGCCATTTTTGTGCAGTGCAATGATGACTGCACATGTTTCTTTAGAGATAACCATGGTTAACAGAAGAGAAACAATGATGCCAAGCACCAGCCTCCTTTTAAAGTGTCCAGTGGTGTCATTCTTACTTAATCATGACAGACTGATCTCCAGCCCTGTCCTCATCAACACCCACACCTGTGTTAATGGAGCAATCACTGAAACGATGTTAGCTGGTCCTTTTAAGGCAGGGCTGCAATAAAGTTGAAATGTGTTTTGGGGATAAAGTTCATTTTCTAGGCAAATATTGACTTTGCAATTAATTGCTGTTAAGCTGATCCCTCTTTATAACATTCTGGAGTATATGCAAATTTCCATTATAAAAACTAAAGCAGTAGACTTTGTAGACTTTGGGGATTCGAACCGAGAATTCCTAGCGCTGAGAGGCAAACGTGCTAACCACTAAGCCCACCGTGCCGCCCTATTATATTTATATGCTTATATTTATGAATATGTATATGTGAATATAATGACCTATAATCTTAGTGTATATTTCTCTTATTTGTATACATGTATATTTATATGCTATACACCATGTGCAGAATTATTAGGCAAATGAGTATTTTGATCACATCATCCTATTTATAATGTTGTCCTACTCCAAGCTACTACCAATTAAGTAAATCTGGTGATGTGAATCTCTGTAATAAGGAGGGCAGCAACACCCTATATAAGGTGTGCTTAATTATTAGGCAAATTCCTTTCCTTTGGCAAAATGGGTCAGAAGAGAGATTTGACGGATTCTGAAAAGTTAAAAATTATGAGAGGTCTTACAGAATGCAGCAGTCTTATATATATATATATATATATATATATATATATATATATATATATAAAATGAGAAGTCTTACAGAATGCAGCAGTCTTATATATATATATATATATATATATATATATATATATATATATATATATATATATATATATATATATATATATATAAATAACAACGCCTATTAGTGACCTCTGGTCTAGATTATACTGTAGGAGTAAAATGTGTTGTGAATCAATCAAAGCAGATGTGGTAAACAATAGGGTCATAATGAAGTTAATCAAGGGACAAAAATTATGTTGTTCTTTTGATAATGGGGGGGTTTGGATACTTCATTTGGTGATATTCCATCTTAAAACAGCAAAAAGTATGTAAAGTTAGGAACTCTAAATTGATGAATGTTTTCTTTTATTCTTGTGAAAATGCAGTGATAATTTCATGAAGTTTAAAAGTAAATGAAGTAAAAAGTTAATCTTAGCTGTGGTGGATTCTTACACAGCCACCAGCGAGGATCTCTGCAAACAGGGGGATGGATCCGTCTTTTTCAGAAAACTTGTCTCGCACAAAATCATTCATCTGAGAAAATAATATAAAATGTAAAACTTAATAAGCAAAAAGTATAACAAAGATTACTGAACAAAATTTTTCTTTAACACTTTTTTGTAAAATGTGTTATTATTATGAAAATTCTTATGTTTAATATTTTGGGGTACAGTGTATTTGCTGTAAAGACTTTAGGCTGATGAAGAACCATGTTCTCTGTAAACACTGCATGTTAGAAGAAGGTGTTCTTCAAAACGCAGGTTATAGATTCAGTAAGGAAGTGTAACCTGACAAAGAATTACAGTTGATTGCATATAAAATATGCCTATATTTAAATATCCAAAAAAACACAGACTTTATCTGAACATAACTGCATGTAAAACACTTAGAATTTTGAATATCTCATTAGTAAAACAGTTGCTACAGAAGCATGGAGACTTACAGTAAGTTTGATGGCCTTTTCTGGAGCCACTCCAATAAGCTGAGGAACAAGGCCTGCAAAAACAGAAAGGGGAATTTCTCAGATGGTAATATTTAATAATACAGAAAGTAAACAACAGCAATGAACTTGCACACCCCTGAGATGTGCCTGTGTTAATGCACTTGGGTTCACAGAGGGGCAGGTTATTTCAGAATTGACCCATTAGAAATAAGTGGAAACCCTTTATACTGTATGGGTTAATAGACATGTCATTGAGTACCAATTAATGGGCAACAGGGAGTGTGGCAGCAAAGTGGGTTTAATAAAGAGAAAGTACATTTACATTTAGTCATTTAGCAGACGCTTTTATCCAAAGCGACTTACAAATGAGAACATGACAAGTCAGAAGTTATGGAGAAACCATAAACTATACTGTAAATTCATCAAACCTGATTGTTATTTGATGCTGCGCCCCCCCTCCCTCTTTTTTTGTTTTTTTTCTTCTACAACAGGTATTTGTTAAAGAGATGCGTCTTCAGTAGTTTCTTAAAACTGCTTACTGATTCTGCCTTACGGACAGAAGTAACCCAGCATGACCCATTGCAGGCAAAATAATATATATATATATATATATATATATATATATATATATATATATATATATATATATATATATATATATATATATATATATATATAAATAAATATTTGTATTTGGGTCATACTGTTTAATTTTCCAGGCGGCATGGTGGCTTAGTGGTTAGCACGTTCGCCTCTCAGCACTAGGGATTCCCGGTTTGAATCCCAATCTGGGTGGAGTTTCCATGTTCTCCCCGTGCCCGTGTGGGTTTCCTCCAGGTTCTCCGGTTTCCTCCCACAGTCCAAAAACATTGATCAAGGTCAAGTGAACTCTCCAAATTACCCCATGTATAGTGTGTATTGAGTGTGTTTGTGTATCTGTCTGTGTGACATAGATTGGCGCCCTGTCCTGGTTGTATCTGCCTAGAGCCTGAAACGTTCTCCTCGGGATGGGCATGGGGAACCCTCCCCACGACCCTAGTAGAGGACAAAGCGGAAGATAATGGATGGATGGATGGATGTTTTAATTTTCCATTTTGCATCATTTGCACCACAATGAGTTGAGTACCTGCTCAACACACTTTGGATACATTGTAATAATAGAGTACCAGGAATTTACAATGAACTCCATCATACAACTCTGTGTCTCACACTAAGACAAATCATATAGACAACAGACAACACACACACATACTCACTCACCTCTATAAAAGCCGAAGAATCCCTCATAACGGAGAACTTTCTTGGCACAGTCAAAGCTGTTCTTGTACATGAGCTCGCCTACAAATGAACCAGTGGATCGCTGGTTCTGCATTCGTGTCTTCACCAAGTCTATGGGATACACGGCTGTCGCTCCCGTTGCTATACACACAGAGAACATATATTCAGATATCATTGCGACATACAAATAAGAGAACACAAGTCTGGTTTTTTCATTCTAAATCAGATATTATGACTTTAAGAGTCAGTAGCATTTTCAGCGACATCAAAACTCATTGATACACATTGCTGGCAATTTTTTTTAGCTTTAAGGAAAATAAAAACTTCAGTAAATATCTACTGGACACATACTCTAAGGAAGCCTTGACTCATAAAGGGTTTATTTCCACTAATCTGTTTTCTTTTCAATGGGTGTTTGTACTCACCTCCAGCAATAGAACCCAGAGTAAAGCGATACGCTGATTCAGCGACTTGCAGCCAAATAGGACGGGACCCATCACTGTGCATCTGAAAGATCGTATACACACTGTACTCTACAGCAGATTCAAATTCTGATGTACACCTAAAAATAAGGGGTTTCTTGACATAACATTACATAATTTAAAAACCCACCTGTCGCTGTGCTTCTGCTAGGTGATAGGGCAGAGCTCCCTCCTCCAGAGGAGCTATCCGCTCAATATCAGCCAGGTTTAGGCGACTGAAAGAAACAGACATCATTCATACCTTCTCACAGTAAAGATCTTTATCCCATGTATGTCTAATCCTGCTGTAGGCAGTGCTGAAAATTACCTTCACACTTAATAAACCAATGTATTATAATGCTGACCCTGTCCCCACAACTTCCCCATCCAAAGTAGAGTGGCATCTTGCGGTAATGGTGTAGTTTGCACCAACTGAATACCACTTCCCATGTCATATTTTGATTTTACATCAATGCAAAGCGGGAATCAATGTGCGGACTTTAGAAATATGGTTAAGCGAACGGATGGCTGAAAAGTAACTTGGGTTCATGTAAATATTAAAGTATAATTCTTGTATCACAAACACAAGTGATAAAACAATATCTTAATCCCCTAATCTGCTAATAAATACCTTAAATATTATTAAATACACATTTCTTTTGTTTTGGTCAGTGCAAATGACCAAATGACCTTTTGTTAAATCTATATCTTCAAGGTACCACATGGTAAATGCAGATTATGGTGTGTTCTAGTTAGTAACAGGTTAAAGTCATGTGATGTTGGATGCCCAGTAATTCGGTATGCAACAAATATCTTCCCCAGCAAAAATTAATTAAATATTAAGGTATTAAAAAGGTATTGTGTTTAATGCACCCAAGGCATAGGGTATTAGAGTGTAAGGTATTATAAGTAAGTAAATGTTTTGTAACTGGGACGTTAACCAACCCTGTTTGGGAGTGAAGAGCAGCAAGCTGGTAGAGAATATCAATCTCCATTGGAGTGATCTGTCCGAACTTGTTTGCAGAATGAACAAACTCTTCTACACACAACAACAGAACAGACAGAACAATAAAATGATATGTGATGGATAGAATGTAATTAATCTCATCTACAGTATAATTAAACCTAACTTAAAGTTAAAACATTTTTATTATTATTATTATATTATTCTGTAACAAGCTTGTTCTCCAAACTTTTAACATTCTCTACGTATTGGAACAAACATTAAACCTTTAGTGAGCTGCGTGTCTTTGCGACTCCCGGCAAGTGTGCTGTAGATTTTACGGATAAGTTCCATGTTGTTGAGGAGAGAGTTGAAGGCATTGAAGTAAGAGAAGCTGACCATGTGAGACGTTCCACTTCCTGCTGCCTGGAGAGAGAACACACATGAGGGAGGGACATTAAAGGCTTCAAAACAGGCACCACGTGGCATTTCCCTGCCTGCCAAACACCCACTGGTTTCAGATAATCCTCTAAGGCAGGGGTGCCCACACTTTTCTGGCCCGAGATCTACTTTTCCATTGGACAGGTCATCGAGATCTACCGGGGTCAGTCTCTATTTTTTAGGCTTTTACATTGAAACCTGTTTACACACATCATGTTAGTATTGTCGAATCTGTTAGAATTGCTCTTTTATTAAACACATTCCAGCAAATAGCACGGAGAACCTGATTTTAGTTAAACACACAATATACAAACAAATGTACAACAATCACTGTAACACACATTTCCCCAAACAGAACATCCATCCATCCATTATTTTCCGCTTTATCCTCTATTAGGATCATGCCCATCCAGGGTAGAAAGTTTCGGGCGCTGGGCAGATACACCCAGGACAGGGGGGCAATCTATCGCTGGGCACACACTCACTCACACACACTCTATATGGGGCAATTTGAAGAATTCAATTGACCTTGATCCATGTTTTTGGACTGTGGGAAGAAACCGGAGAACCCGGAGGAAAACCACGTGGACACTGGGAGAACATGCAAACTCCACTCACTCTAAATTAAAGTGGAACATTTTAGTTCTTTTGGAGCAAAGTCCTTCACTCGTCTTGTCAGTCAAATAAAGTGGAAAAACAGAAAACGGAATCTAATGTAGATGATTCTCGAGGCAGTGCTTTGGATTTAGGCATGGGGGCGTGGCCAGGTGCCGGTTTTGGGAACAGCGAGAGAGACGGGAGGGGACGGGGGACGGGGGCAGAGATAGAGATCGCGATTCAGAATGAATCACATTGTGTGTGAATGTGTGCGCGTGTGTGTATAAGCACTTCCGATACTGTTCTGTAAAAAAAGCGCCGATACGTTATAAACGCTTTTTTTTCTCAAACCTCCATCGCGATTGACCTGACACCCCTGCGATCGATGTATTGAGCACCCCTGCTCTAAGTTAACTACTTTTACACACACAGACATTAAAAAAGCTATTTTTCTTTATTTACTCTACACATGTTTGGGGACACTGCCCAGCTAAAGATAAAAATCTGCCTGTACATATCAGCAGTAAGGAGAGGGGATTTCATTTTAACCAGATCACCAATTCCTCTCACAAAAAACACTCCTAACCCTGTATTTGACAACACCATGCTTTACTGTAAATTGTAAATAGTGACCCATGTAGCAGCTCTTATGATTTTCAGCCAAATTTCTCTTTTCTTTAAATTTTGACATATGTGGGTGTGGTAGGTCAGTAGTTGGGGTGCTGGGCTATTAAGGTTATGGATTCAAATCCCAGGTCCACTGACATTAACAATGTGAGCAAGAAACTTAACCCTCACTGCTCCTGTGGATGTATCAACTCTGTGTTCTGACCCCAACCATCAAATTAGAGTGCTCGTAAGTCGCTTTGGATAAAATTGCCTGCTAAATAACTTAATCTTTGATGCCTAAGTGTCAAACTCAAGGTGATTGATCTTTGATCTATTATCATTGTTATTAATGGCCCAGCGATATGTTTTTTTTGGACCATGTTCATATTTTGAATTTGTATAATTTTGACAGGAACATATGAAGAGCAGAAATACATTCATTCATTCATCATCTTCCGCTTTATCCTATATTAGGGTTGCGGGGGGGTTCCCCATGCCCATCCAGGGGAGAACGTTTCGGGCGCTAGGCAGATACACCCAGGACAGGGGGGCAATCTATCGCTGGGCACACACTCACTCACACACACTCTTTATGGGGCAATTTGGAGAATTCAATTGACCTTGATCCATGTTTTTGGACTGTGGGAAGAAATCGGAGAACCCGGCGGAAAACCACGTGGACACTGGGAGAACATGCAAACTCCACTCACTCTAAATTTAAGGGGAACATTTTAGTTCTTTTGGAGCAAAGTCCTTTACTCATCTTGTCAGTCAAATAAAGTGTAAAAACAGAAAACGGAATCTAATGTAGATGATTCTCGAGGCAGTGCTTTGGATTTAGGCATGGGGGCGTGGCCAGGTGCCGGTTTTGGGAACAGCGAGAGGGATGGGGGGGGGGATGGGGGGGGCAGAGATAGAGATCGCGATTCAGAATGAATCACATTGTGTGTGAACGTGTGCGCGTGTGTGTATAAGCCCCTCCGATACTGTTCTGTAAAAAAAAGCGCTGATACGTTATAAACACTTTTTTTTCCTCAAACCTCCATCGCGATTGACCCAACACCCCTGCGATCGACGTATTGAGCATCCCTGCTCTAAGGAAACTACTTTTACACACACAGACATTAAAAAAGCTATTTTTCTTTATTTACTCTACACATGTTTGGGGACACTGCCCAGCTAAAGATAAAAATCTGCCTGTACATATCGGCAGTAAGGAGAGGGGATTTCATTTTAACCAGATCACCAATTCCTCTCACAAAAAAACACTCCTAACCCTGTATTTGACAACACCATGCTTTACTGTAAATTGTAAATAGTGACCCATGTAGCAGCTCTTATGATTTTCAGCCAAATTTCTCTTTTCTTTAAATTTTGACATATGTGGATTAAGGTTATGGATTCAAATCCCAGGTCCACTGACATTAACAATGTGAGCAAGAAACTTAACCCTCACTGCTCCTGTGGATGTATCAACTCTGTGTTCTGACCCCAACCATCAAATTAGAGTGCTCGTAAGTCGCTTTGGATAAAATTGCCTGCTAAATAACTTAATCTTTGATGCCTAAGTGTCAAACTCAAGGTGATTGATCTTTGATCTATTATCATTGTTATTAATGGCCCAGCGATATGTTTTTTTTGGACCATGTTCATATTTTGAATTTGTATAATTTTGACAGGAACATATGAAGAGCAGAAATACATTCATTCATTTTCATTCATTCATTATCTTCCACTTTATCCTATATTAGAGTCGCGGTGGGGTTCCCCATGCCCATCCAGCGGAGAACGTTTCGGGCGCTGGGCAGATACACCCAGGACAGGGCGCCAATCTATCGCTGGGCACACACTCACTCACTCACACACACGTACGCATACACACTCTATATGGGGCAATTTGCAGAACTCAATTGACTTGATCCATGTTTTTGGACTGTGGAAGGAAACCGGAGAACCCGGAGGAAACCCATGCAGACACGGGGAGAACATGGAAACTCCACCCAGATGGGGATTCGAACCGGGAATCCCTAGCGCTGAGAGGCGAACGTGCTAACCACTAAGCCACCGTGCCGCCCAGAGCAGAAATATTTAAAGATATTTAAAGTTTATTTTTCTAAAATAATTAAAAAAGAAAACTGAATGTTATGATTTGTTATTTTTACTTTTGTGGAAAATATATATATATTTTTTGTCATTTTTTTGCAGCCTGTTTATAGTTGTAACTTTTATCATTTTGACAAGAGATACTTTTTTAGAAAGCAAAGTATTTTAGGTATATACATTTTTTGGTATATTTATTTATTGTGAAATAATATTCCTGTCTGTTTTTATTCCTATTTATGTTTTTATTCCTATTAATGTAAAACATTTACTTTTAGTGTGTCCAATTATCCTGTTCGGCCTATGGCCTAAAGTGTGCTTTGACCTGACCTAACATATTGATTAAAATGCACCTGTTTGAACTTCTGAGGGGTTCAGGAGGCTGAATTTAACTTACTGAGACCAAATTTTCCTCCACAAATGAGGTCAGCATGTGGTGTCTGATGGTGGACATGATGTCACTGAAGTCCAACGCTGATATCATTCCAGTTTTGGCTTTGTCCTTCTGAGCAAAGGCCTGCCGAGCATGCTCCAACTGCAGCTCCTACAAAAACACAGATGAATCAAAAGCATGAGGTCAGATGATTAGAAAACAAGACAAACTGCTTTAACAAAGGTTTGTGTAAAAAGACAGCAATTAATGACGTGATACTCTAACAAAAAGAACTTTAATCCATGGGTCCATTAAAATTGATTAATCATTACATAACATTTTAAACACTATGCTGCACTACAATCAATTAAACAGGACTAACAGAACAAGTACAAAACTAATTGTAAACTTTAAAATCACATATGAGGTGAGTCAGTATTGTGTTGAGTACTGAGTGTTTTGTGCAGATCTATCCTCAGCATGTGCAGTGGTGTACCTGAAGGAACTGGGTGAACTCCAGGTAGCTGAGGTGCTTGGTTCGGTCGTTCCCGAAATGAAGGCGTATAAACTCACAGTCCCAATTAAAAGGGATGTGGTGGTGCACTGTTGTCTGGCTAAAAATATCACGTACATTCTCTGAAAACACACACACACACACACACACACCCTTTTAAATTGACTTACACTCAAAAAAGCAAGCTTTTAAGGCATTTAAAGGTTTGCTAATTAGAAATCTTAAAGTTGTATGTTCTGGGTTTGCTTCACTGGGTTAGGTCATGGTGCAGTAACATTATGTGGCAATGAAATGAGGTTAGAGTACCTGAATAACAAGTTATTTACATAACTGGTCACTCTGGTCAACCTTCATACTGTTCTAGAGGTGAAACCAGAAACTTAATAGAATGTGCTGTGGAGGTTTTTACTGATCCTTCTGACACTCCCGGCTTTTTTTTGTGTACTGCGCGTCTAATCATCTCCTGGAACAATGTATGCCAAACAACGACATGCATCTTTATGTAAATTTGAATGTTACAATGTACTCAGGAATCAAATTAATAACAGGTCTGAATAGAATCATGAACAGCTTAACCAACAACAGCTAAATATGGGTACATCTACGATACTATTATTTATAATAAGTTATAGTAATCTATTTTTCCTATTGAGCTCACAAAGAGGCTTCCACCTTTAACCCATCCATGCAGTGAAACACACACATATACATACACTGGTGACGGAGCGGTGGGCCGCCCAGTATACGGCACCCTGGGAGCAATTGGCTTTAAATGCCATGCTCAAGGGCACTTCAGCCATAGTGTTTGGTGAGACCGGAAATCGAACAGGGGATCTTCAAGGTCACAAGACTGGTTCCTTAACAACAAGCCTACGACTTCTCCTTAATAATAAACCCAACTTGATTTTTTTAGCCTGTTTCCAAAAGTTTAAAAAAAATAAAATAAAATCTTAATCAACTGTTACCTCCTACAACAAAGTCTGTAGTATTATTCCACAAGTTTTATAATGGGATTCCCTACTCAGTAATTAGTATTTTGTAACCAATCATTGTATGATAAGGACATCTGCATGTGTCATCATATTTATCCAAAAAGAAACAGGATGTTAAATGACAATGGTTTCTAAACTTTAGATGTTTTACAACTGAATATAAATATCAAATTTTAAGATGACATAAGTTACGATCTTTATCTTATTGTTTAACCTTCTACACACATACCGAATGAAATGTCTCCGGTTCCGGTTTTATCAAACAGCTGAAAGGCCACGATGAAGAGAGCATCTGGAGCACAGAGTACAGACTCAAAGGCCAAAAACTCCTGAAACGAAATCAATCTGGGCATTCAGAAACACACACACACATACACACCACACAAACACACAATTAACATACTGATGCATTAACATTGAAAAAATTTTTCCACCAGGTTCTTTCGTTTCCTCCCACAGTCCAAAAACTTGGAAGGTGAATTGGCTTCTATAAATGGCCCATATCTAAATTGCCCCTATATACTTTGTATGTGTGTTGGTGTGAGCTCAGTGTGTCCACTGGTGGATTGGCACCCTGTCCTGCATGTATCTGCCCAGCAAATAATTTCCCCTGAATGGGTATGAAGAAACTCCCCCCCGTGACCCACGATCCTAGTACAGGATTAAGCAGAAGATAATGAGATGAGATAATACATCAATACTAATATAGTAATACATAATACTAATGGGCGGCACGGTGGCTTAGTGGTTAGCACGTTCGCCTCTCAGCACTAGGGATTCCCGGTTCGAATCCGCATCTGGGTGGAGTTTCCATGTTCTCCTCGTGTCTGCGTGGGTTTCCTCCGGGTTCTCCGGTTTCCTCCCACAGTCCAAAAACATGGATCAAGTCAATTGATTTCTCAAAATTGCCCCATATAGAGTGTGTCTGTGTGAGTGAGTGTGTGCCCAGCGATGGATTGGCGCCCTGTCCTGGGTGTATCTGCCCAGCGCCCGAGACTTTCTCCCCTGGATGGGCATGG
The DNA here is from genome assembly GCA_019802505.1 of Corydoras sp. C115. Lineage (NCBI taxonomy): Eukaryota > Metazoa > Chordata > Actinopteri > Siluriformes > Callichthyidae > Corydoras > Corydoras sp. C115. The sequence continues at coordinate 50,106 of JAFMOC010000178.1, read as the reverse complement.
GGAACCCCACCGCGACCCTAATAGAGGATAAAGCGGGAGATAATGAATGAATGAATGAATAATACTAATGATTAGGGGTGAGCTGCAATATTCGCTGATTCGATACGGAGAACCGTAGTCGACTATGAACCTCATAGTCGAATGTACCATTTTGACCACATGGGGGCGCCCATGGCTGCTGCTAAGCATTAGTGTTTACATGAAATGTCTTTGTTTTTGTTATATATATAGCTTTTGTCAAATAAAATCATCTTAATTCCTGTTAATATTTTTTTTAAATGATGTGTGCACTTTAACAATAGGCTACAAATTAATAAAGCTCCCCCTGCAGTTAGTTGCACATTCCAAATGAGCAGAGCTGAACACGCTACAGGGCCGTTAGCATCTACCGGTGTATTTTTTCCATGATGGCTATGGCTACTAAAAAAAGCTTCCAAAGTATGGGAGTTTTTTGAAAAAGATAAAAACGAACCCAAGAAACAGTTCAGCCGTTTATCAATGCGGGCATCGAATAAAACAAATATTAACATTTATGTGTCTTTTTTCTGACAGTTACACCCGCAGACTCATGTCTGACTCACCCGCGCCATCTTGTGGTGAAATTTTAACTGATTCTGACGAATTAGATTCGACTATGAAAATCCTTAGTTGAAGACACCCCTACTAATGATATTAAATCTATATGTTTAATAATTACATGAAAAGGTGTCTAAACTTTTCCCCCCACATTAATTATTAAAACCTTACTAATTTTAATCAATCATTCTCCTAAAAGAACTTCACTACTAAACCATTACAAGTACAAGTTGATCACAATAGCAAATTATTTGGTGCATAATGTTACTTAAACCATCCATCCATTATCTTCTGCTTTATCCTCTACTAGGGTCGTGCGGGGTTTCCCCATGCCCATCCAGGAAAGAGCCTTTTGGGCACTGGGCATCTGCTCCCAGATATTGCTGGGCTCACACAGAAACACTCTATATGGGGCAATTTGGAGAATTCAATTGACTTTGATCCATGTTTTTGGACTGTGAGAGCAAACCGGAGAACCCGGAGGAAACCCACACAGACACGGGAAGAACATGGAAATTCACCAAGATTGGGATTCGAACCAGGAATCCCTAGTGCTGAGAGGCAAACGTGCTGACCACTAAGCCACCATGTCGCCCATGCTTAAACTACACTTTAAAAATAAGTTTAATAACTAATTTTCACAACATGCTTGTGGATATATAATGTAGTTATAGTTATGGTTCCAAAATACAAAACAAATGTGTTCTGGTAAGAAAAATAGAAACAGTTTGAAAGGTATACATAATAAAATAAAAAACTTCTTTTACTGTCTGAATAATACATGTGGGCTGTTTCAGCTAATAACAGCCAACATCCCAGCAACCTTTATAATACAGCACCCATCCCAAGATACAGGATAATGAAACCAGATAACCGAGTCACATTCTAGCTAATGATCACACATTTGACTAAACCAGTGCTTCTCAAATAGTGGGGCGCGCCACCCTGGGGGGGCGCAGTGCGGTGCGTGGGGGGGCGCATAACAAGAAATCACAGAGCAAGTGATATTAAGTTTACTGAACAAACCCTCAAGAGACAACATGGAGAAATATTTAACAGGAATGACGGAGAGAAAGACGGAGAGAGACGAAGATAACGAGACCAACAAAAGTCAACCGAAAGTTAAAACGAGGAAAGTGTATGTAGCCTGGCTTCACTGTAATGAAGGTGGAGACGAAGAAAGAGCGGCGTGTCTTCTGTGTCTTTAAATGTTGGCAGCGGACAGCGTGAAATAAATGAAGGCGTCACTTAAAGACATTACACCCCAATCACGCTGATAACCGCTTGAGTTTTTAATCGTAAACGTGACGCGTACAGCAAGCAATTATAACGCTTTATGAAAGCTACTGCAGAAAAGCTGTGCGCTGCAGAACGGGCACGTTGGAGACATTAGTTCTGATTTCCTTATTTTGATTAAAAAAAAAAAAACAGCACAAATTGTTGTATTCATTTTTGTTTTGTAGGTTAAAGTTAATAAATTGTGCTCCTGAATGAATGTTGCTGATGAATTTGAATTTATTATTATTTATTGATTTTATATCATTTCATTTCATTTCAGTATCAAATGGCAGTCAAAAATATTTCTAGTTTAAATAAGGATTTCATTCGTTTCTGTTACAAACTAAAAAACTTAATAGTTAATAAAATTATTCTTTGTTCTAAGTTGATCTATATTTCTTTCCTTTTTGTTTTCTTTATTGTTAATAAGGAGACATTGTTATAAAAGAGGGGTACTTATAACAAATTTATAGACAAATCATACTACAGTGGGCGTGTAAAAATACTTTTTCATCCCCTTTTGTCATGTACGGGGGGGTGCAAAAAGTTTTCTTCCTAGGGGGGGGCTTAACAGAAAATAATTGAGAATCACTGGACTAAACCATGTGAAATATAGGGTTATGCCCTTAATACCAGACCGGAGTTCAGAACGAAACGATGAAAGTTGATTAAAAGAAAAACAGTCAATATCACACACATTCAGTAACCTCTGTAGAAAGTAAGCAAGATCCATACACTTAACAAGATGTAGTTATACTAGTTTATCTTCTAGTGTGCTATGGGTGGAGCCATCTCAAAATGTACTGCAGTAAACTGAACATAAGACTCAGCTTTTCCTTATTATTTAACGTTGCACATTGTTGCAGAGAGTGAATTCTCCATCTGTAGTTGTTTTATAGCACTGACTATTTGTCCAATGCGATTAGCCCACTTATGTATTATTTATTGCACTTATCCACAGGAAGCCAGTTTCTAAACATTCTATATAAATACCTCCAAAAATAAGCAAAATTTATTTAACTTTTTTTCTCATGGCTAAATTATTTTGCAGCAACATGTGCTGTTTGTCATCTTTTATTATAGCAATTCTCATTTGCCAATGTTTCGAAATGCCCAAACCAAGCAGGAAGGAACTGCAGCAATGCTGAGTCATTAATGAGACCAAAAGCCTTCTTGCTGTGTGGAGTGATAAGGCTGCGCCGGGTGAAATAGATGGTGCCGTTCCCAGTGTTCTAAAACATTTTATTACCAGTTACTAAAAGTCCGGGCAGAACTGTTACTGCGTTGCACATTCCATTTTATAAAAATCCAAATCAAAGACACAACATTCAAAAAGAAATTGACCTGATCAGGTGAGAGCACCAACTTTAAATGCATGCTCTAAACAGAGATGTTCAGAAATTACAGCTTTATGACTCTCACCCGTCCTTTGTGGTATCTGCCACTCCAGCCAGCAGCTGCACGGTCTTGGGGTTGTGATGGATCTGTGTGTGAAGGCCCAAATACTTCTGCACAAAATCATTAGGGGTCATAAAACGTTCTCCATCCTTATCCACAACGTTGGCATACTGAGGAAGAAACAAGCACAGGATGTTTACAACCAAAACCTGAAATGTGAATCGAAGAAAACACTCAAATCCACCCAAAATGATAAGACCTATGATTACAAGTAAAACAGCAGAGAGAATCAATGACACTGGAGAATCTACAAAAGATTTGACAGTATCTTCGTTTTTAGGATTGTCTACAAATAGAGACTATTTTTAGATTTTTGACAATTGAATTAATAGGGTTTTTATGAAAGTTACTTACACATATATTACATACATACAGTGGGAGATCGATTTATGATAGATTTTTCTGTATTCAGCTACACAACATAAAGCAAAGCAATGCAGGTTTATACACTTTATGAAAACTCAACATTGCAAACACCCACATCCTGATTCAAAAACCCATAGTCGTAAATCTGCATCAGTGAATATTCAATTCAATTGTGAGGTCAGACACTGACAGACAACTACAGCTAGCATTTCAAACGTATATGGAAGTTGTTTAGACTTTATTTCAGAGACAGAAGAGGTTCTTGCCTTTTTCCGCTTTTTGTATTTACTGTCCCACAATTTTCTACCATACTGCTTTGTAAACAATTTGTTCATATGTTATCTACATTGCTAAACCATATTGAAAGCATAAGGGAGTGAGGTTTATCCACTGGTGGTGAACAGCACATTTTGCATTCCAATTTACAAGTCATAGTCCAAGCGATTAAAACCTTTGAGGTCCTGAATCGACACGATTCGACTGGGATCCATTCAACAAAAGGTTCAAAAAAGGCGTGGCAGGTAGTCCCGGTTTATACGAATGGAAATTAAAGAATTAAATAGTCTCTGAGGGCGGCACGGTGGCTTAGTGGTTAGCACGTTCGCCTCTCAGCGCTAGGGATTCCCGGTTCGAATCCCCATCCGGGTGGAGTTTCCATGTTCTCCCCGTGTCTGCGTGGGTTTCCTCCGGGTTCTCCGATTTCCTCCCACAGTCCAAAAACATGGATCAAGTCAATTAAATTCTCAATATTGCCCCATATAGAGTGTGTTTGTGTGAGTGAGTGTGTGCCCAGTGATGGATTGGCGCCCTGTCCTGGGTCTATCTGCCCAGCGCCCGAGACTTTCTCCCCTGGATGGGCATGGGGAACCCCACCGCGACCCTAATAGAGGATAAAGCGGGAGACAATGAATGAATGAATGAATGAATAGTCTCTGCCATATGTGGTACAAATGTGCCAGCGGAACGGCACAAATACATATTCATTCATTTACACTTAGTGACAATTAAGTATCTAAAATTCATCCAAACAAAAAGAAACTGTAGCTCACAAAGCAAATGAACGCAGAACACAGGAGAACATGAAAACTTTATACAGTGAAAAGAACTTTTGCCATAGGCAATTTAACCTCGGCCTGCAGCACAACCACTACACCAACATTTCTACATCATATTACTCATAATTTCTCAATTAATCAGTTAAAACACATTATTAAATTTCCAGATGGATTAATGGTTCAGGGTCAACGATTAGATAATTAACCCAGTCGGCATGAAGATTTACTCAAATACTCTCCCTCTGACTTTCCTTTGTATAATTACTGTGGGTTACCACACACTGGTATAATATATGTTTTCAGACATCTCTACTAGTTCCATATGAACAAAACTGTAGCACAAGCTTCAACTAATACAAACACAAAAAAGACCATTTATTCAGACCTATTAGATTAACGTGTTTGGGCACCACAGTTCACCTGAAGCTAAGCCAAAGACTCACAAGATCTGTACTTGGGCTGTGAGAATGAGTCGACCTGACAACCAGGGTGTTGTTTAACTTTCTGTAAACTGTTTTTGGAATCATGTGGCAAACAACAATCAGAAAATGTAAATGTGAACTATTTTAGTGATCTGATTCCTATACACAGGTCAGTCTTAGGTCACATGTGTGAAATGCTCTTTGACAGAGTCATCAGATTTGGAATGTACAATTTACAGCCCTGTTACAGAGAAGACTCAACTGCCATAAGGGCTTCAGTCAAAACTTAAAAGCTGCAATATATCAAGAGTATATTTTAAACCGACGGGCAAACATGATACAATATCTGAAAGATTGCGATACAAAGGAAGAAAATCTAAGGCAACAGTAGAACATTTTCAAACACCTTGGAACTTCTGTCTAGAATTTGTTTTCTTTCCATTTAAGCATCCAGTATGCAAAGAGATATTTGAGTTCAAACTCAAGTTTTTTTTTCTTTTTACTAAGCACTTTTTTAATTAGTACAATTATTCAAAACAGCCTAACATTTTAAGCCTACATAAGATAAGACTGGCAAAAAATAAACTTCTGAAAATGTATATAAGTGAATTATTGCTTATGTATTAACAGTATGGTCAGGACATTACACAGACCTACATGAACAGCTTTTAGGTTAAAAGTTAATTCAAAAGAACTGGCATTACCTTCTGGAAGATGGCCTTGAGCTCATTGGGGTCGGCCCTTTTGGTTGACTGCACCTAGAAATAAAGCATAAATTACACTGTTTTGATGCTTTGGGGGTATGAGAATTACATTACCACATGCTAGATTAATCCTTATGCTTGCAAACTTTAGCATGATGTAAAAATTTTGCTACGGACAGTTCAGGTTTTTAAAACATATCTGCTGTGAACCAGACGGAGCAATCGCTCTGTCAGAAAGCTTAACAGCTCACACACATACAATCACTATCAAGCTTCTTGTAACACATGACATTCCAAAATGTCATGATTTGCTCAAACCACAAATATATCTACTTTAATGAAGCATCTCCAATTTAAAAACAACTTTCTTTAAAGCGTTTACTGATGGCTGATACTGATCTGTTATCTAAATAGTTGTCGGTTTGCTGTAGGCTTGTAGATAAAGGTCATAGTGTCTGACTGAACCTAAATGTCTAAGTTTAGACAGACACAGATACCTAAATAAATAATAACCAAGAATTATGTTGCAGCTGCTCCACAACAACTCTGGAATTACCGGCATCTCGCATAAAAAATCTAAATATCACAATAAGTCATGAACACACACCTGCTCCTATCAGCACCCCTATAGACATTTAAGAATGTACCTTGATTCTAAATGCAAAATGACACCGTGACTGCAGGTAACTTAGTTCTTTGCAATGACCTTACAGAAGCCTACAAAACAACCTGCAACAAGTGACAATTATGAAGGACACACATGGGGTATAGCAAAGCTGCATCCGCTTACAATAAGTGGTTAGAATGCCAAAATATCTTAATTACAGTTGTAGGTTTGCAAAATAAATATGCAGTAACACGCCTCCAAGGAATAATTTGCAAGCTGAGGAAGAGAGGCACGTCTTTATCTATCTGGAATTCTACAAAATCAGAACTGTAAAATTACAATTAAAATGACGTTCGGCAAATGATATACGCAGTTTTTGGGATAAATGGCGTCCTAAACTCCATGAAGAAGCAGGTGATATACAGTAGTGGCTTCACCTGGTGGGTTATCCATCCAGCAGGATGATAAGCCAAATTGGTGCAAATCTAGAAGATGGTACAATGTTCTGATACGAACCCTAACAGAGACTCATGGAGGGAAAGGGCAGCTCTAAGAAAAATAGCGTCCAAGTTTGTGCTCCTCGATATTCACCTTCCTCCGTTTTGCTTTAGGAGACTCAGACTGTGTGCATTCAATGAGGGTGTCAGTAATTCAGCAGCTTACTGTAACCTTCAAGGACATTTCCTCTCCTTCAGAGGGCAATTGAGACTGCACACAGGGAAAGTTAATATCTTGGCAATGCTAACCAACGAAAACATTTCACTTATATTAAATAAAAACATTGTAGCTGTAAGCAGAGCAAACGAAAACACTTGTTCATCACAGACTAGTGGGATTTCCCAGCAAGTTCTGCAACTCCCAACACAGAACGAGACATTTATATGAGACAGACAACTAATGAAACACTTATAACAACTGTCTTAGACAAAAAACCCTTAGCTGCCTGCTAAAGCAAACCTTCTATCTCTATTTACAACTGTCATCAAGTTAGCATTAGCAACAAGCTAACCCTCTAGCAAACCAGAAAGAACCCATGCTAGCGCGTTAGCAGAAGCCCAGACGAACAAGAACGTGAGAGAACTCGCTTTCTAAACTCATAACCTAACCTCCTCCCCGGTCTAAAGTTGCAAAACGCGGTACAAAATACTCATTTAGAGCTGGTTTTACGCTGGTAACGCGGGAGAGTGTAAAGCTGGAGTCACCTTGGCCGCCATGCTGCTTCCCGACGTCACTCACACTCAACTGACAGACCGCCGCTGCAAAATCGCTCCCTTCACTGGAATCCTTCAAAAAATATACCGTGATCCCTACCTAGTGCACTACATTGCGCATTTAAGTACCGCGTGTGAACGCTGGCTACATAGGGTGCTCGGAGTTCAACAAGGCGGTATTTAGAACATCAAAAAGTAACGGAGTTTCTAAACACAATAAAAACTACATAAAGTGGATATTTGATGTTTTATTGGCTTTTGAATGTTTATATTTATTAGTTATTATGTTTTTAATAACTGTACGGAAATCAATCACCACGTTTAAAGATCTTTGTATAACTTTATCAATCAAATCTTCAGTATGTTTACTTAAACATCCATCCATTATCTTCCGCTATATCCTCTACTAGGGTTGGGGGGGGGGGGGGGGGGGTTCCCCATGCCCATGCCCATCCAGGGGAGAACGTCTCGGGTGCTGGGCAGATACACTCAGGACAGGGCGCCAATCCATCGCTGGGCACACACTCACTCACACAGACACACTCTATATGGGGCAATTTGGAGAATTCAATCGACTTGATCCATGTTTTTGGACTGTGGGAGGAAACCGGAGAACCCGGAGGAAACTCACGCAGACACGGGGAGAACATCGGGAATCTCCACCCAGATGGGGATTCAAATCGGGAATCCCTAGCGCTGATAGGCGAATGTGCTAACCACTAAGCCACCGTGCCGCCCTTTACTTAAACATCCATCCATTATCTTCCGCTATATCCTCTACTAGGTATGGGGGGGGGGGGGGGGTTGGTTTCCCCATGTCCATCCAGGGGAGAACGTTGCGGGCACTGGACAGATACACCCAGGACAGGGCACAATCTATCGCTCAGTACACTCACTCACACAGACAAACACACTCTATATGGGGCAATTTTTTTGAGAATCTAACTGACCTTGATCCATGTTTTTGGACTGTGGGAGGAAACCGGAGAACCCAGAGGAAACCCACGCAGACACGGGGAGAACAATGAAACTCCACCAAGATTCGAACCGAGAAACCCTAGTGCTGAGAGGCGAACGTGCTAACCACTAAGCCACCGTGCCGCCTTTACTTAAACATTCATTCATTCATTCATTATCTCCCGCTTTATCCTCTATTAGGGTCGCGGTGGGGTTCCCCATGCCCATCCAGGGGAGAACGTCTTGGGCGCTGGGCAGATAGACCCAGGACAGGGCGCCAATCCATTGCTGGGCACACACTCACTCACACAGACACACTCTATATGGGGCAATTTGGAGAATTCAATGACTTGATCCATGTTTTTGGACTGTGGGAGGAAACCGGAGATCCCAGAGGAAACCCACGCAGACACGGGGAGAACAATGAAACCCTAGTGCTGAGAGGCGAATGTGCTAACCACTAAGCCACCGTGCCGCCCTTACTTAAACATATATGATATGAAATAATATATGGGATTATTGCAAATATAAAGCATGAAACATATAACTATCATTTGATTATAACAAAACCTGAAAAAAACAATCCATGCCATAAAATTAGGTTTAATTATGGAAATGTAATTAATATGTGGGTAAGTTTTAAAGAATAATATTCATTATCTTCTGCTTAATCCTCTACTAGGGTCGCGGGGAGTTTCCCATGCTCAGCCAGGGGAGAGCGTTTTAGGCACCAGTCTATCGCTGGGCACACTTACTCACACAGACACACACTATATGGGGCAATTTACAGCATTCAATTTACCTTAAATCCATGATTTTGGACTGTGGGAGGAAACCGGAGAACCCGAAGGAAACCCACATGGCCAAAACATGGAAACTCCATCCAGAGTGGGATTCGAACCTGGAATCTCTAGGGCTGAGAGGCGAAGATACTAACAATTAAGTACCGCCCCTAAATACTGATCATGATTCTATTAATTCATTTAAAATATGAAGCTATTTATTCATCGCTAAAAATGAAGCTATGCCAGAAAAGCTTTTTAAGAGAATAAAAAAAGAAGAGTATTAAAAACTAGGGGTGAGCTGCAATATTTGCTGATTCGACAATTCGATTCGGAGAACCGTAGTCGACTATGAACCTCATAGTCGAATGTACCATTTTGACCACATGGGGGTGCCCATGGCTGCTGCTAAGCATTAGTTTTTACATGAAATGTCTTTGTTTTCGTTATATATATAGCCTTTTGTCAAATAAAATAATCATAATTTCTAGAAAAAAAAGAAAAAACAAAAACAAAAAAAAGGTTTTCTTTTGTTAGAAAAACAAGTAAAAAATAAAAATAAAAAAAATAAAAAAAAAACTACGCCCTTAGCGCCATCTTGTGGTGAAATTTTAACTGATTCGACTATCAGTCGACTATAGGGAAAATCTGACGAATCAGATTCGACTATGAAAATCTTTAGTTGAATACAGCCCTATTAAAAACATCAGGTCCTATGAAGAGCCATTAGACAAATGGCTCTTTGGCTATTTTTTAAAGGTAGGTGGAGTAAAGTAAGTAAATATTTTTGAATCAAAAATAGATTTCAGTAAACATCGGCAGCCGATCATAACACTAACAATGGCTATTTAATGTTTAATAAGGAAAACTGTGGAAAACAAATTTTATTCACCCTTTAAACCAGCATACAAAAAGCCACATTTTTTGTTTTAAAGCAAAGTTCAAGACAAACAATACAACAAAAATGCAATGGAAATGAAAACAAGTCATTTCTTTTAGCTGTTCTAATTCACCACAGGGAATCATGATTCTCCATCTTGCCCTGTCTTGAGCATCCTCCTTAACCTTTACATTAGCATCCCTCTTCATCACATCCATCTGTAGAGCATTTCCCCCTCTACTTTTCATCCTTTGTGTCCAAACACCCAATTTCCACCATCAGCTTGTGGGCCAGCTTGTTTTGAAGCTTTAAGTTTGTACTGATCTTGGACTTTGGATTATAGTTATAGGATATTTCATGATCCAGCATTAAATAATAATTAAAACAAAATAAGAAGATGGCTCAATAACCGAGACACATAGTCACAGTGTCAGTGACTTACTTATAAGTGTGAACATGGGATTAATCAGTCTCAGCACTCATAGCTGCTGATATCAATGTCACGTGTAGCAACTCTGCTAACAGTCAGGATAATTCAGTCTTAATGTGGGATATTAACTGATCCATATATCTTCCCAAAGAACAGGTTTTGTTTACTTATAAGTGTGAAGATCTGTTTATTGGTTTTTAAAGGAAAAATAAAACACACTCCGACACACAGCCTTCCAAGTTCTGTAGTTGGATGCCATTTATATAAAGTTTAAAAACAAAAAAAATAGAAACAGTTCCCAGATTCTTCACACAAATATCTACAAACCTTTTATTTACATTGTATACAATAGTTCTGGAAGAGCCGGTGAAAAGTCTGTGGGTCTCTGACATCAGAAAGTAACGTAGAGGGACCCAAGTTCTTTATCCCACACGGTACGTGTAGAATGAGCAGAGGCCTTTAGTAAAGTTCCAGCGCAGGGTGACCGAGAGAACATAGAGCAGAGCCAACAAAGCAAATGGGTAGAGCAGGACTACAGTGTTCTTCAAAAATGGCAGAGCTGTGACACAAACAACAGTTCATACTCATTTTAGTAAGAGTAACTGACAGTGACCTTAACTTTTTGTCCCAGTATGACCAACCCTATGTTCTGACCCCAACCATCAAGTTGGGATATGTGTAAGCTGATTTGGATAAACGATCTGTGAAATGACCTCATATAATGTGAGGAGAATTTAAAGCTACAATAATCTTTTTATCCTTTAAATGCAGGCAGTCATAATTAAACCATCAAAACCAGGCATGTCCAAAGTCCGGCCCATGGTAGGATTCCAAACGACGTGGGCTTATAATGTGTTATTTATGGCTCGCTAGCTCTGTCAGAAAAATAAAAAGAGAAAACTGTTTAAAATGTAATTCCGCCTTTTACCACTCGATGGCACCATTCTAATACTATCTGTGTGGCCTCTGGCAGAGTTCTGAGGCAGCTAGGGCACAGCAGAGGAGTGGGCTTTTGATTATTTCTCATTAGCCTGCCATGAAAACAGATGCATCTGGTACAACTACTGATTTTTTTAAGAGGTGATGACAATATGACCGTAACAGAGGAGCTGCTTGACCTTAAACTTAAATTGAAATACCGTAAATTTAAGGTAGTCTTTACAGTTTGTTCAATGCTATCCGACTCTCCAGATCCATCCAGAAATCATTTTGTCTTTAGAGTTGTTCGTATCAGAGTTGCTTATACAGGTGCTGGTCAACGAATTAGAATAATTTGAAATAGTGCAATCATGAAATTCTTTGAATGCATTTTTTGTGCAGAAAGCAAATCAGGTGTTCACCGCACCTGTCCTACTCGTTAGACTAATCACAGAACTCGTTACCTGTAAAAAAATTTGCTCAGCTGAGCTTTCCAAAAGGCCCATTTAGGCCATTTAACTGTGACACTGTTGTTTTATTGAATTAGAATAATGGAGAAACCGTTTCATTGAATTAGAATAATTTTTATTATAATTACAATCATCACTTTCCCCCTTGGCTTGTATGACTGCCTGAAGTCTCCGCGGCATCGATTTGACCAGCTTGTCGCAAGTTTCCGCACTCACAGCTTCCCAGGCAGTGGCGATGTTCTGCTTCAGTTGGTTCAGCGTAGTAGGCTTTCTGTCGCGAATTTTCCGCTTGACTATGGCCCAAAGGTTTTCAATGACATTGAGGTCAGGCGAGTTGGCCGGCCATGCCAAAACTTCAAGCTATTTTTTAGTGAACCAATCTTTGGTCGACTTTGCCGCATGAGCTGGTGCAAGATCCTGTTGAAATATGAAGTCTTCTTCGCCGAACTGTTCCTCAACAGTCGGAATCAGGAACGTTTCCAGAACATCTTGATATACGGCAGCATTGACAGTCTTCTTGAGGAAGCAGAGTTGCCCTACACCTCGAGCGGACATGCATCCCCAGACCATAACGCTCTGAGGAAACTTGACGGATCTTTTCACGCACTCGTGGTTGTAGGTTTCGCCACCACGACGCCAGACACGAGGACCTTGGTCACCGAAGGAGATGCAGAAGCGTGATTCTTCACTGAAGACCACTTTCTGCCAGTCTTCAGCAGTCTACTTGCCGTGTTCTTTGGCCCACTTCAGCCGTTTCTCCATTTGTTTCTTGTTCAGCATCGGTTTTACTGCTGGAACGCGAGATTTGAAGCAGAGTTCGCGCAGACGACGGTAAGTGGTTGATCTGGAGACGTCAGCGCCGGTCTGCTTGTTCCACAAGTCGGTGAGCTCGGAAGTGGACTTGAACCGGTTGCTGACTGCGATCTTTCTCAGCTGCTTGTTGTCGCGAGCAGAAGTTTTTCGGACGCCGGAACAGTTGGTGCGCTTGCTGCAGTTTTTCTTGAGAGCTTTGCAGACGGAAGACTGGCTGATGCCGAGCTGCTCAGCAATTTTAGTTTGGGTCAAGCCTTGTTGGCGAAGGGCTTGAATTTGAGCCACTATTCCGGTTGAGAGGTCGCGCTGCTTACCCATGATTGATTTTACAACTTAGAAATTCTACTCAACCCTGACTTTATACTGCACAGTGAACACTCTTCACAGAAAACAAAAATTCAAGCATTTATTCTAATTCAATGAAACGGTTTCTCCATTATTCTAATTCAATAAAACAACAGTGTCACAGTTAAATGGCCTAAATGGGCCTTTTGGAAAGCTCAGCTGAGCAAATTTTTTTACAGGTAACGAGTTCTGTGATTAGTCTAACGAGTAGGACAGGTGCGGTGAACACCTGATTTGCTTTCTGCACAAAAAATGCATTCAAAGAATTTCATGATTGCACTATTTCAAATTATTCTAATTCGTTGACCAGCACCTGTATATGGTCACATTGCCATTTGAAAAATTGAGGTAACTGTGACAGTGAAAATCATTTTATAACGATGGTGGTGAAAAATGAAAGGAACTATTGCCCGGGCATCTTCACTTCATCGAATTTGTCCCTCTTGGCAAAGAGTTGATTGAACATTACATGAGCCCTGATTAAACATTACTAGCATCTTTCCGATTACATTGTGCCTGAACGTTTTAAATGACAATGAGTCAGAATTTCAACTGTTTAACCACAGGGCGACAGTAGTGAGCTATTTATAATCCAAACAAAGAAAGTTAGAAAGTTTGGACATAGGCATGACGTGGACATGAATGGTTTAAAAATAGGTTCTGAAGTTTTGAGAACCAAAAAACAGAATCCATACGATGCTTCAAATCTATCATGCAGTTCAATTAAGGAATCTGTATTTCTCTGAAGTAGGTATGGCTTATTAATTGTGACTATATTATAAAGTCCATTCACAAAAATACAGCAATAAAACCACAGGAAAGCTCTGGGCTTTACCGTATAACTCCACGTATACCAGTGTTACACACAGTCAATACATTTCTGCTCTGTGTTAATACTAATTACTAGAGAACAGAGTAAACGGGACTAACAAAGTATGTAGAGAAACAGATGGACTACAGTCTATAATTGTACGTCTATCTATATGATTATAGAGCTAATAAAATGGAAAACGAGTCTAAAAAGTAAATGTAAATACATTAATATAAAATAAATAAATAAATCTATTTATTGATTCTTTTATAATACAATTAATTGTCTGTCAATATTTATAGCATCAAACTGAAAAGGCTGTGCGCACGCATACACACATATACACATATACACACACACTCACCGCTGTAGCCAAGGAAAGTGATGTAGATGTAGTAACCGATGGCAACAAGCCACAGAGTATTTCCAACAAAGCATCCTAAAAACCACTCGGAGTTAATCACCACAATATCTGTGCAAAGAAAATCACATATCAGTAACTTTAATGGAGCATTTAATTACATTTACATTTGGTCATTTAGCAGATGCTTTTATCCAAAGCGACTTACAAGGGGAGCACAGGTTTAATCACAGCATCCCTGGAACAATGAGTGTTAAGGGTCTTGCTCAAGGACCCACATTGGTAACTTCAGTGGACCTGAGATTTGAACCCACAATCTTCAGATTGATAGCCCAAACCACTAAGCTACCACACCCTTATGATCAGATCAGATCTACAGCTAAAATATTAATATTCTTAGTAAAAAAACACTATGTTGGAATTTTGTCCAGCCGTAACAAACAGGGATGCAGGAACTGAAGCAGAACTTTTTCTACAAACCAATAAATATCAATTTGAACCCAAAATCTGGGCAATATAGTAAAAATACTTTCACTTCTATTGGTGCTGTGAACAATTTACACATCATGGAAATGCAGTTGGTCCTTGTGGTCTGATCCATATAAAATCCCTACTATTAGCAGATCAGTGAGTGACATAACTAACTTTCTCTGACATTATTATTATTTTTACTCCGCCATGTTGTAATAACAGATATTGTGAAGGATTAAGTTGCTCAACCAGTTCAGGTTTAAAGGTTCCCAAACTCACTAAGTCAACATGTGCAGCTTTGATGCTACTAAAGCTTAATATAAAAAGTATTTTTGTTTGTTTATATTAGGCTTTTGGCTTTCATTGTTTGTTCTTTTGAAGTTTAAATTCAGTTTACTTAGATTTACATTATTTATAATAGTGCATTGTCCCGAAGACAGAACCCCCTGAGCAAGTCAAAGCAACAATGACAAAAAAAAAAACATCCCTGTTTTGTTATTTTTTTGTTTTGTTATCCTGTGGAAAGAAACCCTGTGAGGACCAAAGCTCATTGGGGTGCTCATCCTCTCATCCTCCTTAAGCATCTAAGCAGAATAAATAGAGAGTATACTGTGGATGCATATGTAGCCAATATATGCTCAGCCCACACAGGACCTTTCAAATTTATGTGGAATTGATTCAAACTGCTTAAACATTTACAACCTTTTAATGTGAATATTTACTATTTTATAATTAATGTATTGCCATATTACATTATAAATCTTTTTGTAAATGTTTTGGTGAACAGCTCATCAATATAGCTAAAGGTACCTAAAACCAATCATGAGCTGTAATGGGATGAATTGAAGTAATAACAAATTAAACCACATTTTATCTAAAGATGAACTTAACGTGAACAAGAAGGACGTCTTACGGTTTATGAAGAAGAGCTGTAGAAAATGTAGAATGACCAACAGAGGGTAAAAAGCATTGAGATGCACGTCAAAGGCGTAGCCCCACTCCACATCGTAATCCATACTAGACTGCTTCAACAGGTATTTATTACTAATAATCCTGCAAATACAAACACCGCAAAGGTGTAAACACAACTGCAAATAAATGTGCAATCATTAACACAATCTTAAAACAAAACCCAGCAAACTGTACATTTGAAAAACAACGAATCTGTAAACAAAAATGCAAGTACAACTGTAAACAAGAGTAACATCTCTTTTAGGGGTGAGCTGCAATATTCGCTGATTCGACGATTCGATTCGGAGAACCGTAGTCGACTATGAACCTCATAGTCGAATGTACCATTTTGACAACATGGGGGTGCCCATGGCTGCTGCTAAGCATTAGTTTTAACATGAAATGTCTTTGTTTTCGTTATATATTTAGCCTTGATCTGAGTGTTTTAGGTTTTTCCTTTGAAGTGGAAAAAAGTCCAGAACGGGGATCCCATTTACGGTGCTCTAGAAAAACAAGTAAAATATAAAAAAAAAATCTTTTTTAAAAACCACGCTTATAGCGCCATCTTGTGGTGAAATTTTAACTGATTCGACTATCAGTCGACTATAGGGAAAATCTGACGAATCAGATTCGACCATGAAAATCCTTAGTTGAAGACACCTCTAATCTCTTTTAATAAAATTCACTGTAAATGGAGGAACAGTAAGGATGTCATAGACTCACCACATAAAGGTGGAGATCAGCAGGCCAACACCAATACAGTCAATGAATACGACCCAAAGTAAAAGCTTCAATGTCTGAACAAAGCTGAGATCCAACACCAACCCGAATCCCACTGTCGATACTGCAGAGGTACAAACACACAAAATAGTAAAAAGGATTCACACAGACTTAGTCCTGACGTGTGACTACTTGTGATCAGTGTGGTTTTCTAATTGATGAATATTTCCAACTTTTATTTTATTCCCTGTGTTGTCAGTCTGTGAGATTATGTTTACATGTTTACATCAATGACAGACATTAATATGTTTGGATACCTAAAGTTCACTGCTTCACCCTACATTTGTTTGGAATACAGTGTTAATATTGTAGGCACTGACCACAAAGCCAGACGCTAAGCAGCACTAGGAAGGCGGGGTCATCGCGGGCCCACTGGTCTTTGGTCTGTTTTCGGTAGTGGAAATTTCGGTATACCCTCTGTGGTGATGTGAAGAGGTACAGCATCTGCCACATGGCAAACTCGAAGTCCATCTGTTTAAAGTGAACCAGGCGGCGTAGGTATTTGTAGCGCTTGGCGCCTGCTGTGTGGCGAGCTGCATCACGGGAACTCAGACTGCCGTTGCTCTGCTTGGAACTGAAACTTGCTGTTGTCGGCAACATACTGACACACAACACAACGTTATTGGGACAGTAGTCAAATGAAGTTTATAATGTTGTTTATAAAATGTTTACTAACAAGGTAAAACAGCATCATTTAACACTAATGTTATATTGGTTAGTACAGTTAACAAGAGTGGATGGTTAGATAGAATACTCTATCTAATAAATAGTACAACAATGTACTTATTACAGATAACAATAATAGTTATATTACAATTATAATATAATAATATAATAATATTATATTACAGATAATACTAACAACAGATAATAAAAATATTACAACTAATGAAAAGAATAAAAGCAATTTAGCCTGTCACATTTGGAGGGCAGTGAAGCAATATGACAAAATAAAAATATAATGTGAAATACTGTAGTAAACATGTGTATGTATAAATACATACATAAAATTGTCAACTGTGTCAGTAAGTTGAGGTGATCTAAAGTGATTGTAGTGCAAATACGTTTTTTAATTCGTCTTATTTGATCTTAGTTGTCCTTCCGGCATGTCTGTAGAATAATATTTGGTCATTTAGCAGACACTTTTATCCAAAGCGACTTACAAGTATCCCAACTTGATGGTTGGGGTCAGAACACAGGGACAGCACCCCTGGAGCAATGATGGTTAAGAGTCTTGCTCAAGGACCCACATTGGAAACTTCAGTACACTTGGGATTTGAACCCTCAACCTTAGGATTGATGGCCCAACACACTAACCACATTATAAAGAAAAACATAATAATAATAACATGACATTTAAAGACACGCAATTTACCCACAATTGTGACATTATAGTGAATTATAACAGATTTTCCATTTAATGCATGAAGGCGACAGGGATGATGAGCTCAACACACTGTACGGAAAACAGTTAACGTCACATCACCACTCTCTATTGGCTCTGGGTGTGTACGGATTACTGTGACAGGTTAACGCTCCTTCGTTACCTTGTTCACTTCATCGGTAATGCATCATTATCATTGAAACACAATGAATTACATAAATACTTATCATATCATCTACAGATTCGTTATACCTAATAACTTACTGACGAGTTTGATGCAAATAATGAATAAAAATAATATTCATTTATTCATTACCTCCCGCTTTATCCTCTATTAGGGTCGCGGTGGGGTTCCCCATGCCCATCCAGGGGAGAACGTTTCGGGCGCTGGGAAGATAGACCCAGGACAGGGCGCCAATCCATCGCTGGGCACACACTCACTCACACAGACACACTCACTATGGGGCAATTTAGAGAACTCAATTAACTTGATCCATGTTTTTGGACTGTGGGAGGAAACCGGAGAACCCGGAGAAAACCCACGCGGACACGGGGAGAACATGGAAACTCCACCCAGATGGGGATTCGAACCGGGAATCCCTAGGGCTGAGAGGAGAACATGCCAATCACTAAGCCACCGTGCCGCCCTAAAAATAACATTAACTAATAGATACAAATACAAACGTGGAGGTTTGTTTCGATCGATACCTCATTTTTAAAGGAACCTAAAGAATAAACAATCAAACTAATTTAAAATAACGCGTTAATTAGACAGTGTACGGACTATGATCTAATCATTCATATTGATAACCACAGTTTAGGCCCCCGTGTGTTGGCGTCATCAGTGCAATGCGACAGGTCTCGTTTTGCGTTAAATTCGCTTTTAAATCCGCAAAAACTAAAGATACCCACCTGCTACACGAGCAGAACCACTGTTCTAATCCAATCAGTAGAACCAGCCTTTCAGTTTGCCAACAACACAGTTTACAACGCTGACACTTCCGGTCCCGAGCTGAACACGTAGCGCGGCCGTGTAACGTCATAACACCGTGACGGCTCAAAGCATTCTGGGAAATGTAGTGTATAGGAACACATTGTATTTAGGCCGGGGGGGGGGGGGGGGGGCAAAACTCAAAGCAAATTTCAGGTCGTAGACCATCCATCCATCCATCCATCCATCCTTTATCTTCCGCTTCCTCCTATATCAGGGTCGCGGGTCGGTTCCCCATGCCCATCCAGGGGAGAACGTCTCGGGCGCTGGGCAGATACACCCAGGACAGGGCGCCAATCCATCGCTGGGCAGACACTCACTCACACAAACATATACACACTCTATATGGGGCAATTTGGAGAACTCAATTGACTTGATCCATGTTTTTGGACTGTGGGAGGAAACCGGAGAACCCGGAGGAAACCCACGCGGACACGGGGAGAACATGGAAACTCCACCCAGATTGAGATTCGAACCTGAATCCCTAGCGCTGAGAGGCGAACGTGCTAACCACTAAGCCACCGTGCTGCCGGACCAAACATGGAAACATTTATTATCCATTCATCCATCCGTTATCTTCCGCTTAATCCTCTATTAGGGTCGCGGGGGGGTTCCCCATGCCCATCTAGGGGAGAACATTTTGGGTGCTGAGCAGATATACCCAGGACAGGGTGCCAATGTATTGCTGGACACACGCTCACTCACACAGATGCTATATGGGGCAATTTGGAGCATTCCATTTAGCTTGATCCATGTTTTTGAACTGTGGAGGAAACCGAAGAAGCCTGAGGAAACCCACGCGGACACGGAGAGAACATGAAAACTCCACCCAGATCGGGATTTAAACAGGGAATTCCCAGTGCTGAGAGGCGAAAATGATAACCACTAAGCCAGAGAGGAATATTATTCCACATTAAATAAACTTTATATAACTCTATAAAAAATCTCTTGTCAAAATTCTAAAAGTTCCAACTATTAACATGCTGTAATGAATCAAAACATTCATTTTTCTTTAAACTTCAACGTTTAAAATCTTTAAATATTTCTGCACTTCATAGAAATGTTCTTGTTAAAATCATACAAATTGAAAACATGATCATGGTCCAAAAAAAAAAAAAAACATCGCTTGGCCGTTAATAAAAATAATAATAGATCAATGTGAATCTTACAGGCTGGATATAACTGTATTAAAGGCAGGATATAGCCCGTAAGTTTTGCACACTTACTCACTTTTTAGACCCTCTATTTTTTAAAAACAAGCTATAACAACAAACTTAGTATTTTTCCGTAGTGTTATTGTTGAGTCTTTAATTTCTGTATACTTCGTTTGAATCTTAAGAAAACCTAGAAAAACATTGAAGAAAGCAACAAAAATTCTAAGTAAGTGCCATTTTTTTCTAAGTTCATGTTGCAGGTCACAAGCCTGAATAAAAGAGGAGGGTTGAAGACAAAGTGCACTCTTTTGATTCAATATTTAACAGCACAGGACAAACTTTTTAATGTAACTTAGGTAAAAATATATATATATAAAAAAACTATTTATGTAATGTGGGTCTAGAGAAAGTATTAAAGGCCTATTTTATTCATTCATTCATTATCGCCCGCTTCATCCTCTATTAGGGTCGCAGTGGGGTTCCCCAAGCCCATCCAGGGGAGAACGTCTCGGGCGCTGGGCAGATAGACCCAGGACAGGGCGCCAATCCATTGCTGGGCACACACTCACTCACACAGACACACTCTATATGGGGAAATTTGGAGAATTCAATTGACTTGATCCATGTTTTTGGACTGTGGGAGGAAGCCGGAGAACCCGGAGGAAACCCACGCAGACACGGGGAGAACATGGAAACTCCACCCAGATGGGAATTCGAACCGGGAATCCCTAGCGCTGAGAGGCGAACGCGCTAACCACTAAGCCACCGGCCAGGCCTATTTCAAAAAGAGAATTTTTTTATTTAGTTTATTTGTAGTTCATACATATTTAGCACTTTTTTTCTCATCCACAATGTTATTGCTTCAAATAAGCAAACTGACTATCATGCAAATTAGGTGTGATGTCATTTATCGACTTCTAGCTACTTTTAGGACAGCCAATAGCTACTATCCTTACTTGGGAGTTGGCAACAGTGCGCACACACACACACACACACACACACACACACACACACACACACACACACACACACACACAAAGCACAAGGATGGAGAAGAGCAAGAATAGCAGTCCACTGAGTCCACGCTGTGACCTTATAAGACACGAGTCAAACCGTCAGAGAAAAAAATGTGTTTAAATGTGTGCTTTATAACAAAATCAAACTGTTGTTGACATTTAAGACTTTTAACACAAACCTATAACCCACATTTAGGGGACTCATTTATGTCCTTACTGCAGTAGTTAATGATGTAACGGTACAAAATAATACTTAAAGCGTTTGAAATGAGTGAAAATATCATGTAATGAATGTTAACTCATGTTGACCTGTAGGGGATACGCCTACAAAGGTGACAGTACTAAGTCAGTAATAAGAGTTTATACACCATCTCTGATCAAAGTGTTTTTTTTTTAGAAATAGATTAGCATATATGTATATGTTTTATCAATAAACTCCAGTTATTTAGGTTGAAAAATATATAAATATTTATTGTGTGTTTGACTATCAATTCTTCTTTAATAAATATTTTAATCAGTATATCTGACTGTCATGTTGCATTCATCTGATATCAGGTTGGTATCACAACATGAAGTAGCTTCTGAGTAGTTAAGGTACTTATTTGCCATATTTGTGTAACTTATCTTGCTAGGACCAGGGAGTGGTGGCTCAGTGGTTTGGGTGTTGGGCTGTCAATCTGAAGGTTGGGGGTTCAGGTCCCAGGACCACTGAAGTTGCCAATGTGGGTCCTTGAGCAAGACCCTTAACACTCATTGCTCCAGGGATGTTGTGATTAACCCTGTGTTCACCTTGTAAGTCGCTTTGGATAAAAGCGTCTGCTAAATGACCCATTTTCTTTTTTTTTTGCTAGTTGTGGATGCTAGCGTTTGTGTAGTGAAGCTTTTTATTTGTTTTTAGTTTATTATTATTGTATTATTGTTGAGTCTACCATTTCAGTGTTAAAACAGATTTCTCTTACCTGAACTCAATTGTTGAATTATAAATAATCTTCTTACAATTTACAAGAGCGTTTTATAACCACCACTCTCAATGTTCTAAAGTTGTTGGGAACATTCCATTTTACTTCATGGACAGTAAAGGATTTATAAAAAAAAAAAAAAAAAAAGAGTTTATTTGTAGTTTTAACATATTTCAGGTGTTTTTTACTTACTGTCTTTCTCTTCCACAACATTATCTAACGTTAGTTACTTCTAGTAACTTTTAGGACAGCTAATAGCTACTTTCTTTAGCTATTGGTATACAAGTTGGGAACATTTTTATGTCATGCCCCCAAGTTAATTATTCATTCATTCATTATCTTCCGCTTTATCCTCTATTAGGGTCGCTGAGGGCTTCCCCATGCCCATCCAGGGGAGAACGTTTCGGGCGCTGGGCAGATACACCCAGGACAGGGCACCAATCTATCGCTGGGCACACACTCACTCACACAGACATGCATGCATACACACTCTATATGGGACAATTTGGAGAGCTCAATTGACCTGATCCATGTTTTTGGACTGTGGAAAGAAACCGGAGAACCTGGAGGAAACCCATGCAGACACGGGGAGAACATGGAAACTCCACCCAGATGGGGATTCGAACCGGGAATCCCTAGTGCTGAGAGGCGAACGTGCTAACCACTAAGCCACCGTGCCGCCCCCAGTTAATTAGGCTTGTAAAATAAAATAAGTTGTTATTAGTTAATTATTGTATTAATTTAATTATATTAATTATGATAATGATGAGGGGCGGCACTGTGGCTTAGTGGTTAGCACGTTCGCCTCTCAGCGCTAGCAATTCCCGGTTCGAATCCCAATCTGGGTGGAGTTTCCATGTTCTCCCCGTGTCCGCGTGGGTTTACTCCGGGTTCTCCGGTTTCCTCCCACAGTCCAAAAACATGGATCAAGTCTATTGAATTCTCCAAATTGCCCCATATAGAGTGTGTCTGTGTGAGTGAGTGTGTGCCCGGCGATGGATTGGCACCCTGTCCTGGGTGTATCTGCCCAGTGCCCGGAACGCTCTCCCCTGGATTGGCATGGGATCCCTGGGCATGGGATCCCCACCATGATCCTACTAGAGGATAAAGTGGGAGATAATGGATGGATGGATGATAATGAAGATTATTATTATTTGTGTTATTATTAGTTTATTAAAATACTGCAGGGACAAGACTCAAAACTTATTTATTTTTTTAAGTCACTAAGTCTGCTTCAACTTTAAGATCAGGGATTAGCCCTTTCGGTGGCAATACCACTGCTGGCTGATGTGATTAACAAAGCGTAAATGTTAAATCTTTAGGTATTTATGTCTGGCCAGATTAAGAACCTGTTTGATCCTGTAAATCCAGTTATGAATGCGCTCCTCTGGAGGCAGCGAATTAGTAAATATGAGTGACAAGTAAAACTTGCATCTTTTAGTTTTGCTGAAAACTATATATATTTTAACTCTAAACCTCAAATGACAATTATTCAAAATATTGTATTTTTGTAGTTTATATATAATATATTTATTTCCCCAACTACTGTAGAAGAATAGCCTTTAGTCACAAGTCAGAAGATTTAGATATGAGTAAACATACTTTAATTCATTTTTAATTTCTCCCAAAACAGATGAATGAGGTACATGTTCTTGAATTTTTCAAAAATGTGTAAGAAACAATTATCAAGAGTAGAGAATGCTGAAATTATGCTATTTCAGGGAGCCCTCTTGACTACGTCAACTTCAGTATCTGCCACTACTATTTATTAAAGCAATAATGCACAAGAGAGCATGCATTACTGTGAATTAATTACGAGAAAGAGGTTTTGTTAGGCATGACACATAGCGGAGTATAGTTATACCTCTTTTCCGTGATTTATTCACAATAATGCTTAACCCTAAGTGCCTTATTGCTTTTATAAAATGAGTGAGTGTCCAGTAATGGATTGACACCCTGTCCTGGGTGTATCTGCCCTGTCTCATTTTCTCCTCTGGGCGGCATGGGGAACCTCCCCACGATCCTAATCCCTAGTATAAAATGAAGCAGATAATGAGATGAGATAATTGTGTTATATTGTATTATGGTACAATATTTATAGCTAGCCGACATGGTGGCTCAGTGATCAGCACGTTCCCCTCTTAGTGCTGAGGATTCCAGGTTCGAATCCCAATCTGGGTTGTGTTTCCATGTTCTCCACATGTTCGTGTGGTCCCACAGACCAAAAACATAGATTCAAGGTGAAGTGAATGCTGTAAATTGCCCCATATAGTGTTAAGTGTGCCCATTGATAGATTGGCGTGCTGTCCTGGGTGTATCTGCCCAGCACTTGAAACGTTCACTCCTGAATGGGCATGGAGAACATCCTCCCCCTGTGACATTGTGTTGAATTGTAAGGTTTTTATAATATTTAGGAATAATACATTGTAATTCATAATGAGTTGAATAGTTGGAACAGATGAACTGACTTTGTGATAAATGAGCATGGGAAAGAGTAAGAAAGTCCGGTCGCAGGGTCAGCGGAGAGTTTTGAGTAATGGGACAGTCAACAAGAACCTGTCATATATTCATACCCCTGAGGGGGGCAGAAAGCAGGACCAGATGGGTTAGAAGATAGAGATGTTTTGGTCAATGTACACATGAGAAAAAAGACTGTTGTCTGGAGGGCGCACACACACAGAAGAAGCAGGTCACGCCCTCCTGAAGGACTTAAATGGCCAAACTAGAGGACTTTGGGCAGACCTCTCGGGGGATAGCAACGGGTTGCTTTCGTCCATATTTTCATTGTTCGATATTTTACACTGTCTATTCAGTAAAACGCATTAAATTATTTTGGAACGAAACCACCGATTTCTGACCGTTTTTTATGAAACATAACAGATTAAACAGAGGATAATGAATAAACGCATGAATTTAGAGCTGATTTACAAATCTACGTAGCTGGACGGCATGGTGGCTCAGTGGTTAGTACATTCACCTCTTAGTGCTGGAGATTCCAGGTTCGAATATCCAATCTGGTTGGAGTTTCCATGTTCTCCCCGTGTCCGTGTGGGTTTCCTCTGGGTCCACCGTTTTTCTCCCACAGACCAAAAACAGATTCAAGGTAAAGTGAATGCTGTAAATTGTCCCATATAGTATGTGTATGTGTAAGTGAGTGTGCCCAGTTGCCCAAATTGGCACCCTGTCCTGGATGTATCTGCCTAGCACTTGAAATGTTCTCTCCTGGATGGGTATGGGGAACACCCACTCCCCCTGCGACACAACTACGCGATTAAGTGGAGGATAATGAATAAATGAATTAATTTACAGCTGATTTACTGAGTCTTCGAACAGACTCTACTGTCTTTGCTTGGGTGAGCAGCGATATGCGATTGGGGCAAAACCATCGTGTCTTATTTAAAAACTCAGATTGATTTTCAATCTTTTTTTCAGTAATCGTCGACTTGTAACTGGTGTACTGAAAGTTTATGAGCCGTCATAACTAACATAAAAAGTTATTTAAGACAGGCTGCTACTTCTTTCAGACGGTGTACCCCTCACCTCCCCAGTTTGGTTCGTCATCTTCTCAGGGAGCATGGGGTAAGGTCATGAGCGTGTACTACTGTTTTGTCAGGAGGTCGCGGTGGATGCATCCTGATGACGCTTCAAGATGAATTGGCTGCACCAAATTGTCCCTTTCTAAATTGCCCCCATATAGTATGTTGTACTATCGTACATTATTTATAGCTGGGCGGCATGGTGGCGCAGTGGTTAGTACATTCACCTCTTAGTGCTGGAAATTCCAGGTTCGAATCCCAATCTGGTTGGAGTTTCCATGTTCTCCCTGTGTCCGTGTGGGTTTCCTCTGGGTCCACCGTTTTTCTCCCACAGACCAAAAACAGATTCAAGGTAAAGTGAATGCTGTAAATTGTCCCATATAGTATGTGTATGTGTAAGTGAGTGTGCCCAGTTGCCCAAATTGGCACCCTGTCCTGGATGTATCTGCCTATCACTTGAAACGTTCTCTCCTGGATGGGTATGGGGGATCACCCACTCCCACCGCGACACAACTACACGATTAAGTGGAGGATAATGAATAAATGAATTAATTTACAGCTGATTTACTGAGTCTCAGAACAGACTCTACTGTGTTTGCTTGGGTGAGCAGCGATATGCGATTGGGGCAAAACCATCGTGTCTTATTTAAAAACTCAGATTGATTTTCAATCTTTTTTTCAGTAATCGTCAACTTGTAACTGGTGTACTGAAAGTTTATGAGCCGTCATAACTTACATAAAAAGTTATTTGGGACAGGCTGCTACCTCTTTCAGACGGTGTACCCCTCACCTCCCCAGTTTGGTCCGTCATCTTCTCAGGGAGCATGGGGTAAGGTCATGAGCGTGCACTACTCTTTTGTCAGGAGGTCGCGGTGGATGTATCCTGGTGATGGACGCTTCAAGATGAATTGGCTGCACCAAATTGTCCCTTTCTAAATTGCCCCCATATAGTATATTGTACTATGGTAGATTATTTATAGCTGGGCGGCATGGTGGCTCAGTGGTTAGTACATTCACCTCTTAGTGCTGGAGATTCCAGGTTCGAATCCCAATCTGGGTGGAGTTTCCATGTTCTCCCCGTGTCCGTGTGGGTTTCCTCTGGGTCCACCGTTTTTCTCCCACAGACCAAAAACAGATTCAAGGTAAAGTGAATGCTGTAAATTGTCCCATATAGTATGTGTATGTGTAAGTGAGTGTGCCCAGTTGCCCAAATTGGCACCCTGTCCTGGATGTATCTGCCTAGCACTTGAAATGTTCTCTCCTGGATGGGTATGGGGAACACCCACTCCCCCCGCGACACAACTACGCGATTAAGTGGAGGATAATGAATAAATGAATTAATTTACAGCTGATTTACTGAGTCTTCGAACAGACTCTACTGTCTTTGCTTGGGTGAGCAGCGATATGCGATTGGGGCAAAACCATCGTGTCTTATTTAAAAACTCAGATTGATTGTCAATCTTTTTTTCAGTAATCGTCGACTTGTAACTGGTGTACTGAAAGTTTATGAGCTGTCATAACTTACATAAAAAGTTATTTGGGACAGGCTGCTACCTCTTTCAGACGGTGTACCCCTCACCTCCCCAGTTTGGTCCGTCATCTTCTCAGGGAGCATGGGGTAAGGTCATGAGCGTGCACTACTGTTTTGTCAGGAGGTCGCGGTGGATGCATCCTGATGACGCTTCAAGATGAATTGGCTGCACCAAATTGTCCCTTTCTAAATTGCCCCCATATAGTATGTTGTACTATGGTACATTATTTATAGCTGGGCGGCATGGTGGAGCAGTGGTTAGCACGTTCATCTTTTAGTGCTGGGGATTCCAGGTTCGAATCCCAATCTGGTTGGAGTTTCCATGTTCTCCCCGTGTCCGTGTGGGTTTCCTCTGGGTCCACCGTTTTTCTCCCACAGACCAAAAACAGATTCAAGGTAAAGTGAATGCTGTAAATTGTCCCATATAGTATGTGTATGTGTAAGTGAGTGTGCCCAGTTGCCCAAATTGGCACCCTGTCCTGGATGTATCTGCCCAGCACTTGAAACGTTCTCTCCTGGATGGGTATGGGGAACACCCACTCCCCCCGCGACACAACTACGCGATTAAGTGGAGGATAAGTCTCAGAACAGACTCTACTGTCTTTGCTTGGGTGAGCAGCGATATGCGATTGGGGCAAAACCTTTGTGTCTTATTTAAAAACTCAGATTGATTTTCAATCTTTTTTTCAGTAATCGTCGACTTGTAACTGGTGTACTGAAAGTTTATGAGCCGTCATAACTTAC
The DNA here is from genome assembly GCA_019802505.1 of Corydoras sp. C115. Classification (NCBI taxonomy): domain Eukaryota; kingdom Metazoa; phylum Chordata; class Actinopteri; order Siluriformes; family Callichthyidae; genus Corydoras; species Corydoras sp. C115. The sequence goes on along the minus strand of JAFMOC010000178.1, from coordinate 22,145 downwards.
ATAAAAAGTTATTTGGGACAGGCTGCTACCTCTTTCAGACGGTGTACCCCTCACCTCCCCAGTTTGGTCCGTCATCTTCTCAGGGAGCATGGGGTAAGGTCATGAGCGTGCACTACTGTTTTGTCAGGAGGTTGCGGTGGATGCATCCTGGTGATGGACGCTTCAAGATGAATTGGCTGCACCAAGTTGTCCCTTTCTAAATTGCCCCCATATAGTATATTGTACTATGGTAGATTATTTATAGTTGGGCGGCATGGTGGCGCAGTGGTTAGCACATTCACCTCTTAGTGCTGGGGATTCCAGGTTCGAATCCCAATCTGGGTGGAGTTTCCATGTTCTCCCAGGGTCTGTCTGGGTTTCCTCCGGGTCCCTTCCACGGACCAAGAACATAGATTCAAGGTAAAGTGAATGCTGTACATTGCCCCATATAGTTTGTGTATGTGTGAGTGAGTGTGCCCAGTTGCCCAAATTGGCACCGTGTCCTGGATGTATCTGCCCAGCACTTGAAACGTTCTCTCCTGGATGGGTATGGGGAACACCCACTCCCCCCGAGACACAACTACGCAATTAAGCAGAGGATAAGTCTCAGAACAGACTCTACTGTCTTTGCTTGGGTGAGCAGCGGTATGCGATTGGGGCAAAACCTTTGTGTCTTATTTAAAAACTCAGATTGATTTTCAATCTTTTTTTCAGTAATCGTCGACTTATAACTGGTGTACTGAAAGTTTATGAGCCGTCATAACTTACATAAAAAGTTATTTAAGACAGGCTGCTACCTCTTTCAGAAGGTGTAACCCTCACCTCCCCAGTTTGGTCCGTCATCTTCTCAGGGAGCATGGGGTAAGGTCATGAGCGTGCACTACTGTTTTGTCAGGAGGTCGCAGTGGATGCATCCTGGTGATGGACGCTTCAAGATGAATTGGCTGCACCAAATTGTCCCTTTCTAAATTGCCCCCATATAGTATATTGTACTATGGTAGATTATTTATAGCTGGGCGGCATGGTGGCGCAGTGGTTAGCACATTCGCCTCTTAGTGCTGGAGATTCCAGGTTCGAATCCCAATCTGGTTGGAGTTTCCATGTTCTCCCCGTGTCCGTGTGGGTTTCCTCTGGGTCCACCGTTTTTCTCCCACAGACCAAAAACAGATTCAAGGTAAAGTGAATGCTGTAAATTGTCCCATATAGTATGTGTATGTGTAAGTGACTGTGCCCAGTTGCCCAAATTGGCACCCTGTCCTGGATGTATCTGCCCAGCACTTGAAACGTTCTCTCCTGGATGGGTATGGGGAACACCCACTCCCCCCGCGACACAACTACGCGATTAAGTGGAGGATAATGAATAAATGAATTAATTTACAGCTGATTTACTGAGTCTCAGAACAGACTCTACTGTCTTTGCTTGGGTGAGCAGCGGTATGCGATTGGGGCAAAACCATCGTGTCTTATTTAAAAACTCAGATTGATTTTCAATCTTTTTTTCAGTAATCGTCGACTTGTAACTGGTGTACTGAAAGTTTATGAGCCGTCATAACTTACATAAAAAGTTATTTGGGACAGGCTGCTACCTCTTTCAGACGGTGTACCCCTCACCTCCCCAGTTTGGTCCGTCATCTTCTCAGGGAGCATGGGGTAAGGTCATGAGCGTGCACTACTCTTTTGTCAGGAGGTCGCGGTGGATGCATCCTGGTGATGGACGCTTCAAGATGAATTGGCTGCACCAAATTGTCCCTTTCTAAATTGCCCCCATATAGTATATTGTACTATAGTACATTATTTATAGCTGGGCGGCATGGTGGCGCAGTGGTTAGTACATTCACCTCTTAGTGCTGGGGATTCCAGGTTCGAATCCCAATCTGGGTGGAGTTTCCATGTTTTCCCAGGGTCCGTGTGGGTTTCCTCCAGGTCCCTTTCACGGACCAAAAACATAGATTCAAGGTAAAGTGAATGCTGTACATTGCCCCATATAGTATGTGTGTGAGTGTGCCCAGTGATAAATTGGCACCCTGTCCTGGATATATCTGCCCAGCACTTGAAACATTCTCTCCTGGATGGGTATGGGGAACACCCACTCCCCACGCGACACTAATACGCGAGGATAATGGAGGATAAGCGGAGGATAATGAATAAATGAATGAATTTAGAGCTGATTTACTGAGTCTCAGAACTGTCTCTGCTTGGACGAGCAGCGATATGCGGTAGAGCTGTGCGGATCGATACAAATATCGATAATATCGATACCAACGCTGGTATTGGTATTGAACAATACTTGCATAAAAAGATCGATACTCAAAACAGCGGCCACATGGGCTCAGCCTGACCCGCCCAAGTCGACACGTCACAGTACGGAGAGAGAGACTCGGAGTGGGAGATAAAAAAAAAATGTCTGAAAGAAAGAGAAGCGCTGTTTGGCTGTATTTTACAGCCGAAAATGCGACTTCGGCAACCTGTTCAGTTTGCAAAAAGTCTATTAGGTACACAGGAAACACAACAAACTTATTTAAGCACATGAAGAACCACACAGCACACCCAAAACCACACACAAAATTCTATTTGAAAAAAAAATATTTGTATTATCGTTTCTTACCTCAAAAAAATATTTTTTCCTCACGTTAAAGCAAACTTTGTTTTATTACTGTTCTAAACAAAGATCTTGATTGGGATACATTATTTTGTTGTCACCTACAATGTTTGGCGAAATTCTATACTAGGTCTTTTGGATCAATGAAGCTTAAATATTAAAAAGTATCGGTATCGGTATCGAATATCGCGATATTGGCCCTGTATTTACTTGGTATCGAATCGATACCAAAATTCTTGGTATCGCACAGCTCTAATATGCGGTTGGGGCAAAACCATCGTGTCTTAGTTAAAAACTTTTTATCAGATTGATTTTCAATCTTTTTTTCAGTAATCGTCGACTTATAACTGTTGCACTGAATGTTTATGAGAACTTACATAAAAGGTTATTTGGGACAGGCTGCTACCTCTTTCAGACGGTGTACCCCTCACCTCTCCAGTTTGGTGTAGTCCGGCATGTTCTCGGGAGCGCGCGGTAAGGTCACGAGCGCGCGCAGTTTGGTCGGGAGTGGACGCATCCTGCAGCAACCATCTAAGAATCAGTGCAACTTCATAAATGCTGGTAATTTCATATTTTTTTCTGTCTAATCGGTTGGTTTAAGGGACGTTTAAAAGTTAAAATTAATATTCTTATGCGACCTAAAGGAAGTTTTCTTTCTTTCTTTTTTTTACTGTTACTTTTTATTTTTATTTGTTAATTTACATTATTGTTAGAATTTTAGTTATTCCTCTCTAAATTTCATCCTTTTTGCCTTTTCAGTTTATTCATTCGTTCATTATCTCCCGCTTTATCCTCTATTAGGGTCGCGGTGGGGTTCCCCATGCCCATCCAGGGGAGAACGTCTCGGGCGCTGGGCAGATAGACCCAGGACAGGGTGCCAATCCATCACTGGGCACACACTCACTCACACAGACGCACTCTATATGGGGCAATTTTGAGAATTCAATTGACTTGATCCATGTTTTTGGACTGTGGGAGGAAACCGGAGAACCCGGAGGAAACCCACGCAGATACGGGGAGAACATGGAAACTCCACCCAGATGGGGATTCGAACCGGGAATCCCTAGCGCTGAGAGGCGAACGTGCTAACCACTAAGCCACCATGCCGCCCCTTTTCAGTTTATGATAATGATAATATTTTTTAAAACTAAATAAAATAATAGTAATATCGTAATTATAATTCAAATGTGCAATATCATACGATGGTATAATAATCTCTACTATCACATGACCTACAGTGCAATATATTTTAATTTTAATTTAATATTTATAAAATTATGGGCGGCATGGTGGCATAGTGGTTAGCAGGTCCGAAGTGGAGTTTCCATGTTCTCCCCGTGTCTGCGTGGGTTTCATCCGGGTTCTCCGGTTTCCTCCCACAGTCCAAAAACATGGATCAAGTCAATTGAATTTTCCAAATTGCCCCATGTGTCAGTGTGCCCAGTGATAGATTGGCACCCTGAACTGGGTGTATCTGCCCAGTACCCGAAATGTCCTGTCCCCCCAGCGCCCAACCGCAAGTAGAGGATTAAGTAGAAGATAATTTTATGATGTTGACTATTATTATTATTATTATTATTTTTATTATTATTATTATTATTATTAACATTATTGTTGCTGTTATATATTTTTAAAGCTAAGAGAGAGTAATTAACAAACATGTTGATTCTGTGTTTATTATATACGTGATACATATTGGGGGCAAATATACTGTTTTACACTTAGTTTAATTATATTCAGACACTATGACAGTAAAGGAAAACCTTCTCCGGGGCAAACAAATAATAATTTAAAGCATGTTTTAAATCTATGCTGCTAGTAATGATTAAAGAAATGATTAAAGTAGAATGATTAAAGAAAGTTGCACCAATAATTGTAATGAAAACTGTAAAAGTGAGCTATGTGTACACATGAGCTATGTGTACTAAAAAGTTGGTGTAACTGCAGTTTGAGGTTGAGATGGTACAGCATTAAGGATTGTCATCCACAGCATAAAAGTCTTGGTTTATTTCACAGGATGGGGTGGGGGGGCTTACGCTAGCTTCCCTTTGGTTATTCCTTCCTGTGTTCATCTGTTTCTGTTATTTGTATTTTGTGTTTATATTTGCTTGGTGGTTTTTGTCTTAGCCTTCAGTGTTTTGCAGTGTGTTCGATTATACAGCCCTTGAATTTTTTTCGTAATAGTCAAATATAGGTAACATTAAATATGGTAAATTTAATCAACCCTTAATAATAACAACTACTAACCTAACCCTCACCTTACAAAATGTCTCCGTTTGACGATTGCTGTTTACATTTAGGGAACCTGTTTTTGTCCAGATTTTGGTCCCCACATGTGCTATTAAACATAAACAGCATGCCCCTCCACCCCCGTGCTTGCACCCCCCAAACACACACACAGGTGTTTGCTTGAGGCAGAAGTCCGGCCCATTTTTAGCACTCCAGTTTGCGGGAACCTCTTAACATTTCCACCGCAAACGTTTTTATGCCAATCAGTCAAACAGATCATTAAAGAGAGAAGTGAAGAGCTCGCTGCAGGCCCTCTCATGCTTCACTCTGGTGTAATTGATGCCAACTCGGCATAATTTTGCCCCAGGAGCAGAATGCACATCATGGGGTCATGAATATTCATACAGCAAATGTGATTTTTATTGTAGTTTCATCATCAAATTGTTGCTGGTGCAGCTTTTCATATGCTAATTTGATATAACAGACATCACCCATGATGAGTTTGTGTATGAACGGTCCAAACTGCCCTTAGGAGTTAAGAGTATTATTAACTCTTGCTTTATATAAAAGTTTTCTGAGCAACTTTTCTCAAAAGCAAAGTCATTACATTTTTTTCCTAATAATTTTTTTTCTAGTTCTCTCTTGGAGAAAGTATTAAACATATGAGAATCAATTATCAATTTCAATGTGTAAGTGTTCCTGAAATGTGAGGTCAAATAAGCCGCAGCTGCCAAAAGGTTGTCACTAAGCAACTTAGTATTAATCCTTAATCTAACAGACACATGGATTATTTTGGGACACTTGAGAGGTAATGCAGCAAGTGTATAAAATTCTCTGTCTGGATAAGAGAGAAAGAGAGAGAGAGACATGGAGAAAGATAGAGGGAAGAAGAAATAAGGTGAGTATTGACGTCACAGTCCTGCTCTGTGTATGAATGAACACACTATTTACTCCGTCACTTTCCAAAGTGCATGTAAGAAGCTCTATGCTGCGTGTTTGTTTATACAGAGGTGGAGCAACCAAAAAAATTAATTCATATATATATATATATATATATATATATATATATATATATATATATATATATATATATATATATATATATATATATATATATATGGATTATTTTGGAAAACTTGACTATATATATATATATATATATATATATATATAAAAAATCCCTGAATGTATTCATTGCCCACCTGAGCCCCTCACAGATCAAGCAAAGAAATCATTCACCCTCTCTCTTTCTTTTACTCTCTCTCTCTCTCTCTCTCTCTCTCTCTCTCTCTCTATTTCTCTCTCTCGCTCTCTGTTTCTTTGCTTCTCTCAGTGTTGTGTCTGCATGCTGGCTGTCCACTTCTCCTCCTAGAACTGGCCATGCAGAGGCTCAACTGGTGAGTCAGCCGTTTTGTCTTCTTCATTCATTTGATAAGTGCTTTTGTATCTTCTCTATCTCTCTGCTCTGCATTCTTCTTTGTTTCTATCACAGTGTTGTCTTAGAAAATGTCTTTACATCGACTTTGTGGCTGTCCGTCATCACGCATGCTGTTTCCACCCTCCCTTTATTTCCCTCTGCAGATTTCTCACTCCTTTGTGTCTGAAAGTCTTTTGTTTGCTTCTCTCTCTCTCTCTCTCTCTCTCACTCGCTCTCTCTTTCACTCTCTCACTCTCTCTCTTTCTGTTTGTGTTCATGCATGTGTGTTTATGCACCTGTGTGTGTGTGAACTGAGAGAAATCATGTTTGATCATAATTTAATTCAGATGTTTAAATTGTTCCATGGGGGTGAAACAGGTGTTCAAACAAACAGTTACATCAGATTTAGTTCAGACTCAAATAAACAGAATAATTAACCCAAAAACATTCATAAAGTCTCAATAATACTTTAGACTTGTAAGCATTAGTCTCTATAACCTTCGTAAAACCTAATATTTTGACGGTAAAACAAGTGAGACAATGTATAAATACACACCATCACATCAATTATTATTACTATATCCGATTTTACAAAAATTATATTTAAAAATATTTATAATATTTAAAAAAAAAGTGAATACTAAATTAAAATACTAAGTGTTTTTAAGTTATTCACATATTGATTAAGGTAAAAGATCTTGCATTGCCTTCAACAAGGAACCTTGAGGTAAAAATCATTTACACTTGAAACATCAGGATCAAATGTACTGTATGCGATGTCATGCTTTTTAACCATAATCAAACCTAGCCAACAATCGTTAACATGTTAATATAATATAATACAAAATGTAAAATAGCTACTTAATGTCAAAACCTTTAACCACACCGAACACCTTTGGTCTAAACAAATGTTTTATTTGTGTCGTAGGTGAGATTTGGTTGATGCTTTAAGATGAAGTTGTGGGCAGCATGGTGATCATGTCAGCTTTGGGCCTGTTTGCTTTCTTCGCCCTCGCACTTTATCAACCCGTCACATCTCAGACCACATTTCAAACCACCTTAAATGCAGATGGAAAAAACCTTCACTTAGAGGAGCACTGCAACAGAAAACTGCATCCTGTTACGTCCTATGAGGGTATGTACCTATCCTTCTGTCTGCCTTTCTCTATCTCTGCATTTCATTCTGGATGACAGCATATTGGTTTGTTTGTCTCTCTTTGATACTGTTTTTATAATACCACTAGTGACGAAATAATCAGTTACATAGGTGTATGATGGGACGAGCAGGTAAAATGCCCCTCTTCCCACACAGCATCCTTGATATTCCCACACAGCATCCTTGATATTCCCACACAGCATCCTTGATAATATCAAAACTCAATGTGTTCAGTTAGATGATGTGAGCAGTGACCCCCCCCCCAATTTGAAATGAAACTGTATGATCATGCTGCCACTTGAATTATCGTTTAGGCATCAGCCCTTATACACAGTTATATGCAGAAGATTGTTATATCTTGTTGTCCATCCAGTCACCTTCAAATGTTTTGCATTAAAAGAAGCATCAACATGACCAATGAATAGCTTTAATGACCAGTTATGATCAAATACTACTTTTCATATTCCATATGCAAATATTAGCAAATAACAAAGGCATTTTTGTCCATCCATTCATTACTTTCCTTTTAATCCTATACTAGGGTCGTAAGGGGGTGTTTTCTATGCCCATTCAGGGGAGAACATTTTGGTAACTGGGCAGATACACCCAGGATAGGGCGCTAACCTATCCCTGGGCACAATCTATCGCATATGGGGCAATTTGGAGCAGCCAATTTATCTTAAACCGATGTTTTTGGGCTGTGGGAGGAAACCAAAAAACCCTACGAGAACAGGTGGAAAACATGGAAACTCCACCCAGACTGGGATTTGAACCTGGATTCCCAGGACGGAGAGGCAAACGTGCCAGCCACTAACCCATAAACCACTAGCCCGGCATTATTATTTATATCAGGGGTGTAAAATCCAATTGCACCAAGGACCAAAACTCAAAGCACACTGTAGGTTGTGGGCTGAACAGGATAAACATTTAAAAAACAGACAGAAATATTATTCCACAATAAATAAACTTAAACTTTATATAACTTAAAATCCTTTGCTCTCTATAAAATATCTCTTGTCAAAATTATAAAAGTTACAACTATAAACATTCTTCAAAAAAACATGAAAAAAAGATGAAATAAAAATTATGCTTTCCACAAAAATTCAAATAACAAATCAAAATAGAAATAGAAAAATAATATTAAACATTGAATATTTTAAAATATTTTTGCTCTCCATAAAAATGTTTCTTTCAAAATCATACAAATTTAAAATATGAGCATGGTCCAAAAAACCATATCACAGGGCCATTAATAACAATGACTTTGACACCTTTAGTTTATATTCTCGTTTCTAATTACAGAAGACTGGATAAGCTAACATCAACCTCTAAAGAAAACGTTCTTAAACCTGTATGAAGCGTCATCCTCTGGTGATCTTATCACTAATTATGATTGTCAGTGGCAGGTCTAAACAGGTCCTCTGTCTTCTTCTATTGCTCTGTTTATGTCTCGCTTTGTCTCATTCATGTGGTCTGTGTCTGTCACTCACAGTCCCTGCAGGCTTTTTTCTGTGTCTTGTTTTCAGTCTCTCTGTCTCCCCCTTTTGCCCTCTGTAGATCTCAATGCATGGCTGTTGAAATTCTCTATGCCTGGAGTGAGTGATTACTCTCAACTGACTTTAGACCTCAGCAGGAATCAGCTGATCGTCGGTGCCAGGTAACCATCTGTGCTTTGACACGGATTATAACTCTGATTATCTCATTTGAGATTCAACAAGTCTCACTTCATTCACATTGTGAACATAATAGTACAAAAAAAACTGAAATGCTGTTTTTATTTTATTCATTCATTCATTCATTGTCTTACTCTCAGTCCTCTTAATAGGGTCACAGGGGGGAGGGGGTTCCTCATGAGGAAGGGGGGGAGGGGGGTTCCTCTCCTCTTCCACAGGAGAACATTTAGGGCAGATACAGCCAGGACAGGGCGGCAATCTATTGTCTGGCACACTCACTTACTGTTACAATTGGGGTGCGCAGTCCGTCCCAAGGCGGCGCTGCGCAGTGCGAGTGAGAAGCACTCGGGGCTAGTAAGCGAGCCAGGTGACCAGGTAAGCAACAAGAAGTAATTTATTAAAGGAAATGCAAAACCAAACCGAAATGAACCGTCAACGCGACGCCGACCAAAACACAGCACATAATCAACCCAAAGTAACATTAGCAAAACACATGTAATGCTGGCCTGCTGACTCAGGGAGCATGCGCACTTTAAGTGTAGTCAGCAGGCCACATGTGATTGGGTAGGACACAATTCCAGCTCTAGGGGATGGGCCCTACCTATGGGAACCCCGAACGACCAAATACCGGATGAGGAAAACGGGGGAGTGGCATAGCCCTCCCAAGCCTGACACTTACACAGACACACACACATAGCACACACTATATGGGGCAATTTAGAGCATTCAGTTCACCTTGAATCCATGTTTTTGCGCTGTGGGGGGAAACTGGAGGATACCCACATGGACACGGGGATAAAACCATTTCATTTTGCAGAATGTAATTACTATTATTTTAAATAGGGCTATTGGGCCAAATATACAGAGTGCAACTATGGACACAACATTGTGAACTTAGATAAATATAAGCATATTTTCACAAATAATACAATTTAATATGAAGGGGGGGGAATGAACACTCATCTGCAGGACAGGCTGAAATCAGTTTGCTAACTTGTGTTAGCAAAGCCAGTTAATGAGTAAATAAATCAACTTATATATCCATCCATCCATCCATCCATTATCTTCCGCTTTATCCTCTATTAGGGTCGGGGAGGGGGGTCCCCATGCCCATCCGGGGGGGGGTACCCATGCCCATCCAGGGGAGAACATTTTGGGCACTGGGCAGATACACCCAGGACAGGGTGCCAATCTATCGCTGGACACACACAGACACACCCACAAACTCTATATGGGGTAATTTGTAGAATTCAATTAATCTTGATCTATGTTTTTGGACTGTGTGAGGAAACCAGAGAACCTGGAGGAAACTCATTCAGACACGGGGAGAACATGGAAACTCCATCCAGATTGGGATTCAAACTGGTGATCCCTAGTGCTGAGAGGCGAACGTGCTAACCACTAAGCCACCGTGCCTCCCAGGCTTATATAGCTAACATAATTTAGTTATAATATGGGCATGCTGAAGGGACTCAGTCAGTTTTAACAACATATATAATCAAAATAACAAAATAAAGAGTGTATTGCAATGTATGCAATAAATACAAATGAGGAGCACACCAGTATACAGCAGATAATACAGAAGACATTATATATATTAAAAATGTACATGTATTACATGTCTGAATCTCGAAAAGTAAAGATGAGAGAGGTGGTATGTGGAAAACCCTCCACATATGAAATGCTCAGCTCTGTGGTCCCTTATATTCAGGTGCAATAGTCCAGTTTTTACATTCACAGTCTGGGTGGGGCAAAGCTTTTCAAATTGAGGGTAACTGTGACCCACACAACCCAGTTTCATCTGGCCCACATGCTGCACTTGGACAGACTACTTCAAGATGCACGAGCTGGGCTATGTATGCACCAGATTCAAGCCATAGGTCCGTCAAAAAACATTCACATGTAGGTAACAAATTACCAGATGTGAACCAGATGTGTTTTTAGAATGTAGCTCACATAGAGGTAGCCATGGCAAATGTCTGCCCAACATGGACCAGATGTGTTTTAGGACATGTGGGCCATATTTGTGTTTCCATATAAGGGCCACCTTCGGCTCACATGCAGCGTGTGGGTTCCAACAGTGCCAGATCTTAGTCAGAAGTAACCCACAATAGTATGCTATCCCATAAATTATTTTTGAAACAGCTCTCTTACCTTTTAGGAAAGATATAATCATGGTCAAATAGATTGAATGTGGACACACATTGTTTATTATTGTTTACTTTTTTTCTTATTTTGTCCTTAAAGGAATTACCTGTTCAGACTGAGTTTGGCTGATGTTTCGCTTATACAGGTACATAAATATCTGTAATACTTTTTCTCTCTTTTTTTCCATACTCTTGCGCACACAGACACGACAATAACATTAACGCCTTTTTTTCACCTTGTCTTGTCATATGTCTTGACTTCATGTACAGTATATTTACAAATGTATACACTTCAGAGTTTCAAGTAATTGTGAAACTGCCTGGCATTGTGATTCCTGACTAAGGTTTTTTGAAATATGAGACAATTTCATTCATCCATCCATCCATTATCTTCCACTTTATCCTCTACTAGGGTCGCGGTGGGGTTCACCATGCCCATCCAGGGGAGAACGTTTTGGGCGCTGGGCAGATCGACCCAGGACAGGGCGCCAATCTATCGCTGGGCACACACACTCACTCACACAAACACTCTCTATATGGGGCAATTTGGAGAATTCAGTTGACTTGATCCATGTTTTTTGCACTATGGGAGGAAACCGGAGAACCGGGAGGAAACTCACGTGGACACAAGGAGAACATGGAAACTCCCTCAGATGGGGATATATATATATATTCATTCATTCATTATCTCCCGCTTTATCCTCTATTAGGGTCGCGGTGGGGTTCCCCATGCCCATCCAGGGGAGAACGTCTCGGGGCGCTGGGCAGATTGACCCAGGACAGGGCGTCAATCCATCGCTGGGCACACACTCACTCACACATACACACTCTATATGGGGCAATTTTTGAGAATTCAATTGACTTGATCCATGTTTTTGGACTGTGGGAGGAAAGCGGAGAACCCGGAGGAAACCCACGCAGACACGGGGAGAACATGGAAACTCCACCCAGATGGGGATTCGAACCGGGAATCCCTAGCGCTGAGAGGCGAACGTGCTAACCAATAAGCCCCCTATATATATAAGGGTAATATATATATATATATATATATATATATATATATATATATATATATATATATATATATATATATATATATATATATATATATAAAAGGTAATATATATATATATATATATATATATATATATACAGTATATATATCAAAGAAGCCTTCTGTAGGAGACTTTTTAGTGTGCTAGCTTTATTTAACTCCCTTGCATAAACCCAGAAATCAAAGTGAGCGGCTGCTTGTGAGTCTCTGTTTGAAATAAGACTAATAGGTGAAATGCTGTGCAAATCAAACTGAAACCCAGGAGATGCTTTGCAACTAAGTGTTTGTGTGTTTTTGTATTGGTGTGAGTAGCATATGTTAACTGCTCCGTTTGTAGTCTTTTCACTACACATAGAATGAATGCCCTGACCTCAGCCTCTGACCTCATGAATGCTTATACACTTTCCTTATTCAGACTGTGAAAAGACCTGATAAATGGAATGTTACACACACACACACACACACACACACACACTCAACTCATTTTTCAACATATGTAAGTGGTAGCTAATTTAGGTTTGATCCAATTAGACCAAAGTGATCAAACTTCTGTTGGTTTTATCATCACAGTTGTAACTGTATACAGTTCGTATTCCTATATTTAATATTTAATTTGTTGCAGAGCATGGAGTGGGGGGTAGATGCAAATACACAGAGGTCATGTCAGAGCAAAGGGAAGACAGAGGTGAGAGAAAGCGAAAAGGCATTAAGGATTATGTTCTGGCAGGAAATAATGTTAATATAAATTATAATGTTTTTTCCCTGTGTCTATCTCTTTCTCTTTCTCTCTTTCAGGAGGAGTGTCAAAATTTTGTGCGTGTTCTTCTCCTAAACGGTTCTAAGCTTTTGACCTGTGGTACAAATGCTTTCTCACCCCTCTGTACCTCACGTTCTGCCAATGACCTTGCACACGTGATTGAGACGATGAACGGTGTCGCCCGCTGCCCCTATGACCCCAAACACAACTCCACTGCCATGGTTACAGGCAGCGGTGACCTTTATGCCGCAACCGTCATTGATTTCTCTGGTCGTGACCCAGTGATCTACCGCAGTCTGGGCAACATGCCCCCACTTCGCACAGCACAATATAACTCCAAATGGCTGAATGGTATACACAGTGTACTCTACCTTAATAGTACATAACATACATAACAATACACACATTTTACCTTAACTCACATAAGACTATCAATCACAGTATAGTATAATTCCAGAATAATCTGTACCTATGCATGTAACACTCCTCAGTACCTAAAATCAACATAACATTAACCAGAACATAATAGTGGAATCTGTGATAAAAAATTTGAGTTACTGATCCTCCTCTCTTTTTTCATCCAGAGCCTCACTTTGTCTCGGCACATGAGATTGGTCGCTTCACCTACTTCTTCCTGCGAGAGGTGGCAGTGGAGGAGGATTGTGGGAAGGTGGTGTTCTCTCGTGTAGCACGGGTATGTCAGAATGATGTGGGTGGACGCTTCCTGTTAGAAGACACCTGGACCACTTTTATGAAGGCTAGACTGAACTGCTCACGATCAGGAGATGTGCCCTTCTACTACCATGAGCTTCACAGTACCTTCTACCTGCCTGAACAGGACCTTATTTATGCCATCTTCACCACTAATGTGTGAGCCCATTATTCTTTATGTCATTACTCTTGCAGTGTAAGGCTCAAGTTACTCATGCTACCTTTAATTGGATGGAACGTAGACTTAACGTACAGTAAAGATGTCCATTATTGATCTGGTTCATTAACTCAGGGGTGTCAAACCCAATTGCACTGGGGGCCGAAACTCAAAGCACACTGTGGGTCGCAGGCTGAAAATGATAAACATTTATTGAACTAAAAGTCAATGTTTTCACACACTAAAAGTCAATGTTTTCTGAACATTATTAGGAATAAAAAAAAAAAACAGACATAAATATTATTCTACAATGAATAAACTTAAATTTTATGGACCTTTTAAAGCATTTGTGCTCTATAAAAGAATCTCTTGTAAAAATTATAACAGTTACAACTATAAACAGCCTGCAAGAAGATATGAAAAAAAAAGAATTATAATTATGCTTTTCCACAAGTAAAAATAACAAATCAAAACTTTAGTTTTCTTTGTTCTTGGGCCATTTTAGAGAAATAAACTTCATCTTTAAAGATATTTTAATATTTCTGCTCTCCATAAAAATGTTCTTGTCAAAATCATATAAAATCATATCGCCGGGCTATTAATGACAATAATAATAGATCAGGGTAAAATGGTCCACGTGACCCCCACCTAACCTTGGTCCTCACAAGGGTTCTTCCCCTAAAACCAGCAACACCAGGAAGTTTCTACTTTCCACTGTCACTCAAACTTGCTCTTTGGGAGTTCAGGCTTAGAACATTCATTCATTCATTCATTCATTATCTCCCGCTTTATCCTCTATTAGGGTCGCGGTGGGGTTACCCATGCCCATCCAGGGGAGAACGTTTCGGGCGCTGGGCAGATAGACCCAGGACAGGGCGCCAATCCATCGCTGGGCACACACTCACTCACACAGACACACTTTATATGAGGCAATTTGGAGATTTCAATTGACTTGATCCGTGTTTTTGGACTGTGGGAGGAAACCGGAGAACCCGGAGGAAACCCACGCGGACACGGGGAGCACATGGAAACTCCACCCAGATTAGGATTCGAACCGGGAATCCCTAGCTCTGAGAGGAGGCCGTGCTAACCACTAAGCCACCGTGCCGCCGGTTTAGAACATTGTAAAGCTATTTTGAGTGAACCATTGTTAAACGCTTTATAAAAGTAAATTGAACTTCAACATGAGACTATTAGATTCATGACTACAGACACTTTAACTAGTTGTAGCCTAAAAATTATAGCTTGTGTGCAGACTGCTACGGTTCTGTTAACTCCTATTAGATGGATGGATGGATGGATGGTGGGTGGGTGGGTGGGTTGGTAGATAGATACATAGATAGATCTAACAGGAGGTACCTCACATGTTCTTACTACTGCTCTTTCGTTGGAATAAATCATCAAGGATTCCTTGCACACTGTTCAGTTTAGTGTCATGTACTAGGATAGCAATGTGAGGTAACATGAGTGACTGTTTCTGTAACTGCTGCAAATACTAACATTTCAGAGAAGCCGAATTGAATTTGAAAATAGGTTTCCATTCACTATAAAAAGATTTGCACACACCAATCCGTAGCATCGTTAAATCTGTAAACACTGGTTAAATAGCACTATTTATATGTACCCCAGTAAAACAGGAAGTCATGGGTAAGCATTTGGATTCCTAATTAGCTTATCATAAATATTTAAACAGTGCTTTCTTTGTCTTCTGTTTTTTTAGTAACAGCGTCGCAGCTTCAGCTGTGTGTGCATTCAACCTTAGTGCCATTACTCAGGCCTTCAGAGGTCCATTCCGTTCCCAGGAAAACCCCAGAAACAGCTGGCTCTCCATCCCAAACCCCATGCCCAACTTTCAGGTAGAGTTGCTTCTATATCTTTCACAACCCCTATAACACTGTCAGCTATATTATGGTCCTACTTGAAGGATTAGAAAACAAGAATACTGAAAATAAATAGGGAATATTAAACTTTGTCTTTTCACTGTCTTTGCAATGCTTTGAATTTTTACTGTGCTTTAGATGTTTACCTCACAACGCTCATGCACCTTGCAAAAAAAAAAAAAAAAAATAAATAAAGGGCGGCACAGTGGCTTAGTGGTTAGCACATTCGCTTCTTAGTGCTAGGGATTCCAGGTTTGAATCCCATTCAGGGTGGAGTTTCCATGTTCTTCCTCCAGGTACTCCGGTTTCCTCCCACAGTATAAAAACTTGGATCAAGGTCAATTGAATTCTCCAAATTGTCCCATATAGAGTGTTTTTGTGTGTGTGTGTCTGTGTGAGTGAGTGTATGCTCAGCGATGGATGGCACCCTGTCCTGGGTGTATCCGAAACGTTCTCCCCTGGATGGGCATGGGGAAACCCCCCCACGACCCTAGTAGAGGATAAAGCAGAAGATAATGGATGGGTGGAAATCAACTAAGGGTGGCAAGGGTGGCAACCCGGTGATCCACTTTTCCAACTTACCACTTCATTTGGTCATTTAGCGGACATTTTTATCCAACAAGTATCGCAACTTGGTTGGGGTCAGAACACAGGTTTGATATAGCATCCCTGAAGCAATCAGGTTTAAGGGCCTTGCTCAAGGACTTTCACAATGGTAACTTCAGTGGACTTGGGATTTGAACCCACAACCTTCTGATTGACAGACTTATGGCCATATAATATCGTATCTTATTTTATCTCATTATCTTCCACTTAATCCTCTACTAGGAAGTTAGCGTTGTCCCATGTATATCTAGGGGAGAACGTTTTGGGCGCAGCTACAACAGGGTGCCAAACCATCTCTGGGCACACACACACACACACACACACACACACACACTATATAGGGGCAATTTAGAGCAGCCAATTCACTTTGAATCCCTCTTTTTGGTCTGTGGGAGAAAACCGAGGGAAAACCCAGGGAAAACCCACATGGACATGCGGAGAACATGGAAACTCACCCAGAATGGAATTCGAACCTTAAACCAAGGTGCTGAGTGGTGGACATGCTAATTACACACTGCCACCAATAGTATAATATTCATAATATGGCTTATTAAAACACCTTTTTATTTTCTCTTACTTTTCTGCAATAGTGCGGAACAGTTAATGATGGTGGTCCTGTAGGGAATCTAACAGAACGTAGTCTGCAGGATGCACAAAGACTCTTCTTGATGAGTGAGGTGGTGCAACCTGTATCAGTTGATCCCCTGATCAGCCAAGACAATGTACGTTTCTCCAAACTGGCAGTCGACATTGTGCAAGGCTCTGACACTCTATATCATGTCATCTACATTGGTACAGGTAAGACATGCAAAAGGCATTTGTTTTGATGTATACACATGGTAAAAAGTATTTGTTGACCCCTTCTATAGGTCCAGTCACAAGCAAAAGTAAAAAAAATCTATGTCAAAAAATAAGAAAAAAATAAACACAAATCAAGAAAAAATGTACATGAATCAAGTATCTGCCAATATAGTGAGTATCTTTATCTTGTTAGGATTTCTTAAAATAGGAAAAAAAACTAGATTATTTATCTTAATTGAAAGTTATTTATTCAAGTCAAAAACAAGATTTGTTACACTTGTGAAGATTAAATTTTTTACAGTGCAAAATATTATAATTAAAAAAAAAAAAATCTACATATGGGAAAGTTTAACCCCTTAGAAGTTCATTAATAATTAAGGGTTTGGACGTCAATAAAAAAAATGTCCATGACAAAATGTTACGTAGGAATTTTATACACTTTTTGTGTTAAATGCATAAAGGTAAAGTCCATGTCCTTTTTGTTAAATAGCAGTAGCATAAGTGATCACAAATCCAAGTCGATGTCTGTGTAAAAGACATGTTTTTTGTTGTGTTATCCATAAACTTGTTTTGTATTTACTTCTTACAATTAGAACATGGCACCATCATCAAGGCGCTGTCTACTTCAAATAAGAATTTGCGTGGCTGCTATCTTGAGGAAATGAAGCTCCTACCAAACGATCAACAGGAGCCAATCTTAAATCTGCAGATCCTGCAGAGCGACAGGTCACTTTTTGTGGGTTTGAGTAGCAGAGTTTTGAAGATCCCAATGGAGAGATGTTCCAGCTACAAAACCCAAGGGTAAGACATTTAGTTAGAAATGATCATGGATTTACCTGTAGTCCTTAAATGTGGGTCATGCATCGATAGCTTTAATTGGTGTAATTGCCATATATAGCAATTACACTATTGTTATCCGATTTATATTATTCTCCTGTTTCCTGACTTTCTTCTCCCGCAGTTTCTGAGCTATAACATGGTTTTCACAAGACAATAATGGTTCATTGGTGAGACCACTGCTTGTATATCGCTAAGAAATTGATTGAACCGTTCGTGTAATATTCCTATTTGTCTAAGATAAAATTCCCATTCACTTTGCATTACGGTAGCATTTGCACTCCCATTACTCTGCCATCTTTGGAGCTACAAAGACAAAATACGCTGTTGTCTGAGATGGCTGCAGCCAGACCGGTCTTGTGAAACTGCACGATGATCAAGAGACTTGAAAAAGAGATTTTTCAAGAAATGCACATTGCTAGTTGTGAAATACAATGCAAATCAGAAAAAGAGAAAAGTGAGGTAACATGTAACATGGACATGCAAACGGCTGGAATGACAATTCAAAAGACAACACAAGTTGTTATGACATCACAATCAGACAGCAGGTTTATTTAAACACAATGCAGCATGACACTCCAGCCCTTCTCTCTGAACAGCAGGGGCAGACACCACAGAGCACTGATCATACCTTCTGATCAGTGCTTGTTTGAAAAAAAAATAGTTAATATTATCAAACTTTGTTTTTAGAACATTTGATCTTTATTTTTTAAAAATCTGATACAGATACAGATCTCCTTCACCCAAGCAGGGAAGCCTTACAGAAAGCTATTCAGCCTGTTTCTAAACTTATTAATTCATCCTCATCAGGGCTGTCAGCTATGAGTTTTCCAGAACATCCATCATCATAAAACAGGATAAAGTGTGTATGTGTGTTTATTTGTATTTAATGGCGGAGGGAGGCAGTAAAGGTGTGAAGTAGATCTATGAAAGCTGTTTTTGTATGTTGTACTTGAGTTGACATACTCAGGCACACATCACCAGGATATTAAACTTCTCTATATAGTTCTGTTTTTGTAAGCTGTGTTCCAGAGCTTTAACCTAAAAGTGGTCACGTAGCAAACCTTGTACTCTTATTTGATTTCATCCTAAGAAAACAAGTATTTAAATATAGGGCTTTTTATTGAAACAATAGGATATTTGATAGTAAATAAAATCATGAATTGGGTATAAAGTGTACAATTTAGGTGCTTGGGGACTTTTTAAAGGTGTTGCAGTAATTAAATTAGGTAAAATACTGCCTCAGTTGTAATAAGTATGGACCTAACCAGTGAATGGAAATATGCTTTTATCCCCAGTAAACGACTAGAATTTTTTGGCCAAATAAAAAAAATCCCCCTGCAGTGATCCCCCTTTGTAAGCAGACTTCATGCATTATATATATATGTATATGTCTAGTTGTTGACTTAGTTCATGTGGTGCATGATTATTTAATACTCTGTATGTTGCTAATAAAAATTTCTATTCAGTGTGGGAACCCAGGTATAACTTTTCTCTGTTAGTTGTGCTGCATTAGCACCTCTTTATTGCCTGGGGATGGAGAGGTCACGTGGGAGTCCTGAGAGTAAATAAATAAAAATAAAAATAAATGTAATAATTTAGCAGATGCGACTTACAAATATCCCAACTTGGTTGGGGTTAGAGCACAGGGTTGATACAGCACTCCTGGAGATATGAGGGCTAAGGATTTAGCTCAAGGACCCACATTGGTAACTTCACCGAACCACTGAACCTTCACAACCTTTAGGTTGATAGCCAAACACCCTAACCACCGAGCTACCATCCACTTAATAAACCTGAAACTGACGAGCAATTATAGACTTGCTCTGATGGCTGTTCAAAACATAGTTATCACTGCCACCCTGTTCCCAGTTACATTAAGCTGTCAGATGTCAAGACCAATGATGTGTTTATGTCTTTCTGCGTAGGACATGTCTGGATGCCAGGGACCCATATTGTGGATGGGACAAAAAACAAAGGCGTTGTACGACTATTGAGGACAGTTCCAACATGAGCCAGTGGATCCAAAACATCACAAAGTGTCCTGTAATACATGCAACCACCCCACCCCCACAAACACGCACCTAACTCTTAGTCAGAGTCAGATCTTTTGGCCAAGTGAGTTATAAACACAAGGAATGTGGTGTGATAGGTGTTGGCTCTAGTATTGTACAGATGACAATATGCAATGAACAGATTTACAATACGGGGCGGCAATACAGCGCTAGGGATTCCTGGTTCGAATCCCAATTTGGATGAAGTATCCATGTTCTCCCCGTGTCCGCATAGGTTTCCTCTGTGTTCTCAGGTTTTCTCCCACAGTCCAAAAACATGGATCAAGGTAAATTGAATGCTCCAAATTGCCCCGTATAGAGTGTGTTTGTGTGTGTGTCTGTGTGAGTGAGTGAGTGTGTGCCCAGCGATCGATATGTCCTGGGTGTATCTGCCCAGTGCCCGAAACATTCTCCCCTGGATGGGCGGGGGAAACACCCCGCGAACCCAGTGAGGATTCAGTGGAAGATAATGGATGGATGTATACAATATGTATACAGTCTTAAACACTATACAATAAACAATATACAGATAATGTTAACTAGGATGATTTAAAACTTAACTTACATGAAAGGGAAAAAAACTAGTAATGTGCAAGTCAAAACAAAAGTCGGAATCAATCATACCAACCAAATTATTCATCCCTGTAATTAGCGTGATCATAGAACTCTGAGTTTCAGTGTCATTTTAAAGAACTGGTGTCTTGTTTTTCAATTTCTGTTATAAAGACCTCACTGTTATGTATCTTACTAATTATGTTGGTGACACCCAAAATATTGCTACTTAAATACTACTGATTTTAGAAGCCAAATCGGATTCGGAACGGCAACTTTGGGTCTTGGACGATGTGGCAGCCATGTGTCCATGATGACGGAGGTGAAAGCTCAAGTGTGTGTCAGTGTCGTTCTCGTGTGTGTAATGATCCCACGCCTCAGTGTGGTGGAGCAGAATGTGTGGGAGCCACAATGGAGGTGTCTAACTGCTCCAGGTACACAAAATTACCCAGACACACCATAATACATTTCGTACTTAAGACAAATTAATTCAAATGTGTGTGTAGAAATGGAGATTGGACTCCTTGGTCTTCCTGGGCTACATGCAGTACCAGCTGTGGTGTTGGGTTTGAGGTGCGCCAACGATCGTGCAGTAATCCTGCCCCTCGCAATGGAGGGAGAGTCTGTGTGGGGCAGGCACGTGAGGAGAGGTGAGACACCTACACACACACACACACACACACACACACACACACACAAACAAACACAAACACACACACAAACACACAGTCTTGTTAATTTAGCTAGTTAGCTAGTTTAACTGTGTTTGAAGTAGATACACAAAGGCATAATAAAACATTTACATTTTACATTTAGTCATTTAGCAGATGCTTTTATCCAAAGCGACTTACAAATGAGAACACCACAAGTCAGTAGTTATGGAGAAAACCAGCTACACTGTAGAATTATCAAACCTGATCATTATCTGATCCTGCAATCCCCCCACTTTTTTTCTCCTACAACAGGTGTTTGGTAAAAATATGCGGCTTCAGTAATTTCTTAAAAAAGAAAATAATTTTAAATAAATACTAAGAGGTTGGCACGCTGGCTTAGTGATTAGCACGTTCTTCTCTCAGCGCTAGGGATTCCCGGTTCAAATCCCAATCTGGGTGGAGTGTGTGAGTGAGTGTGTGCCCAGCGATAGATTGGCACCTTGTCCTGGGTGTATCTGCCCAGCGAACGAAACGTTCTCCCCTGGATGGGCATGGGGAACCCCCCCCCCGTGACCCTAGTAGATGATAAAGTGGAAGATAATGGATGGATGAATCCTAAGAGGTTGCATTTGTTATAACATTCCTGGAAAGATTCTTTAATGCAGAGTTTCACATATTACTTGTGACAAATCAAAGTAGCAAAGATATTCCTTCATTTTAGGTTGTGTAATGAGCATTACCCATGTCCTATGCCTACATCTTGGACACAATGGACTTCCTGGACTGAATGCTCAGCTGTGTGCGGTGGAGGTTTTCATTCTCGGGTCCGAACATGTGAGAATGGAGACGACTGCTCAGGTTGCCCTCAGGTATGTCCCTCCTC
>JAFMOC010001720.1:0-11124 GCA_019802505.1 Corydoras sp. C115 | reverse complement strand
CCAATAAGGGTTTGGGGGTGAGTGGGGTGTCAGTGCTGTTTTTAAGGTCTCCTGGATCTTGCCACGTACTACAGAGAGTCCTCGATTAAAGAGGCTGTGCCAGGAAACCATCAAACGGGGCATTTCTGAAGAGAAACGCCATAACTTTACTGTCCGCCGCCGTCAAGTATGAGGCTCAGGTACGAACACGCACTCAGACTAATATCCACCAGAGCACTGAGACCTCTCATCTCCTTATTCCGCTTAATCCTCTAACGAGGGAATGAGGGTTGGAGGGTCGTGGGGGTTCCCCATGGCCATCCCATAGAGAAACGTTTTGAGCGCTTGGGCAGATACACCCAGGACGGGGGACCCAGTCCCTCGCTAAGCACACACACACTCACTCACATAGACACACAATTTAAATTCAAAAGCATCACTTTGAATCCATCGTTTGGGATTATGGGAGGAAACCGGAGAACCCGAAGGAAACCCACATGGGGACACGGGGGGGGGAGAACATCGTAGTGCAGGTGTGTTAGTGTGTGTGGTGCTGTATGAGTGGCTCAGACACAGCAGTGCTGCTGGAACCAGAGAAACAGTCCCACCAATCAGAACATCCAGGGGTCTGATCCACTCGTACCATCATTCACCACCCTAATAATACCTGCTCTGTGGGGGGTCCTGATCATTAGAGAACAGTACCAAAGCGGACTAACAGAGTATGTAGAGGAACAGGATGGACTACAGAATGGAACTGTAGAACTACAAAGTCCATCTCTATGAATCAGTGGAGACCACAATGAGCTGTGATTGGTCGGATAATTCTACATACAGTATAAGGTTTTTGCAGCAGGGGTTATTTGGTGGGGGCATATAGTCCTATCCCAGCAGTGTCCCACTGAGGTGGAGAAATGCTGCACTAGAACCCCTCACCACATCCAGTGTCACTGCAGAACCGACAATAAAAACAATCCACCACCCAAACTACACCTGACCACTAGAGAACAGAGAACCCACAGGGGACGAACAGAACAAAGAACACAGATGGACTACAGTCTGTATTTTAAAGAACTACAAAGTGGCAATCTACAGTACCCGTCAAAAGTGTTGCCACTGCCCCACTTTTGCTCCACTTATTGTATACCATTTAAGATGGACTTTGTGGTTCTCTCCAATTCCAGACTGTAGTCCATCTGTTTTGGGTTTCTACAGTAATACTGTGGTACGTCCCCTTTTACTCTGTTCTAATGGTCAGAACCCCAATAGAAACCACCACAGAGCAGGGGTTATTTGGTGGGGCATTAGTACTATCCCAGCAGTGTCACTGAGGTGTTTTCCTGAAGTTATATACAGAGCTTCAGGTCAGAGTTAGAATTTGGGACTGTGGACGTGTTAACCCATGGTTACACAACATGTCTGAGAAAAACAAATAACTGAAAACGGATGAGAAACGACTGAGTTTGGTGGAAACAAAAACCACCGAAACTTTTTCACAGCTGATGATTAAAAATAACCTTTATATTTTCTGTTTATCACCCGATTCAACCAGAGTTAAAGATTTATAAGAACCAACCACAGACGGGCTGTACAAATCACAGACTGTAAAAACCTGTGTTCTCTGTTCTGTAGTTCCCCTGTTGGTTCCTCTGTTCTCTATTGGTCAGGTGTAGTTTGGGTGGGTGGATTTTGTTTATTGTTGGTTCTGCATGTGACACTGATGTGGTGAGGGGGTTCTAGTTGCAGCACTTTCTCCACATCAGTGACACTGCTGGGATAGGACTAATGCCCCCACCAAAGAACCCCTGCTCTGTGGTGGTTTATTGGGATTCCTGACCATTAGAATCAGGAGTAAAGGGGAGTAACAGTATGTACTGTAGGAACCCAAAACAGATGGACTACAGTCTGAATTGGAGAAACACAAAGTCCATCTTAATGGTATACAATAAGTGGAGCAAAAAGGGGGCGTGGCAACACTTTTGACGGGTTACTGTAGATGCACCTTTGTAGTTCTCTTTAAAATACACAGACTGTGTTAGTCCATCCTGGGTTCTTTGTTCTGTTATTCCCCTGTTGGTTCTCTGTTCTCTATTGGTCAGGTGTAGTTTGGGTGGTGGATTGTTATGTCGGTTCTGAAGCAGTGACCCACTGATGTGGTGAGGGGTTCAAAGACACTGCTGGGATAGGACTAATGCCCCCACCAAATAACCCTGCTCTATGGTGGTTCTATTGGGGTTCTGACCATTAGAACAGAGTAAAGGGGACATACACAGTATGTACTGTAGAACACAAACAGATGGACTACAGTCTGGAATTGGAGGAACCACAAAGTCCATCTTAATGGTATACAATAAGTGGAGCAAAAGGGGCGTGGCAACCCTTTTGAGCGGGTACTGTAGATGCACGTTGTAGTTCTTTAAATACAGACTCTAGTCCCCATCTGTGTTCTTTGTTCTGTTCGTCCCTGTTGGTTCTCTGTTCATCTATTGTTCAGGTGTAGTTTGGGTGGTGGGATTGTTTATTGTCGGTTCTGCAGTGACACTGATGTGGTGAGGGGGTTCTAGTGCAGCATTTCTCCACCTCAGTGACACTGCTGGGATAGGACTAATGCCCCCACCAAATAACCCCTGCTCTGTGGTGGTTCTATTGGAGTTCTGACCATTAGAACAGAGTAAAGGGGATGTACACAGTATGTACTGTAGAACACAAACAGATGGACTACAGTCTGGAATTGGAGAACTACAAAGTCCAGCTTTACAGAATGTGGAACTGAGAACATGGACAATGAGTGGAGCAAAAAGGGGGCGTGGCCAAATGTTTAACCAGTACCCTATGTTCCAGACCATTAGCAGAAACTTTACTAATTATTAATTATTGTATCCACCCACTTTGTTGGTTCTCTGTTCTCTATTGGTCAGGTGTAGTTTGGGTGGTGGATTGTTTATTGTCGGTTCTGCAGTGACACTGATGAGGTGAGGGGGTTCTAGTGCAGCATTTCTCCACCTCAGTGACACTGCTGGGATAGGACTAATGCCCCCACCAAATAACCCCTGCTCTGTGGTGGTTCTATTGGGGTTCTGACCATTAGAACAGAGTAAAGGGGACGTACACAGTATGTACTGTAGGACCCAAACAGATGGACTACAGTCTGGAACTGGAGAACTACAAAGTCCAGCTTGATGTTAGATGTGTGTTTATAATCCAGATCTCGGTCTAAGGAGCGTTAAAGGTGAATTGCCGTCCCCCAAACAATGACCTTGTTCATTCTAGGTTCCAAAACAAACCCTGCACCTCCCGCATGGAGCTCACCTGATGGAGTACACAGCTCTGTGACCTCACTCAGGTATTTAGCAGACCCCACCCCCTCCGTTCTGCACAGCTTGGTTCTAAAGCCTCCAGCGAGTTTCTACAGCAACCACCGAGCTGCTTTGAGACCGGCTTCTTCACCCGATTGTCTTCTTCCATTTCAGGACCTGGAAGAGTTCTGCTTCAAATTTTGTGTCAACCACCTGACGGCCGTCACTCAGACTCAGGCCTTCGCCAACATGGACCACGACCTGCTGAAGAACTTCATCAGCAAAGCCAGTCGCTATGGGGCCTTCAAGAACTGAGCCAGAACCTTATGACGAAAGCAGGATAGGATGACCCCCCTCTCCCTTCCAGCCCTTGGAACCTGTTGGTGCTTCTGGTTCTTGTTCCGTTGTGTCCTCGGACACCCTCCCCCGTCTTCCCCCGAGTGCTCCGAGCTCCGTCCCCGTCTCCGGTGCAGTGCCGACCACTTCTTTCACGCCGATCCGGCTGCGAAGGTCGGAGAACCCGTATGCTGCACCCCACTACGGTCCATAACCTCAGTGCTAGTGATCAGGTAAGATCAACCACGGTTTGAGACCTGAGGACAGGGTCCTCACCGTAACTATAGTTCGACTCTAGAACGTTAAAAAGCTAAAAACGGATATAAGAAGACGCAAGGTTCTTATTCGCTGTGGTGGCCCCTAACGGACGATAGAGTTCTAATGGTGAGACCCAAAGGTACCTGATGGTGCCTCAAGGGATTTGTGGTGTTTTTCGTAGACCCCCTTTTTCTATATTTAATAAGGGAAGAACATCACTTGCACAAATACCAGAACCATCGAGTGTTTGCGAGTATTCAGAATACCGATGTACGTTTTGCACTCAGCACCATGTTGGTTATGCCCATATTTGGCACTCCGGGTCTAAAGATGAAAGATATCGTATGTTCTGTGGTAAATAAATATATTTAGAACCTGATGCGGTGCTCATTGCAGCAGTCTATGTTCCTGTGTTGTTTAAATAGCAACGCTGCGTGTGAATATACCTCCCCGATGGGCGTGGTCATCTCAAAATGAGCCGTGTTCAGGTACATTTCTGCCGTATCTTGGTGTCGGAGAACCCGACTGAGAACGACCTCTCCAGACGTCAACGGTATTTTCCGCGTCGTTTAAATAGCAACGCTGCGGGTGAACATCTCCCCAATGGGCGTGGCACTGTGGCTTGGTGGTTAGCATGTTCTCTCTTCAGCACTAGGGATTCCCGGTTTCAACCCCAATCTGGGTGGGGTTTGCATGTTCTCCCCGTGTCCGCGTGGGTTTCCTCCGGGTTCTCCAGTTTCCTCCCACAGTCCAAAAACATGGATCAAGGTCAATTGAATTCTCCAAATTGCCCCAGAGTGTGTTTGTGTGTGTGACTATGTGTCCAGTGATAGATTGGCACCCTGTTCTGGGTGTATCTGCCCAGCGCCTGAAACGTTCTCCCCTGGATGGGCATGGGGAACCCCCCCCCCCCCCGACCCTTGTGGAGGATAAAGCGGGAGATAATGGATGGATATTAATATTATTAATTAAAGGTTAAAGCGTCCTAACATTTATAGCAGCTGGTTAAGCTGGACCTGTTACGTTAACGAAGGTTCCTGATATGGTGTTCCACTTTTAACAGTTCTCTTTCCCCTTTCACACTTAGAACCCTTTCACACTTAGAACCCCTTTCACACTTAGAACCTCTTTCACACTTAGACCTCTTTCACACTTAGAACCCTTTCACACTGAGGACCTTTTTCACACTGAGAACCCCTTTCACACATAGAACCCTTTAACACTTAGAACCCTTTCATACTTAGAACCCATACTTAGAACCCCTTTCACGCTTAGAACCCCTTTCACGCTTAGAACCCCTTTCACGCTTAGAACCCTTTCACACTTAGAACCCTTTCACACTTATAACCCATTCACACTGAGAACCCCTTTCACACTTAGAACCCCTTTCACACTTAGAACTCTTTCACACTCAGAACCCTTTTCACACTCAGAACCCTTTTCACACTCAGAACCCCTTTCACACTCAGAACCCCTTTCACTCTCAGAACCCCTTTCACACTTAGAACCCCTTTCACACTTAGAACCCCTTTCACACTTAGAACCCCTTTCACACTTAGAACCCCTTTCACACTTAGAGCCCCTTTCACACTTAGAACCCCTTTCACACTCAGAACCCCTTTCACACTTAGAACCCCTTTCACATTTAGAACCTTTTCACACTTAGACCCCTTTCACACTCAGAACCCCTTTCACACTGAGAACCCCTTTCACACTTAGAACCCCTTTCACACTTAGAACTCTTTCACACTCAGAACCCTTTTCACACTCAGAACCCTTTTCACACTCAGAACCCCTTTCACACTCAGAACCCCTTTCACTCTCAGAACCCCTTTCACACTTAGAACCCCTTTCACACTTAGAACCCCTTTCACACTTAGAACCCCTTTCACACTTAGAGCCCCTTTCACACTTAGAACCCCTTTCACACTCAGAACCCCTTTCACACTTAGAACCCCTTTCACATTTAGAACCTTTTCACACTTAGACCCCTTTCACACTCAGAACCCCTTTCACACTTAGAACCCCTTTCACACTCAGAACCCCTTTCACACTTAGAACCCCTTTCACACTCAGAACCCCTTTCACACTTAGACCTCTTTCACACTCAGAACCCCTTTCACACTTAGAACCCCTTTCACACTCAGAACCCCTTTCACACTTAGAACCCCTTTCACACTCAGAACCCCTTTCACACTTAGACCCCTTTCACACTCAGAACCCCTTTCACACTTAGAACCCCTTTCACACTCAGAACCCCTTTAGACGTTTGCACTCGTGATGGTGATGGGTGATGCACATTTTGTAGTCTTTGTTCCGAGAGGGATTGAACACTAGGCCGTGTGTAGATCATGTTTACAGAACAGGGACATAGCGCCCTCTGGGGGCAGATATTAACTTGTTATTAACTTGTTATTAACGGTGATTCCAACACTCCACACACGTCTTGCAGAGACCTGGTTTAAAGAAGAGCTCTGATGTTTTTTATAATGAACTGTGCACCATGTTAAAAGGCTTACATTATTATTACATTATTATAACATTATTATAACGTTATTATTACATTATATAATAGTGTTTTTTTTAGGTATGTGATACAAGGCTTATCATTTTTGATGACATCATATCAATCCGACTGCGGTTTAGATCACATTTGTTTTTTTAATTTTATTTAAAGGAACCTGGTGAGTGTTAAATCCCTGTTTTATTTACACGTCTTGTTACAGAAAGCCTGAAGGTGGCGTATTTCTTTGTTTATAATGCAGCTGGGTTCAAATAAATACAATAGATTCATTATTTCTGGCCTGCTGTACTTCTCTTTTAAGCTACATGTCTTTTATAACCTCTTGCTGTAATTTATATATATATATACAGTTGTGATCAAAATTTTTTTCAACTCACCCCCTGCTGCGAATGGAATTTCAGTGCACATTTTTGTAATTACGTGTTCATAATGAAATCTTACAAGGACTTGTTAAAGAACTAAATGCAACTAAGATGGCATTGTTTGGTCATAAAGTATTACCATGGCCTTTTTGTGATTTCTTCATTGACACAATTATTCAACCCCCTTTACATTATTATTCAACTACCAACTGATAAGACACAGAGGTTCATTCCAGTGGTTTTCAATCAGTATTGAAAACACCTGTGATGTCAACGAGCAGCAATCAAGCATGATAAGCACCAATTAGACAGGCAGATTTAAAAGGACTGTGATACTCAGCTCCTTCTAGACATCTACTTTGTTTACAAGCATGGTTCTGGTCCCAGAAAGACAAGAGAAGAGGTATTGACTCTCTTCACAAGAATGGCATGGTGATGGATATAAAAAAAGATTGACGAAGTTGTTAAATATTCCAAGAGACACTTCGGAAGTATCATTCGCAAGTTCAGTTAATGGGCACAGTAAACACGTTACCGGTCGTGGCAGAAAGAAAGACCTGGCACCGCTGGGGCAGATGCTGTGCACGCTATGAAGCGTAATGTGGAGAAAAAATCCCCGCGTCTGCTTAAGGAACTGAAAAAAAGACCTGTCAGATGTGGTCACTGAAGGTTCAGAGCTACAAAAAGTTGGTTACATAAACGAAGACCTTGCCATAACTCCAGGCCAAGGACCCCCCCTTGCTGATCTTCCAACAGAAACAGAAAAAGTCGACTTGCAGTCATGACCAAAAATCATGTGGACAAGCCACAAGGTTTTGGGACAGTGTAACTGTGGTCGGATGAAACTAAATTATAGAACTGTTTGGGAACAATGGTTTACCAGCGCTATGTTTGGAGGAGGAAGAACCAGGCTTATCAAAAGAACACCTGCCTGTGAAGCATGGCGGGGGGTCTGATGCTTTGGGGCTGTTTATGCTTCTAATGGTACAGGGAAAGCTTCAACGTGTGCATGAATCCCTTCAGTACCCAGGAGTATCTTGGAGGAAAATGTGATGAGGAGTCAGTTACAAACCTGCGGCTTGGGAGACCGTTGGGACCACTCACAGCACAAGCACACACCACTGAATCATGGGCTGGAACAGTTCTAGAGTGGCCATCGCAATCACCAGACTTAATCCTCCTCAGTGGTGGGTCCTGAAGGCATTTGCATTAGAGAAACTGGAGGCTTTTGCCCATGATGGGCTAAAGTGGACTAATGTAAGTATGTAGCTTGGAAACTGTAGAAAAGGATGGACTACAGAACGGAACTGTGAGCACACTACAAATTTGTGGGATTCCATCTCTAAATGATCAGATGGTGGAAACACGTGATCAACTCAATAAACTGAAAACACTTTAGATTTCAGTGAGAATAATGAGGAGGTGGACCTGATAAACTTTGTAGTTCCTTACACGTTTCCATTCTGTATCCATCTGGCCTGTTAACTTTAGTATGATATAATTAGGGTGTGGATGTGTGTGGATCAGGGACCCACTGTGTGTTGTGGACTGTGTGTGTATATATACAGCACATATAACCATATATATATACCTAGTGGGGGGCTCCTGATATTAGAGACGAACATACTAAAGTGGACTAATTAGTATGTAGAGGAACAGAGGACTACAGAACGGAACTGTATAACTACAAAGTTCCATATATCAGTGGTGGATACACTCTATGAGAGTATGAACTGAGGAGGTGGACCTGATAAAATATGGCCGGAAAGTGTGTATAATGTGTGTGTGTGGTGTGTGTGTGTGTGTATATATATATACTATATATATATATATATATATATATATATATATATATACTGTATATGTATATATGTGTGTGTGTTGTATATATATATTACACAGTTGTGCTCAAAATAATAGCAGTGTCTTTAAAGAAATGAGTAAATGTCAAAATTCTTCTAACATTTTGTACTTTAATGAACACAAATGCATTGGGGACACAGCACATTCTATTCAAAAGCAGGACAATTGGGAAAAGTAATTAAAACTCAAATAATAATAATGATATTTCACAGAAAGTCAGAAATGTAATGTTCAAAAAAATAGCAGCGTTCACATCTTTTCTTGGAAACTCAAAAATGTACTGCACAAACTAAGAAACTCTTGATAAGTCAACTTGACGGAGTATCCTTAACTAATATTTTGTTGCACAACCACGGTTTCTGGTAACTGCTTCACATCTGTGGTGCATGGAGTCAACCAATTTCTGGCAACGGTCAACAGGTATCGCAGCCCAGGCCAATTGTACTATATTCCACAATTCCCCTGCGTTTCTTGGTTTTGCCTCATGCACTGCATTTTTTTATGTCAGCCCTCAAGTTTTCTACGGGATTAAGGTCCGGGGAACGTGCTGGCCACTCCATCAGTTGAATCCTGTTCGTCTGGAGCCATGCTTTTGCTCGCTTGCTGGTATGTTTTGGGTCATTATCTTGTTGAAAGGTCCACCTCAAAGGCATTTCCTCTTCAGCAAATGGCAGCATGACTTCTTCCAATATCCTGATGTACTCAAATTGATCCATGATGACCAACACCGTAGTAGGAGAAACATCCCCATATCATTATGCTTCCACCACCGTGCTTAACTGTCTTCACTGAGTACTGTGGCTTGTATTCTGTGTTTGCAGGACGTCTGACATACTGTCTGTGACCCTTGGACCCAAAAAGAAGAACCTTGCTTTCATCAGTCCACAAAATGTTACGCCATTTCTTCTCAGGCCACTCAATGTGTTCTTTGGCAAGTTCTAACCGCTTCTGCACATGTCTTTTATTTAACGGTGGGACTCTGCGGGGGCTTCTTGCTGGTAGGTTGATTTCGCCAAGACGTCTTCTGATTGTACCAGTACTCACAGTCAACTGAAGGTCTGCCTTGATCCTCGTGGAGCCGATCATTGGCTGAGCCTTTACCAGTTTGGCTATTCTCCTATCCGTTCGAGGAGTTGTTTTTCTTTTTCCTCCGCGTTTTTCTGTTTTTTCTTGCCATTTCAAAGCGTTGGAGATCATTTTAGCTGAACAGCCAATCACATTCTGTACTTCTTTATAGCTTTTCCCCTCTTTTATTAGCTTCTTGATTAAAAAACGCTCGTCTTTAGAACAGTGTCTTGAACGACCCATGTTTTTCTTGTTTTTGCAGGACAAATGCACAGCCAGCATGTCAGTTGCCTTGCTCCTTAAATAAGGATCACCTGTTAACACCTTTTTTTGCCCAGAACGCCCTCCCTAATTGACGGCCTCCCTAATTGAACTCACCACTGCTATTTATTTGAACACACCCCTTTCAGTTAATCATTCGATTTCTCAGAATCCGCAGTATGCATAGGGGGCCTGTTGGGTTTGTTGGGTTTCTATACCTTTATTATGCCTCCAAAAACTTACTTGTGGTGTAGAGGTTGAAATTTTAAGTCAAGTCAAGTAATTTATTTATGTATAGCGCTTTTTACAACAGTACATCGTCACAAAGCAGCTTTACAGAATGAAAAGCCTTTAAACCCCCAAAGAGCGAGCCGAAGCGACAGTGGCAAGAAAAAACTCCCTTTTATGTTGTTATTTAAGGAAGAAACCTTGTGAGGACCAAGACTCAGTGGGGGTCTCGTCCTCCTTGAGCGGCCAGGCAGCAACAACAGTGTAGAACAGCCATGTCCAGATATTAAACAAATGGATAAACTAACTAGAAAACTATATGTGAGTCCATTAGGGGGCGTCCTGCAGGACCGCCTTGTCAGGATCCATACAGTGTTCGTCAGCAGAACCATGGATCTCCAGGAAGCCGGGGGACACCTCAAAAGAAACAGACAAAGACAAATTTTAACAAAAACACTGATTTATCTTGCTGCTGTTGAGGCACTGCTATAATTTTGAGCACTGCTGTATATATATATATCCACCTTCATGTTTCTATAATTATTGTCCATGTTCTCAGTTCCACATTCTGTAAAGCTGGACTTTGTAGTTCTCCAGTTCCAGACTGTAGTCCATCTGTTTGTGTTCTACAGTACATACTGTGTACGTCCCCTTTACTCTGTTCTAATGGTCAGAACCCCAATAGAACCACCACAGAGCAGGGGTTATTTGGTGGGGGCATTAGTCCTATCCCAGCAGTGTGACTGAGGTGTTTACATGCTGCACTAGAACCCCCTCACCACATCAGTGTCACTGCAGAACCGACAATAAACAATCCACCACCCAAACTACACCTGACCAATAGAGACCAGAGAACCAACAGGGGACGAACAGAACAAAGAACACAGATGGACTACAGTCTGGAGTTATAGAACTACAAAGTCCATCATGTTGGTACTGGTACTGTATGTTG
>JAFMOC010001717.1:0-11144 GCA_019802505.1 Corydoras sp. C115 | reverse complement strand
TGTACGTATGTAATGTAATGTCCTGTGTATGTGTTGGTGTACGTTTTTTGTATGTATGTAATGGTATGTATACGTACGTACGTATGTATGTAGTGTGTACGTGTGTATGTATGTGTGTATGTTATTCATGCGTGTCGTGTAGGTGTGGTACTTGTTGATGTTGTATTGTATGTGTGTTGTAATGTATTGTATGTATGTAAGCGGTATGTCTGGTAAATGCATAGTCGTGTTATGTATGGTATGTATGTGTGGCATGCGTGGTGGTATGTATATATGGTATAGTATGTGTGCGTTGTATGTAATGTATTGTGTATGTATATGTCATGCATGATGGTGTACGTATGTATGTATGTATATGTGTATGTGTGGATGATCCGTGTAAGTATAGTATGTAGTATGTATGTACGTACGGGAATGTATGGTGTGGGTATGGGGTAGGTATGTATGTATGTATGTGTATGTAGATGTACCGTTGTATGTATGTATTCATGCGTGTGTGTGTATGTATGTATGTATGTGTATGTATGTTATGTGGTATGTGTGAGTGTGTTTGTACGGTGTATGTTATGTTAGGTGAATGTATAATGTATGTATGTATGTATATGTAATTTATGTGGTGTATGTGTGTAGGTGCTGTATGTATTTATGTATGTGTGTGTAGGGTATGATGTATGTCATTGCGTGTGTGTGTATGTATGTATGTATGTATGTATTATGTGATGTGTATGTGTGTATGTATGTATGTATGTATGTATGTATGTATGCATGTGTGTAGTGGTATGTATAGTATGTATGTGTGTATGTGTTATGTCGTATGTATGTATTGTCTGTATATGTATGTATGTGTGTGTGTGTGTATGTGTATGTATGTATGTATGTATGTGTGTATGTATGTATTTGTATGTGATGTATGTATGTATGTATGTGTGTATGTGTACTGTGTGTTATGTATGTATGTATGTATGTACGTATGTATTTTGTAGGTGTGTGTGTATGTATGTATGTATGTAGTATGTATGTATGTGTGGTGTGTATGTATGTATGTATGATGTGTATGATGTATGTATGTATTGCATGTGTATGTATGTGT
Organism: Corydoras sp. C115; assembly: GCA_019802505.1. Lineage (NCBI taxonomy): Eukaryota > Metazoa > Chordata > Actinopteri > Siluriformes > Callichthyidae > Corydoras > Corydoras sp. C115. The sequence continues at coordinate 10,054 of JAFMOC010001717.1, read as the reverse complement.
GTGTATGTATATGTATGTATATGTATGTATCATATGATGTATGTGTGTACGGATGTGTGTGTGTATGTATGTATGCATGTATGTATGCATGTGTGTATGTGTAGGTATGTATGTATGTATGTACGTAGTGTATGTATTTGATGTGTGTGTTATGTATGTATGTAGTTATTGTGTGTGTATGTTTATGTATGTGTGTGTATGTATATATGTATGTATGTATGTATGCATGTGTGTATGTATTATGTATGTGTGTACGGACATGTTTGTAGTCCAATGTATGTATGTATGTATGCGATGTGTGTATGTATATGTTATGTATGTATGTTATGTATGTATTGTCATTGTATTTAAGTATTGTATATGTGTGTATGTATGTAGTGTGTGTGTGTGTGTGTGTGTGAAAAATCCAGAGTGTGCTTATTCATCCATAAGGTATCTGATGTTAATCTTAGAAAATAAAAGATCTTTCATTTCTGGTAAAATAAAAGATCTTTCATTTATCGTACACCAGAAATCAAAGTTAACCCATTATTTTGTTATTTTTTTCTTGCGTTAACACATCTACATCCGTTACGTCACAAACCCTCACCCGCCTGCGATGTGTGTGCAGAGTGTAAATGATGGGATGTTCTAATACTTCTGAACATGAAGCCTGTGTGTTATTATTGTGTATGATACAAACCTTTATGTCTCATAAATGATTAGCGTGGAAGGACTTTGGAAAGCTAAGAGGTATATTAGCATGACTTTTCATCATTCCATAAGGATATCTGACAGGGGAGAACATACAAATGCGCTCGAGGTGGTACAGCAGTCCCAAAGCATGCACACAACACACACACACACACACAAAACTTTTTATGCATTAAATGCAATTTAAATTCATTTGATGAAGTCCTACCCATAATTTCCCTTACATACTATTACTCCATTACTAACCTTAAACTAACCCTAACTATAACCATGCAACATGAGTTCACCATAAAATAAAGGTTTATATTGTGTGTCGGTGGTCCTCACAAACTCCGTGAAAAAAGTGTGTAAACGTTATATATACACGTACATGCACACAAACTGAGGTAGCTCACTCTGTACATCGCCCTGTGTTTAGTAGTGGAAATGCTGACGCGTGAGGAGAACATACCAAAACATACCAAGCGTCATGCACACTTTTTTGTATGCATTACACTTCCTTTCACTTGATGACGACTTACCCGAAACTTAACCATACATACTATTACTCCACTACTAACCTTAAACTAACCCTAAAACTATAACCATGCACCATGATGTCGCCATAAAAATAAAGGTTTCATATTGCGTGTCGGACGAGTCAATTTGGTCCTCACAACTCCATGATAAGTGTGTAAACATATGTACACATGTACACACACACAAACTAAGGTCGCTCGTGCCTGTGTTTGGTAGTTGCAAAACGCTGACGCGTGAGGAGAACAGACCAAAGACCTCATAATCCCCCCCTCCCACGCCAGCCAATTGGAATACTTGTGTCCACTGGAGAGGTTCCGTACTCGTCCCCCGAGCTCCTAAACGTTGTACGACGGACGGCAGGCCAGGACGTACGAGGCGTGGTGTGTAATAGCTGGAATACATTTTATTTTTATTATAAGTACAGATCAGTAGTTACAAAACGAAGCATCTGCCATGAAGGTACAGCAAACGAGAAAATTGTACAGCTCCAAGACAGTTGTCAGAGGTGGAATGCTCAGTTCAGTAAGGACCCAGATTGCTTTTTTGGCTACGCTGTGCTTTAGTTTTCCGGTTCCGCGGAGACGCGCGGGGGACCGAAAATCACCTCCCACCGCCAGTGTACAACCACACAGATCTCCCGCCGGGCCTCATACCGTAGTTCCCATACTAGCTGAGCCTGCCCGTTCGTACAGATCCAATAATATGCAAATCGTATTAGACACCATTTACTAGTTTCCTTCACTTGTTTATACACTAGACATTTTTTTTTTCCCAAAAAAAAAAAAAAAAACAACTTTATGGCAGAAAAAAAACCTAATCAAGATCTCGCACTGATATTTAGCTAAGAGAAACAAGGACACCATACCTATATCCGAATGAACGCATGATTCTGTCCTCCCCGCCAGCTTTTGCACGGTTAGTTGTGGTGAGAATACATTTCGCCCGACGACACACGGGAGGGAGGTTTCACGACGTCGATGGGGAGGGGGGGGCACATACAGTCCGGTTACGCCGCGAGACCGGATCGCGAGATATTTCATATTATTTATCCATCACAGTGAAAACAACCTGTGTGTTTGGGGGGGGGGGGGGGGCGGGGGGTACGGGGAGTAAGGACACCGTCCCGGCTTGGCGCGAGAGGTGCCCAGTCGTTATATACCGTATGGACGAACGCTTTGCAGCAACATGAGAAGATTGTCAGTCTTTTTTTCGTAACGTTTTTTCTTTACAAATTGTCAAAGGCAAAGAGTACAGTACTAGGAGGAGAGAAAAAAAAAAAAAAAAAAAAAGTCTGATCTAAGTCCTACAATCGAGAACAGATAGCTTTGCAGATGCAACGACGCATGACCGTATCTAAGGCTTAGACAATATGTGTTTCGTGTTTTTCTATGCTTGTTTTCTTCTTAAAATCTTTTCGTTTTTTTTTTAATTTTAAAACAAGTAGATACATCAACACCATTTCAGTAGTCAGTAAACATTGATTGAGTGGCAGTATATTACAAATAGATTTGAACACCAGACTCAAAGTAAGAGATGAAAGTCCAACCTGCTTTTCCGGCTCCTTCAATCAGTTTAACGTTTTGCTTTGATTTTTTTTTACAAATTCATATTATCTAGTTTTTTTTTTTTTTTTTTGTAAGCGCTTTTCCCCCCCAAACAGTTTCTCTCGTGAACTTTCTCCGATATGTCACAGGATGTGCGTCTGAGACTCGAGTGCCCGTGAAGTCCAAGTCCGTGACGAAGTCCTTCGTTGCTTCCCTTTTGGATCGGGCACAACGCGAGGCGTCCGATAAGACAGATTCCAACATTCGCCCCGGGTTCTGAAGAGCTGTGCGCTCCGGGTGTCCGCGCATCGAGACGACGTTGGCGAAAGGCTCGGGCCTGTAACGTTTTTAGCGTCGCGTCCTGTTCCGAAGGGGTCCCGGAACCAAAGCGGGACGTTTTGGTACGAGGAATGTGCGACTCGGAGAGAATAGACTAACCCATTGGAAACAAAACACAGAGATTAATTCACTCACTACACACCGTAGAAGTGAACAGACAAAAACACAAAGTCACTTTATATCCGCCGGGTTTGTGCAGCGGGAACGACGCTCGGCTTCGCTCAGGTCCTCCAGAGCGCCGCGTCACGCCTTCAAGTTTCTCTGTGAACGGAACTCATAATGTATTTATATTAGAACACGCTGCCGTGCTACGGTCCCAAATCATGGTCTTCCTCATTGCTATGTCCTGCTCTTGGTCATCGGCATCCTGTCCCTCCTCTTGGTCTCCAGGCGGCGGCGGCAAGTTAGTCTCGGATTAGCGGCGCGTCTTGCATCTCAGAGTCAGAGAGCTTAGGCTCGGCGGTAAGAGCAGGTCCGAACCTTCTGGAGGGTTCCTCATCCGCCCACAGATGACACTACCGGTTGAAAAAGAACAAACGCATGTTAACACACCAGCGGACGCTCAGACAAACGAACACACACACACACACCACACACACACGGACACCACACACACACACTAGTAACACACACACACAAACGCCAAAAGTTTACACAACAACACCAAAACAAAGCACAGATTACAAAGCATGAATGCAATGAAGCGATATTACCATTCGGTTATTAATGAACTAATCTGAACTAATCACTGGTCCTGATTAATTAATGTGTTATAATATATGATATATAAGGCATTGCCAACTGCATGCCTCCAACCATTTGAAAACAGTTTGGGGAAGGCCATTTTTTTCTCCAGCATTACGGTCTTAGTGCACAACTCCATGTATAAAAATCAAAAGTTGCAAAACATTTGGTGTAGAACGTGACTTCAGAAATCCAAACCCATGTGGGATGAATTAGAACAGCGATTATAAATCACACTCTCGTATCCTTCAAATGATCTTCTGGATTAAAATGAGAAGAAACGCAATGGGATGAGCGCGAAGGTTCTAACCGCGGCACCACCGTCAGTCTCCAACGGACTACAGATTTCATATCTAATGATAAATTCATTAAAACTTTAATGTTTTGAATATATTTAACTTACATAAACAATAAAAATAAATCTTTAATATAGGTTTGAATTTGCAAAGCGCCGTTCTTGCACCCTATATGTATTACAGGTATTATAATCCAACAGATCAACAATAATTACCATAATGATCAATCCATAATTACCATAATCAACCATAATTACCATTTTTACAAATCACAGTGCGAAAAATCTATGCAACAAAAAAAAAAAAGAATAAATAACACAAATTCAAGAAAAAAATGTAACAGACATCAAATAAACTTATTTGCCAGTATAGTGAGTATATACATTTTGTGAAGATTTCTTTAAATATGTAAAGTACGTTTCTAAAAATGACGTTATATATCTTACTGAGGAATCTATTAAAAAATAAGTCAAAATAAGATTTGTTACACATTTAAGAATTTTTCTGACTTGTTACAATTAAATTTTTTGTGTGTTTCTAGGGATGTTGTTACCAAAAGGCAGAAACCAAAGGTTCAGTCGATCTACCAAAGAAGCTTTAGATTTTCTCTACAGATTGTGTGTATATATATATATATATATATATCTGTCATATATATATATAGGGGCGGCACGGTGGTGGCTTACTGGTTAGCACGTTCGCCTCTCAGAATTAGGGATTCCCCGGTTTCGAATCACCATCTGGGTGGAGTTTCCATGTTCTCCCAATCTGGGTGGAGTTTCCATGTTCTCCTCCCGTGTCTGCATGGGTTTCCTCCGGGTTCTCCGGTTTCCTCCCAGAGAGTCCAAAACATGGATCAATTCAAATTGCCCCATATAGAGTGTGTCTGTGTGAGTGAGTGTGTGCCCAGCGATGGATTGGCTCCCTGTCATGGGTGTAATCTTGCCCAGCGCCCGTAAACTTTCAACGTTCTCCCCTGGATGGGCATGGGAAATCCCCCCCCCGCGACGCTAATATAGGATAAAGCGGAAGATGAGATTTTTTTTTTTTTTTTTTTTGTGTGTGTGTGTGTGTGTGTGGCTGTGTGTGTGTGTGTGTGTGTGTGTGTGTTTGTGAGTGTTATAACGGATAGGTAAAATGTGGAAAATGAAGGACCAAAGGTGTTCCCAATAGTTTTTTTCCCCTATAGTGTACACGTTTATCTTATTTAAAAAAAAAAGATTTAAAAAACACACAGTGTCAGTTATAATGAGTAAACAATTCATTACTGATCATTGTAACGCCAGCATCAACACGAACGCCTAGGAGCGATGCTCGTGACGTCACACAGTAAAAACGGGTCGAATCTTAAACAGCAAAAAATAAAAGCCGCATCCGAACAGAACAGAACCCTTTTCAGTCGGTTGTGCTGCGCACCTGATGCATAATTAATGGCGCTCCATCCGACTGCAGTGATTTGATGCGCAGCGCGTCCGGAGACGCACCGAGGGAAACGGCCTGTTTGATAAGAGCTTATGAGATTTTAGATAAAGGTTACATTGAAAGATTAAAAAAATGGAGCCTCGTGAATATATTTCAGAGCCATCCCCGTGCCTAAGCAAGGGTGCGAGCCGGGTAATAAGTTGCAGGCGTGCGTTTATATTGCTGAAGTCGGAATCCTGGTTTTAAAAAAATTAAATAAATAAAAAAAAAAAACGCCGCCCGTTTTTTTTCTAATTATTTGCCTCTGCAGTCGGTGCCGAGTAATAATATAAATAATATGCGAATTCATTCTGCCTACAAGCTCGGGGAAAATGATTTGCCAATAAAAGTGCGCCGGCGTGTCGTGTTCTTCTAGGATGCCTCTGCGAAAATGACAAAACGGAATTAAAACATGCGCCTGTTTGGCGGCGGCGGCGCGCAATAAGCGGCGACGTTAATGGGAATGGAAACTGGTAAAGGAGTAAGTGCTTTGCTTTAATAACTGTAAGAGCGTGAGCCATTTAAAGACTCCCATTAAAAGCCATAAGTGAGAAACACCTACTCACTCTAGAACCCAAAACTGATCAGGAATCAGGTTTCACCCAAAGAACCCCAACACATTGCACAGGATGAGCTGTATATTGATTTGCATTGTATTTTGTACGTAAGTAATAAGTATGTAAGCTTTATTTATATAGCACCTTTCACATATATAGATCACAAAGTGCTTAAAATAAATATATAAAAATTTTGGTCATTTATTGGACGCTTTTATCCAAAGCGACTTCCAAGGTGAGCACAGGGTTCATCACTACAACCCTGGAGCAATGAGGGTTAAGGGTCTTGCTCAAGGACCCATACTGGTAACTTCAGTGGACCTGGGATTTATACCCCCAACCTTCAGATTGATAACCCAACGCCCTGACTACTGAGCTACCGCTCCCAAAATATAAAAAAATTGTGATTAATATACATTCATTTAGTTCCATCATGTGCCAAACTCGATTCACGTGAGTTATGGAAGGGGAAAAAACAATTAAATAGTATTGATTTCTACCTTTTCTTATGTGGTTGATCAATTTTTTTATTGAATTCTACCCTACAAACAAACCACTGCGAGTGAAGGAAGTCAAACTGCGATATTGCACATGCCACACGGGGGCGGTGTTTCGTCTTAAAATGGTAGCGGGGGGGGTTCCACAATCTCTGCTTCTCATTTTTTTAAGATTTAATTTAATATCAAACGGCAAATTCGTACACGAGTTAGTTAGCAAGATGTCAGGACGAAAGTAATAAGACAGAAAAAATGTTTTTGTAGGAACATTGTGGGGAAGGCCTAATTTTTTGTTTTAGCATGACTAAAATTGTAGTGTACAAAGTGATTACACGTGATCCATTTTTGCTAACGTTTTTAACATATAAAATCATATAATATCATATAACATATATAAATCTTAATAATTGTGCAGAAACACACGTGTGATTCACCGCTGAAGCTTCAGACTCGAGTGGTGTCTCCAAATCAAGCCGTGAAAACGTTTAATAAACACAGAATTAAACATAAAAAACGGCGTGTTAGCAAATAATGGAAACGTAAATAAAAAAGCACAAACTTAGTTAATACCTTGAAGGCTGCAAACTAGAAAAGCACTAATCCCGCAGTCCCCGTGACGTCGTCTGTGTTTGTGAACATCAGCAGCTTCCAAAAAGTAGTTTGCGACTTTTAAAAACTTCAAACGAAGCCGCCAATGTTTAATTAGGGTTTATTTACCTGCATCCAGCGGCTCACCGGCGCTGTCAAAATAAAAGACCTTTGCGGTTCACTGAAAATAGCATGATGGGGCGACAAAATGTCCAAAATTCATTCTGATATTCGAACTTATAATAGGACACATAAATAAAATGTGAACTTTGGAGTGGCAACAGTATCCCACACCACCAAATCTCACCAATCTTGGCAGGATCGGGACTTGAACCGAGGACCTTCAAGTTAAAAATAAATGTAGGGGGTGGCACGGTAGCTTTGGTGGTTAGCACTTTCGCCTCTCGGCGCTGGAGATTCCAGGTTCGAATCCCAATCTGGGTGGAGTTTGCATGTTTTCATCCCCGTGTCCATGTGGGGTTCATCTGTTTTCTCCCCAAAATATGGGCTTCAAGGTCAATTGAATGCTCTAAATTGCCCCATATAGTGCGTGTGTTTTGTCTGTGTGCTCCCAGCTATAGATTGGCACCCTGTGTTCCCAGTGCCCGGAAACGTGTCTCCCCTGGATGGGCATGGGGAAACCCCCCGTGACCCTCATAGAGGATCAAACGGATGATACTGATGAATAAATGAATGAATGAATAACTATAATTTGCAATCCGTTTCATTCAGGACTGCGCTCTTAATTTCGTGTGCAGTTGTAAAATCTTTGTCCACCCAAGATGGCGGTACAGGCAGCCCTGGTTGATCGGTTCTAACGCCTGTAGACTGTTTCTTCTTTAACATACATGTCGTGATGGTGCGTTTGAGAGCGTCGTGCAGTGATTTGCCGGTGAGCTGTGACGTCATGTTTTCACAGCCGTCTGAACTCGCACAGCGGAAACGCAGTTTCGTCATAAACACGACCCCGTTAACCATCACGGTTTCCAGCGTTTGGGGTTCTCACTTTTCTTCCAACGGCGGCTCTTCCTCGGAGGCCGCAGCGCTCTCGGAGTTCCTTTTGAAAGGAAGTCGCAGTAATGAGTTACAGATTAAGGCCCCATATTTGATTTTCACTCTTCATTAACTGGAGCCACCTGGAATGGGATTATTTAAGGGCGCCGCTTCGTTCCCAAACAACTGCCACTGAGCCCGGAGTCTCGCGCCTCGCCGTCTTCCTCTCTCACACACGTCCCTCAACAAATATGTTCCTCACCAGCCTCAAAGTCTGATCTCTGCACACCTTCACCGTCCAGAGTTCAGTATTATGGTCTGTATTCAACGCAGATACACATTCATCATTATCTTCTGCTTAATGCGCTACACAGTCCAAAAACATGCATTCAAGGTGAATTGGCTGCCCTAAAATTCCCCCCATATATTATATATATATATATAATATATATATATATATATATATATACATATATATATATATGTATATATATATATAATCTGGGTGGAGTTTCCATGTTCTCCCCATGTCGGCGTGGGTTTCCTCCGGGTTCTCCAGTCTCCTCCCACAGTCCAAAAAAAAAAACCATGGATTCAAGGTAAATGGAATGCTCTAAATTGCCTCCTATAGTGTGTTTTTGTGAGTGTGTGCCCAGCGATAGACTGGCGCCCAGTCCTGGGTGTATCTACCCAGTGCCCGAAACGTTCTCCCCCTTGATGGCATGGGGAACAACCCCCCCCCCCTGACCCCGAATAAACGAATAAACAATTATGATGCTCGATGTTTTGATTTAAAGAAATTTGTGAAATTTCTAAATTTCTATTTATTTATAATATATTTTATTTTTAATGTTATTATTCGTTATTTATATTTATTAGTATTTATTATTATTATTATTTCTAGTTAACTGTCCAGTTCTGTGAACATGGATTCTCCACTCACACCATCTTTATGATATACCAGTGTCTGTGCAGTCTAGCGCCCTCCTCTGTTTCTAGGACACACACACCACACACACACACACATCACACACAAACACAAACACACAACATCTTTGGTGGCGAGGAGTCAGATCGGACGGCCACTGGAAGTATCTACAAGAACATATGGTACGGAGGACTCATAGCTCCAGGATCCATCTCTTATGTTAATATACACTGTTGTCATGCTTAACAGATGGCTAATGAAGAGGCGGAAATGGAGACAATAGGCGAGCACAAGCTGGCGAGCGGCGCTCTGTAACAAGGTCCGGCACGCTCGGTGGAGCCGTCCCCCCCCTGGCTGTCGCGGCTCCGTAGCATGACATTTCACAACTGCCTCCTTCTTATCACCACGTAACATAACTACCACGAAACAGCGGCTCGCAACAAAAAAAAAACCACCCGAAACCGACCTGCCGTGGGTCGGACCGGGTTCCGCCGCGGCCAGAGGCACAACGCGGGCCCGGTATTTGTGTTTTATATCGGAAACATCGCCCCAAATCCAAAACGAACCCGTAAGCTTCTAAAGACGGAGCGTTTGAGCCTCATCCATCACGGAGAACATTAAGGATCCAAAGTCCATGCAGCTTGAGCTGTCACTGTCAATAAAGCACCTGGAGAACATACAAAAAAAAAAAAACTTCCTAATATACCCTCTAATCTGCCGTGGAACCTGAACTTCATGTTGTTTGTTTACATCGCCATGTCCCTCCTGAGACAGCAATGGTTCCCACGTGATCCTTCCAACTATATTGTGTATTATAAAAACGGGTAGTAGTACTGGTCCTTAAATCTGATTGGCTGAGCCGTTGATCCAGCTGTGACATCATTAACAATAACAC
>JAFMOC010001715.1:0-10000 GCA_019802505.1 Corydoras sp. C115 | reverse complement strand
GAACATGGAAACTCCACCCAGATTGGGATTCGAACCGGGAATCCCTAACGCTGAGAGGAGAACATGCAAAACCACTAAACCACCGTGCCACACTAGTTTGTAAACATCCATCCATCCATTATTTTCAGCTTTATCCTCTATTAGGGTCGCGGTGGGGTTCCCCATGCCCATCCAGGGGAGAACGTTTCGGGCGCTGGGCAGATACACCCAGGACAGGACACCAATCCATCGCTGGGCACACACTCACTCACACAGACACACTCTATATGGGGCAATTTGGAGAACTCAATTGACTTGATCCACGTTTTTGGACTGTGGGAGGAAACCAGAGAACCCGGAGGAAACCCATGCGGACACGGGGAGAACATGGAAACTCCACCCAGATGGGGATTCGAACCAGGAATCCCTAGTGCTGAGAGGAGAACATGCAAACCACTAAACCACCGTGCCACACTAGTTTGTAAACATCCATCCATTATCTTCCGCTTTATCCTCTATTAAGTTTTTTTTTTTTTTTTTTTTTTTTTTTTTTTGGGGGGGGGGGTTTGTCCCCATACCCATCCAGGGGAGAACGTTTCGGGCGCTGGGCAGATACACCCAGGACAGGACACCAATCTATCACTGGACACACACTCACTCACACAGACGCAGTCTATATGGGGCAATTTGGAGAACTCAATTAACTTTATCCATGTTTTTGGGATGTGGGAGGAAACCGGAGAACCTGGAGGAAACCCACATGGACACGGGGAGAACATGGAAACTCCACCCAGATTGGGATTCGAACCGGGAATCCCTAGCGCTGAGAGGAGAACATGCAAACCACTAAACCACAGTTCCACCCTAGTTTGTAAACATCCATTCATTATCTTCCGCTTTATCCTCTATTAGGGTCGGGGGGGTTCCCCATGCCCATCCAGGGGAGAACGTTTCGGGCGCTGGGCAGATACACCCAGGACAGGACGCCAATCTATCACTGGACACACACTCACTCACACAGACACACTCTATATGGGGCAATTTGGAGCATTCACTTTACATTAAAGCCATGTTTTTGGACTGTGGGAGCAAAACAGAGAACCCGGAGGAAACCCACACAGACATGGGGAGAACATGGAAACTCCACCCAGATGGGGATTCGAACCGGGAACACCTAGTGCTGAGAGGAGAACATGCCAACCACTAATGAGGGTTATGGTCTTTGCTCCAACCTTCAGATTGAGGGTCCAACACGCTGACCATTCCATTGAGCTACGAATAAAGCTTGTAGTCATTTACAAAATAAAGAATTAGTGCTGTTTTATGACGGCACGGTGGCTTAGTGGTTTAGCATGTTTTCCTCTCAGCACTAGGGATTCCCGGTTCGAATCCCAATCTGGGTGGAGTTTCCATGTTCTCCCCGTGTCCGCGTGGGTTTCCTCCGGGTTCTCCGGTTTCCTCCCACAGTCCAAAAACATGGATCAAGTCAATTGAATTCTCCAAATTGCCCCATATAGAGTGTGTCTGTGTGAGTGAGTGTGTGTCCAGCGATAGATTGGTGTCCTGTCCTGGGTGTATCTGCCCAGCGCCCGAAACGTTCTCCCCTGGATGGGCATGGGGGAACCCCACCGCGACCCTAATAGAGGGTAAAGCGGGAGATAATGAATGAATGAATTTGTTGATCGTCGCAGCTGTAGTCTACGAACCCGACATTCATTTCCACTTAAATTAAAGTGGAAAACGTTTTAATTAGCATCCTGCTGATGAGGGTTTGATTTTTTAATGTCATAAATAATAATAGAAAAGGGTGGCACAGTAACTTAGTGGTTGGCATGTTCACCTCTCAGCACTAGGGATTCCCGGTTCGAATCCCAATCTGGGTGGAGTTTCCATGTTCTCCCCGTGTCTGCATGGGTTTCCTCCGTGTTCTCCGGTTTCCTCCCACAGTCCAAAAACATGACTCAAGTCAATTGAATTCTCCAAATTGCCCCATATAGAGTGTGTCTGTGTGAGTGAGTGTGTGCCCAGTGATAGATTGGTGTCCTGTCCTGGGTGTATCTGCCCAGCGCCCGAAACGTTCTCCCCTGGATGGGCATGAGGAACCCCCCCCCCCCACCCGCGACGCTAATAGAGGATAAAGCGGAAGATAATGAATGGATGTTTACAAACTAGGGCAGCACGGTGGTTTAGTGGTTTGCATGTTCTCCTCTCAGCACTAGGGATTCCTGGTTCGAATCCCCATCTGGGTGGAGTTTCCATGTTCTCCCCGTGTCCGCATGGGTTTCCTCCGGGTTCTCCGGTTTCCTCCCACAGTCCAAAAACGTGGATCAAGTCAATTGAGTTCTCCAAATTGCCCCATATAGAGTGTGTCTGTGTGAGTGAGTGTGTGCCCAGCGATGGATTGGTGTCCTGTCCTGGGTGTATCTGCCCAGCGCCCGAAACGTTCTCCCCTGGATGGGCATGGGGAACCCCACCGCGACCCTAATAGAGGATAAAGCTGAAAATAATGGATGGATGGATGTTTACAAACTAGTGTGGCACGGTGGTTTAGTGTTTAGCATGTTCTCCTCTCAGCGTTAGGGATTCCTGGTTCGAATCCCAATCTGGGTGGAGTTTCCATGTTCTCCCCGTGTCCATGTGGGTTTCCTCCGGGTTCTCCGGTTTCCTCCCACATCCCAAAAACATGGATAAAGTCAATTGAGTTCTCCAAATTGCCCCATATAGAGTGTGTCTGTGTGAGTGAGTGTGTGTCCAGAGATATATTGGCACCCTGTCCTGGGTGTATCTGCCCAGTGCCCGAAACGTTCTCCCCTGGATGGGCATGGGGACAAATGCCCCCCCCCCCCCCCCAAAAAAAAATATGGATATATATGGGGCATGGGGAACCCCACCGCGACCCTAATAGAGGATAAAGCTGAAAATAATGGATGGATGGATGTTTACAAACTAGTGTGGCACGGTGGTTTAGTGTTTAGCATGTTCTCCTCTCAGCGTTAGGGATTCCTGGTTCGAATCCCAATCTGGGTGGAGTTTCCATGTTCTCCCCGTGTCCATGTGGGTTTCCTCCGGGTTCTCCGGTTTCCTCCCACAGTCCAAAAACATGACTCAAGTCAATTGAATTCTCCAAATTGCCCCATATAGAGTGTGTCTGTGTGAGTGAGTGTGTGCCCAGTGATAGATTGGCGCCCTGTCCTGGGTGTATCTGCCCAGCGCCCGAAACGTTCTCCCCTGGATGGGCATGAGGAACCCACCCCCCCCACCCGCGACCCTAATAGAGGATAAAGCGGAAGATAATGAATGGATGTTTACAAACTAGGGCAGCACGGTGGTTTAGTGGTTTGCATGTTCTCCTCTCAGCACTAGGGATTCCCAGTTCGAATCCCAATTTGGGTGGAGTTTCCATGTTCTCCCCGTGTCCGTGTGGGTTTCCTCTGGGTTCTCCGGTTTGCTCCCACAGTCCAAAAACGTGGATCAAGGTCAATTGGATTCTCCAAATTGCCCCATATAGAGTGTCTGTGTGAGTGAATGTGTGCCCAGTGATAGATTGGCGTCCTGTTCTGGGTGTATCTGCCCAGCGCCCGAAACGTTCTCCCCTGGATGGGCATGGGGAACCCCACCCCGCGACCCTAATAGAGGATAAAGAGCATATTATTTGGTTAATATGCAACTTTGCCAAAATACCATGGTAATTATTTTATTACTTCTATATGGTTATGGTTTCAGCACAGAACATCTTCCCTGTGTGAGGTGAGTGAAGCCAGTTATGGCTCACAGAAAAGGCTCTTCGGCAGAACCCAGCTCTCCATCGTCCAGACTCCCCGTGAACCACTTTATAGACGAGAAGAATCCCGAGAACCCTCACAAAAGCCGATGCAAGAGGGCGCCAGTTACTGGCAACTTCTGCCCCACGGATGGCTGTGTCTCGGATGGTGACTACCCCATTCATCTGGATAGCATGGAGGAGGACTCGCTGTCGGAGTACGATAACGTCGGAACCGAGGAGGAGAAAGAACTGGACTTCGAGCAGGACGAGGGACTGAGGGCCGATGCGGATGGGATGAATTACTATGTCCACTGCTGCCCCGAGGATGAAAGTTACCTGGAGGGCATGGACTGCAACGAAGGTTCTGATCGCAGCAACAGACGAAGCATCTCCGCCGACCCCGGGACGAAGCCGGCGACCACCTGGAAGTACCCCGGGGGCCTTTACGAAGTGCGACATGGTACAGGACAGCCGGCGTACAAACGCCCCGAACCCATCACCGAGTCGAGCTTCATCCAAGCCCCCATGGCTGAGGACGAGGAGGATGAAGAGGACGAGGGAGATGACCTGGACGAGGAGGAGGAAGTGAACCAGTACGGTGATAAACAATATGGTGGTTTCAAGAAGGAACAGTTGGAGAACGTTCAAGTAAGAAGTATTCAATCAGGTAGGTATGGATTACCTGAGAACGGGGGTCAGGGATCAGAGTCCTTGCCGAAAATGAGGAGAGATGGTTTAAGCAATGGTATTAAAGTTATAAAAGAAAGTTCCCCACACAAGGGCATGAGGGGCAAACCACGAGATGCCTTTAATGGCTACGAAGACGTCAAGACGAAATCCAATGTGGTAGATCATCCGAGAAACAGGAGCGAGAAAGGGTCCAAAGTGCAGCATACCAGGAAAGACTGCACCAATGGAAAGTGTGAGCGGGTCGGTGAAGCTCATGGTCCAACGGAATCTAAAAACGTTGAGTTTAAAAAGAAGCAGGACCGAAAAAAAGAAGGGGACCGAGGAGAGAGACGAATACGCACGGACTATAAAAGCCATAAAGACTTTATATACAGAGGACAAGAGCAGAACCGGTCTCGTTACAGAGAGACAACCGGCATGAATAAACCAGCATCTGTAGACAGGCATGAGGACGCCGATCAGATCGTCCATGATGTGAAGTCCAAACTGAAAGTGGCTGCTGAAAGCACAGATGAAGCAAAGCGGATATGCGCGTCCAACACGTCCATGCCGGACCGGACCACGGCATCTAAAGAGGAGGAGCTGAAGTCCAAACAGATTCAGGTAACATCTGAGAGGTTCATAAAAATCCAACCATCCGTCCATTATCTTCTGCTTTATCCTCTACTAGGGTTGGTGGTGGTGGGGGAGTTCCCCATGCCCATCCAGGGGAGAACGTTTCGGGCGCTGGGCAGATACACCCAGGACAGGACGCCAATCTATCACTGGACACACTCTCACTCACACAGACACACTCTGTATGGGGCAAATTGGAGAACTCTATTGACTTGATCCATGATTTTGGACTGTGGGAGGAAACCGGAGAACCCGGAGGAAACCCACATGGACACGGGGAGAACATGGAGATTCCACCCAGATTGGGATTCGAACCTGGAACCCCAGCGCTGAGAGGAGAACATGCTTACCATATTAATATCGTATTGATGTTGTCCTGCTTAATAAAAATGATACCAATAATATTTGGTATCAATATTTTTAAATATATTTAATAATTGCTCTTATTATTATTATTATTATTATTATTATTATTATTATGATTTCACTGTTTTTGCTTTAGTAATAATGCATGCCCTCTCAAGCTTTATTGCTTTATTATGAAAAAAAAAACAAAAAAACAATGAAACCGGTAGTTATGCACCTTAAATCTGATTGGCTGAGCCGTTTGTCCAGCCATTACTGGACATTATTGACAATAGCACACACCTCTGCGTGAAATACAATACATTATTTTTCTGATGTTTTTTTTCTAAACCACGTTCTGTTATTTGGCCACCAGATGGTAGTATTTTATTGTTGAATTAATGTTGTATATAAATAAATATTGTGAATAAATCACAGGAAAGAGGTGTAACACTCTTTAAATAAACTTGACCTTTGACGTTCTCACCTGGATGGGCATGGAGAACCCCCCCCCCCCCATAATACATGGATGGATGTATTAGTCTTATTATTATTATTATGGTGCATTCAGGGCGGCACGGTGGCTTAGTGGTTAACATGTTCTCCTCTCAGCACTAGGGATTCCCGGATCGAATCCCCATCTGGGTGGAGTTTCCATGTTCTCCCCATGTCCACATGGGTTTCCTCCGGGTTCTCCGGTTTCCTCCCACAGTCCAAAAACATGGATCGAGTCAATTGAATTCTCCAAATTGCCCCATATAGAGTGTGTCTGTGTGAGTGAGTGAGTATGTGCCCAGCGATTGATTGGCGTCCCGTCCTGGGTGTATCTGCCCAGCGCCCGAAATGTTCTCCCCTGGATGGGCATGGGGAACCCCCCCCCAATAGAGGAGAAAGCGGGAGATAATGAATGAATGAATGGTGCATTCAGGTAGAAAGACACTGCGTTATGTTAAATTCAAAGCTTTTAAATGTTTCTTCTGAGGTTTTCTGAGCAACATGTCCAGCAATTAAGCCTTATTTTTAATCTTCTGCAGATAACTGAGAACAGCCCACATCATGTCACACAGACCTCACAACATGAAGCGAGCAGAGCCGCGAGTAACAGCGACGGTCCTCGGGTGAGAAACGAACCGCGTATTAAAACCAACTGATCCGTAATTCACATTTAAAAGAGCTTTGGGTTATTTTTCAGCAGGTGAAGAGAAATCCTTCTTTTCCCAGCTTTGTGGATGGTAAGCATTAATGTTCATTCATTATAATATACACTCACCGGCCACTTTATTATGTACACCATTCTAGTAACGGGTTGGACCCCCTTTTGCCTTCCGAACTGCCTCAATTCTTCGTGGCATAGATTCAACAAGGTGCTGGAAGCATTCCTCAGAGAGTTTGGTCCATATTGACATGATGGCATCACACAGTTGCCGCAGATTTGTCGGCTGCACATCCATGATGCGAATCCCCCGTTCCATCACATCCCAAAGATGCTCTATTGGATTGAGATCTGGTGACTGTGGAGGCCATTTGAGTACAGTGAAGTCATTGTAATGTTCAAGAAACCAGTCTGAGATGATTCCAGCTTTATGACATGGTGCATTATCTTGCTGAAAGTAGCCATCAGATGTTGGGTACATTGTGGTCATAAAGGGATGGACATGGTCAGCAACAATACTCAGGTAGGCTGTGGCGTTGCAACGATGCTCAATTGGTACCAAGGGGCCCAAGGAGTGCCAAGAAAATATTCCCCACACCATGACACCACCACCACCAGCCTGAACCGTTGCTACAAGGCAGGATGGATCCATGCTTTCATGTTGTTGACGCCAAATTCTGACCCTACCATCCGAATGTCGCAGCAGAAATCGAGACTCATCAGACCAGGCAACGTTTTTTCCAATCTTCTATTGTCCAATTTCGATGAGCTTGTGCAAATTGTAGCCTCAGTTTCCTGTTCTTAGCTGAAAGGAGTGGCACCCGGTGTGGTCTTCTGCTGCTGTAGCCCATCTGCCTCAAAGTTGGACGTACTGTGCGTTCAGAGATGCTCTTCTGCCTACCTTGGTTGTAACGGGTGGCTATTTGAGTCACTGTTGCCTTTCTATCAGCTCGAACCAGTCTGGCCATTCTCCTCTGACCTCTGGCATCAACAAAGCATTTCCACCCACAGAACTGCCGCTCACTGGATGTTTTTTCTTTTTCGGACCATTCTCTGTAAACCCTAGAGATGGTTGTGCGTGAAAATCCCAGTAGATCAGCAGTTTCTGAAATGCTCAGACCAGCCCTTCTGGCACCAACAACCATGCCACGTTCAAAGGCACTCAAATCACCTTTCTTCCCCATACTGATGCTCGGTTTGAACTGCAGGAGATTGTCTTGACCATGTCTACATGCCTAAATGCACTGAGTTGCCGCCATGTGATTGGCTGATTAGAAATTAAGTATTAACGAGCAGTTGGACCGGTGTACCTAATAAAGTGGCTGGTGAGTGTATGTGTAATATATGAAGGGCTAACCTGGGTATAACTTTTTTAATTCATACACATGTTAATTCTGATGCTCAGTTCCAGGTCCGTGTGAACCAGAGGATCTCATCGATGGGATCATCTTCGCGGCAAACTACCTCGGCTCCACTCAGCTCCTGTCGGATAGAAACCCTTCGAAAAGTGTGCGCATGACCCAAGCTCAGGAAGCTGTGGATAGAATTAAGGTAATCTGTAATGTCCTGATCTGAAGATATCATCCACCCACCCACCCATCCATCCATCCATTATCTTCTGCTTTATCCTCTACTAGGGTAGGTGGTGGTGGTGGGGGGGGGGGTTCCCAATGCCCATCCAGGGGAGAACGTTTCGGGCGCTGGGCAGATACACCCAGGACAGGACGCCAATCTATCACTGGACACACACTCACTCACACAAACAGTTCTCCAGGTTCCTCCCACAGTCCAAAAACATGGATCAAGGTCAATTGAATTCTCCAAATTGCCCCATATAGAGTGTGTTTGTCTGTGTGAGTGTGTGTGTGTCCAGTGATAGATTGGCGTCCTGTCCTGGGTGTCCCCCCCCCGCGCGCGACCCTAATAGAGGATAAAGCGGAAGATAATGGATGGATATATGACATAATCAAAGGGTGGCATGGTGGTTTAGTGGTTAGCATGTTCTCCTCTCAGCGCTGGGTCTTCCCGGTTCCAATACCAATCTGTTTCCATGTTCTCCCCATGTCCGCAAGGGTTTCATCTGAGTTCTTTGGCTTCCTCCCACAGTCCAAAAACATGGATCAAGCTCAATTGAGTTCTCCAAATTGCCCCATATAGAGTGTGTTTGTCTGTGTGAGTGAGTGTGTGTCCAGTGATAGATTGGCGTCCTGTCCTGGGTGTATCTGCCCAGCACCCGAAACGTTCTCCCCTGTATGGACATGGGGAACCCCCCCCACGACCCTAGTAGAGGATAAAGCAGAAGATAATGGATGGATGGATATTACTGCCTGGGTGGCACGGTGGCTTAGTGTTTAGCATGTTCTCCTCTCAGCGCTGGGGATCCCAATCTGGGTGGGGTTTCCATGCCCCCCCATGTTTGCGTGGGTTTCCTCCCACAGTCCAAAAACATGGGTCAAATTAATTCTCCAAATTGCCCGATATAGAGTCTGTCTGTATGAGTGTGTGTCCAGCGATAGATTGGCACCCTGTCCTGGGTGTATCCGCCCAGCGCCCGAAATGTTCTCCCCTGGATGGGCATGGGGAACCCCCCCCCGCAACCCTAGTAGAGGATAAAGCTGAAGATAATGGATGGATGAATATTACAGCCCTTTTGAAATTTTTGCTTGTGTTGTAAACCATCTGTATCGTCCACTAGATGGCGCTGTCACTCTACTCTGTGTGTTTCAGAGCTTGGCTGAAGAGAACCACAGCCTGGTGGAGGTGGACCTCTTCATTTCGACAAAAGCTATTAAAGTCCTGAATGTTGACTCACAGGTCAGGACAGCTCATGGTAACAACATCAGAGATGATGATAACTACAGAGACAGGATCAGTCTCAGATAACCTTAACATTACGCAGAACGTTTCCCCAAACTGCACAACTATACAGTCATATGCAAAAGTTTGGGCACCCCTATTAATCGTAATCATTTTTAGTTCTAAATATTTGGGTGTTTGGAACAGCCGTTTCAGTTTGATATATAGAGGGAGTGGTATCTCAGTGGTCAGGGTGTTGGGCTATCAATCTGAAGGTTGGGGGTTCAAATCCCAGGTCCACTGAAGTTACCAATGTGGGTCCTTGAGCAAGACCCTTAACCCTCATTGCTCCAGGGATGTTGTGATTAACCCTGTGGTCACCTTGTAAGTCGCTTTGGATAAAAGTGTCCAATAAATGACCAAATGATAAATCTAATAACTGATGGACACAGTAATATTTCAGGATTGAAATGAGGTTTATGGCGACATGGTGGCTTAGTGGTTTAGCATGTTCTCCTCTCAGCTCTAGGGATTCCCGGTTCGAATCCCAATCTGGGTGGATTTTCCATGTTCTCCCCGTGTCCACGTGGGTTTCCTCCGGGTTCTCCGGTATCCTCCCACAGTCCAAAAACATCAAGTCAATTGACTTCTCTAGAGTG
>JAFMOC010001718.1:0-10538 GCA_019802505.1 Corydoras sp. C115 | reverse complement strand
GTTCATGGACAGTTCTCTATTTTGTTTTCATTCCTGTTGACAGGCTCGTCAGTAAGGTTTCAGCGTTCATCTGAAACGGTACATGCACAACGTATTACAGTGTAATATCCTTTAATAAAGTTCATTAGTATAATGAACCTGTAATTGAGCAGAAGCTCTTACACTGGTTTAGGTTTATGTGTTCATTTATGTGTACTATGATAAAAGAAACAAAAATAATGAAGGGGTGAGATATTACAGACACTGTGAGTAGTTTAAGAGATTTAGTTCTATAGATGACAAAAGCAACATTATATTAAATGAATACAAATGAAAATAAGTATTACATTTAAAAACCATTTTTGATATTTTCATTCATTATCTTCTGCTTTTATCCTATATTAGGGTCATGGCGGGGGGGGGGGGGGGTTCCCCATGCCCATCCAGGGGAGAACGTTTCGGGCGCTGGGCAGATAGACCCAGGACAGGGCGCCAATCCATCGCTGGGCGCACACTCACTCAATCAGGCGCACACTATATGGGGCAATTTGGAGAACTCATTTGACTTGATCCATGTTTTTTGGACTGTGGAAGGAAACCGGAGAACCCGGAGGAAACCCACGCGGACACAGGGAGAACATGGAAACTCCACCCAGATGGGGATTCGAACCGAGAATCCCTAGCGCTGAGAGGCGAACGTGCTAACCACTAAGCCACCATGCCGCCCATTTTGATATTTTGTCATGTAAAATATAAGATTTCTAACATATAATATTTGAATAATTCAATTTAACGTTTCGTTATAACAAAAAATTAAATACAGAGATAAAAGAAATAAAGGTTCCACATTCACACTACAGATCTGCAGAGGAGACCGAATGTTAACATGTCAGTGTGTCACATTGGTTGCAGTAATTCATTTATGCCAGATGGGGGCTCCACAATACAAGTTAATACATATACAGACTAAACTTACCATCTACATAAACAGTAACCTTGTAGTGCACTCAATTGTACTTTACACCTTCAGGATTAAGACTATACTTTCAGGGATCATTTCTATAGTTTGTAACTTTGAAATGTGATTAGAAAGTGCTGTGCCACCCTAACCACGATGAAGAATCAAGATACTCTCTTTTGAGCACGAATCAGATCTAGAGTGATGAATTAGTTCATCTGCTTTATTTCTTTGATGAATGTTTCTTTTGTTTTTGGCAGAATGGAGAAAGAGAGTATGTTCTGAGTGGTTATGATGCTCACAGATTGAAACAGAAAAACTCATGGTGAACATTGTGCTTTTTATTTGATTATAATTTGTGTTAAGTTACTAATTATATTGAATACAGTTTTTCTTTATTGTTCTAACACATTTCATGATACTGCTAATCATTTTTCACAAACTCACACGCTTTTCTAAAGCTACATACACAAAACCTAACAGTCTCTTTTCAAAACCAACCCATCACACCAAAATAGTTGCTCATATGCTCAAAAGCAAACTTTGACACCACAATACTGCTCAAGGCCTATGAAAATCTACACACTACTGAGCATCATTAACTACATTACCAAAAATATTGAAAACAATTTTCAGAGTGTGAGACTGTTCTTTTAACAGTTTAACAACTGCCAGGATGCATTTGAGCAACCCTTATTTATTCTCAAATATGTATTGGGCATTTACTATAGATTTGTGTAGCGACTCAAACTATCCAACAAGTTAAACTCTGATACAAAAAAACAGGAGTCTGTACGGTAATTAACATTTCACTGTTGTTTAATGAAGAATCCAGTATTACATATCAGAGTGAAAACTGCAACAAAACAAAGTTTGATTTTTTTTACATAACATAAAGGTCAGCTTCACATGAAGTCTCATGAATATCCTTGTAAATACATGTAAAATAAAAATGATCTTTTAAACTATTTATTACCTTCTCTTTCAACTTTAAACTTAACTTATTCGATCAATTATTTAACTTAACAATGAATTTTATTTACGACCTTGCTTCTAGCATCGTTCACGGTCAGGAATACTTAAGTAGAAACTGATTTCAACAGATGGTACAGGAAATTATATCAAAATTAAAAGGTCCTATCATTTCTCAATGTGTTATTATAAAATTCTCTATCTATATCGCCCTAATAGCGACACAATGGACATGTGATTGAGCACAAGCTCTTACACTGGTTTTTGTTTATGCATTCATTTATGTGCCCTACAATAAAATAAACAAAAATGAGTGCTCTGTTTGGATAAAAATTGTCGCTGAGAATACTTGTGAAATTGGTCTGTTATGTGATATGGTGTCATTGTATGTTTATTAGAAAGATTTAATTGTTTGTTGTTCTTAATTCACAGAATGTTAATGTAAATCTATCATTCAGTTTTTTAGACAAACAGCATGTGTGTTCATGGTTGAACTGGTTGCTTAATGAACTATATCTTTTTTCCAAATAGTGAACCTCAAAAAGAATTCAGCTCAATTAAATCAAATGTAGAAAAGCACTTTGTGTCCCATATGGTCTAGCGGTTAGGATTCCTGGTTTTCGCCCGGGTTCAACTCCCGGTATGGGAAAGATTTTATTTTTAAGTTGCTGTTTGTAAAAGCCCATGAATGTCAACCAAAGTAAGAATTTGGAAATGTTGGAAATCACTGCTTTTTCATCAAAGTCCTGATCAATGAAAAACATTTGAAAGGGCATTATGGCGAATATGGTTCAAATCTTAGATTTCAGTCTGACATACTTCCAAATGCACTCAACATCAGTTTAATACAAATATCCCTCCCTTACTATGGTTCAGAAGTTTGACTCAGTGGTCACATAGAAATCTAGCAGGCTTCTCCCGCTATGTGAGAACTGTGTTTATAAGCCCCACGATCAACTGGAAAAATTAGAACTTCAAAGGGTTCTATAAACTACTGCTTTGGGGCAAAGTGGTGTTCCATAATCTTATAGTGGTTAGTACCCTGTTTTGTGACTGCATCAACCCTGGTTTGAGTCCGAGTCACGTCAAGCTTCTATAAAAAATGTTTTTATTTTCAATTAATCAACTGATCCTTGTTTTTTATATTAAATTTGTCTAAAGTAGGTATTAATTGTTATTCAATTTTGAAGTATGTAGTGCACAGACAAAAGATGTCAAGATCTGCCTTAACCCAGGATTGATCTAGGGAGCTTTAGATATTCACTCTAATGCCCTTCCAATTTAACTATATTGGTACAAAGTCAGAAAATGTATTAGTGTGTGTGAGTCTTACACAAAGATAAAGACTACATATCTTATATCTACATAAGGGAACTTATTTGCAGATATAAAGAAGACACATCCATTATCTTCTACTAGGGTCGTGGGGGGGGTTCCCCATGCCCATCCAGGGGCACTGAGAACATTCTCACTCACAAACACACTCCATATGGGGCAATTTGAAGCATTCAATTTACCTTGATCCATGTTTTTGGAATGTGGGAGAATTTTGTTATTTATTTGATTGCTATTTGTGTCAAGTTACCAATTATGTTGATTAAAACACAAGTGCTCAAAGATGAAAAAGTAACCTGTTAACATCATGCCTGGGTCTTAAGAATACTTAATGAGGTTTTGATCATAGAAGCCAATGCTCACAAAATACTCACTCTCTTTTTTTTCCTCTAACAGTCTCATCTCATCATCTTCCATTTAATCCCAAACTAGAGACTAGGGTTGATGGGGGTTCCCCATGCCCATTTAGAGGGAAACATTTCAGGTGCTGAGCAGATACACCAAGGATGTGAGTTCAATTCCACATTCTGCATCTTCTTTATTCTCTATTTGCGTGTTTGGTTTTCTTTACCAGTGTAACTTCTTGCAGGAAGATATTGAACGAATGATTTTCATAAAGAATTTCCTTAAAATAACCGACTCTGGTGGGACTCGAACCCACAACCTTTGAATGACCACAATACCTTAGAAGTCCAATGCGCTATACATTGCGCCACAGAGCCAACTGTGTGAAAGATATATAACAACGATGTTTAACCGGCTAATTGGAAACATATATTGCTTAAATGGTTTCATTGTTAAATACTGTATACGTGATTAGTGTTTTAACACAGATTCTGTCTCCTGACAGGAACTGACACAGAACCGAGTCTAAGGGTGAATTTATTTGCTAATTAATAAGTTTTATAACTAAACCAGATAATGTTATGTTACTCATTACCCACATTTTACACCATCTTAAATAGAGTCCCCTTAGCAGAGAGCACATTGAGAGCAAATGTTCGCTAAGTAGTGCACTTGTTCACAGTAACATAACTAAATGAATTTGTGCACCTATAGTTTCTGCACTCGCTGCATTTCTCAGTTCTCTCCATTAATTCTCACTCCATAATGTTCAGCACTGCTTAATGGTGGAATGATCTCACATTTACATTTAGTCATTTAGCAGATGCTTTTATCAAAAGCAACTTACCAATGAGAGAACAAGTCAGGACTTAAGGAGGAAGCAGCTACACTGGAGTATTATCAAGCCTGATCATTATCCAATTGTTTTAATGTTTAAAGTACCTTGATCATTTTTTATTTATTTATTTTGTCTATAATGCTGAGATTTAGCATCTTCAAGAAACAAAACATTTATTTTCTGAAAGCACTTAAAAAATGTGAGACAATAAAGGATTTGTAGGGAGACATTTTAACATCATTATGGAGTTTATTAATTTATTTTAATATTGTTTGTTGTGGCTGTGATTGTGCAGTCTTTTAAATTTTAATATTAGATTTTATAATAAACACCCTCATTATAAATTCATGTTTTTTTACCTGAGTATGAAGATGAAAAGTTTATGAACAGCTAAAGGCTGAACTATTCTATTAGTATGGATAAGTGATTATTTTTTTGAACTTAGATTTTATTTACACAGATTATAAGATATTAAATCACAAAACACTGTAAGGACTGTAACTGAGACTTTAATTTAATGAAGCTACATGTCTGCACTCTACTGGGTTCTTGAAATGTTCTGGAGAAATAGTTGATTCACAAGTAACAGAATTCACATTGACAATTGTTAAATAGATTAGATATAAACCTTAGTATATTTATTATAATTACAAAGAAAGGGCGGCATGGTGGCTTAGTGGTTATCACATTCTCTTCTCAGCACTAGGGATTCCCGGTTCGAATGCCAACGTGGGTGGAGTTTCCATGTTCTACCCGTGTCCGCGTGGGTTTCCTCCGGGTTCTCCGGTTTCCTCCCACAGTCCAAAAACAAGGATCAAGTCAATTGAGTTCTCCAAATTGCCCCATATATTCTGTGTGTGAGTGAGTGTGTGCCCAGCGATAGATTGGCACCTTGTCCTGGGTGTATCTGCCCAGCGCCCGAGACGTTCTCTCCTGGATGGGCATGGGGAACCCTCAAAACTTTGCAGTGTCTATTTTTATAATATTCTTCACATAATTTGTAATAAAATTTTAAAATGTAATTGTCTTAAATGTTCATTTTATCCAGCACACAGCTTAACAGATTTTAAGATGATTTAGGTAAACAGACTTTTGGGGGCTCTGGCAACTCTGTTAGTTCTTCTGTTCTTCATTATCTGACGAATTTTTGTACAAGCTTTACAGTTGAATAATCAATATCTTTCAATTTTTGGCTTGATGAGTCAACTTACCTAGTACTTTTTTTCAAAATCATCTGGCTCATTTTTGTCTAATAATACTTGTTCTTTCCTGATAACCACATCTAAACTTTCTTTTGTGAAAACCAGTATTACTTTATCCACCATGTTTCTAATACATAGTGTATGCTAGAATTTATTGAACATAAAAAGACATGAATTGCTCTATTTGTAAGGTTTTTGTTATACTTCACAATGCTCTTTATTTTTGGAATGACATTTACTAATTCAATACTAATGATTTTTCTTGTACAATTGTTTGTCTATTCAGTAAAACGCATTAAATTCTTTTGGATCAAAACCGCAGCAGCACGGTGACTTAGTGGTCAGCACCTTCGCCTCTCAGCGCTAGCGCCCAATCCGTGTGTTTGAGTTTCCATGTTCTCTCCGTGTCCGCGTGGGTTTCCTCCGGGTTCTCCGGTTTCCTCCCACAGTCCAAAAACATGGATCAAGGTCAATTGAATTCTCTAAATTGCCCCATATAGAATGTGTTTGTGGGAGTGAGTGAGTGTGCCCAGCGATGGATTGGCACCCTGTCCTGGGTGTATCTGCCCAGTGCCTAAAACGTTCTCCCCTGGATGAGCATGGGGAACCCCACCCCAACCCTAGTAGAGGACTTATGACCGGTTTATTGGAATATAACATGTACAGTACAACACCAATCCACATAACTTCCATAATTGCAATTTAAATCACTACTGATATAGTCAAACTGAAAACTTTGAACATTTATTCAAAGATTGTCCCCCAAAATAAAATCTAGGGATTCCCTGTTCGAATCCCCACCTGGGTGGAGTTTCCATGTTCTCCCTGCGTCCGCGAGGGTTTTCTCCAGGTTCTCCGGTTTTAAGTCCAAAAACATGACTCAAGTCAATTGAGTTCTCCAAATTGCCCCATATAGAGTGTGTGTGTGCGTGTCTGAGTGAGTGTGTGCCCAGCTATTGATTGGCACCCTGTCCTGGGTGTATCTGCCCAGTGCCCGAAACGTTCTCCCCTGGATGGGCATGGGGAATACCCCGCGACCCTAATATAGGATAAAGCAGAAGATAATGGATGGATGGAAAATTTACATTTTTTCTGTTCAAAGAAATTCTTATTTTGTACTGCATTTCATAACTAAATTAACAGGTTACAAAATTAAATTGGTTGAGAGGTCTAAGGCGCCAGACGCAAGGTATTTCACCTTCCACATGAGAGTTCTGATCTTCATTTGGAGGCATGGGTTCAAATCCCACTTCTGACATAATTCTTTAAAAAAAATGTTTTCCTGCAGCTCTACAAAGAATGATTTAACTGACAACAGTGAAGTAGCAGACAGTACAAAAGTGTACATTATTCACTTTCTGATGATTTAAACTCCAACATCACAATATATATCATATATTAATATTTGTTTAATGTAGGTTCATTAGTTTTCATTTAACTAGTACCAAATAGCGCAACGTACACTACGTATGTGCCCTAGTTGTCTGTGTAGGGTATATACTATGAAGTGCACTTTGTTACCAAACAATAGCATTTGCCAGGGAATGAAACAAAACGCAACTGAACAAATGTAACAAAGTAAACCAGATTTTATTTTACAGATTCATTTGTGTATAATTTTAAGTGTAAAACAGTAAACTATAAAACTATTCCTATATTTTCAAACAGTTAATTTAAAGTCACTCGTTACCTCTTTTTAGTGGTTTAATTCTGCAGGTGTAGATGCAATTAATCCAATATTTATCGTTATAATCCATTAAGTTTGACAAACGTCCGTCTGAAACAGAACATCCAGTTTATCTGTGAAAATATATAAGTTTTCGTCTCAGTTTTCCTTCGTTGACCATCAACACGTTTTAGCACTTTATGTGTATTTTTATCACCGCCAGAGGTTGCTGTCAGCTAATTGAGACTCAAAATTAAATGTTGTTCGTTATTTAATGTAATTTAAAATGTTTTTTTTTTTTTTTTTTATCTCTGACACATGCGATCGTGTTTTAAAAGTGACTAATAAAAATATTTGTATTAATACAGTCTTTTTTAAAAAGTACTGAGACTCTTTCATGTTTGTATAAATGTTAAATTCTGATATAGGTGAATAGACAGAGGTCACATTGATGTGTTTCAAAATGTAGGATCCATTAATAATTCATTATAATTTCATACATACAAAAACTATATCTATATCAGTTTTACACTTTTAGACTGTGTCATCATCACTCTGTCTTGGGTTACATGGAGATGTAAAAGGCTTAAAGTCAGCTCTGTAGACTCGATTTAAAGTTTTCACAGACTTTACAGCACACAATATCAAGTCTATATCAAGTCTATAAGTTTTTGGATGCTGATGACTTATTAGAACTTTAAATTGTTTTACTGTACTGTGTTTGTTCTGTTGTTGGTGTCTGTTTTATTTTCCTGAGAAAGACTGTCTGCCTTTAATTCCAAAATCACTTTGCAAAAATGGCCGATACAGAAATGCAGTAACAGATTTTTGACATTTATAATATGACATTGCATTAAAGCCTGTTGAAAACAGTTCAACAAGAAATTCTGTTATATTAGATAAAATCTATTATTCACAGAAATCAAGTGACCCAATGAAACAAGCAGATTGTTGGAGTTGGATAATGTCAAACGTGATATTTTGAAAGATAAAGCCACAGGCCACAATCTGGCAGTTGCCTCTAAGCGCTAGGGATTTTTGGTTCAAATCCCAGTCTGGGGAGAGTTTCCATATTGCCCTAGTGTCCAAGGTAAATTGAATGCATCAAATTGCCCTATATGGAGTGTGATTGTGAGTGAGAGTATTCTCAGTGCCCCTGGATGGGCATGGGGAACCCCCCGCGACCCTAGTAGAAGATAATGGATGTGTCTTCTTTATATCTGCAAATAAGTTCCCTTATGTAGATATAAGATATGTAGTCTTTATCTTTGTGTAAGACTCACACACACTAATACATTTTCTGATTTTGTACCAATATAATTAATTTGGAAGTGAATTAGAATGAATATCTTAAGCTCCCTAGATCAATCCTGGGTTAAGGCAGATCTTGACATCTTTTGTCTGTGCACTACATAATTCAAAAAATAATAACAATTAATACCTACTTTAGACAAATTTAATGTAAAAAACAAGAATCAGTTGGTTAATTGAATATAAAAACATTTTTTTAAAGAAGCTTGCCGTGACGTATTCGAACCGTGGTTGCTGCGGCCACAACACAGAGAACTAAGCACTATACGATTATGGAACACCACTTTGGCCTGAAAGCAACAGTTTATAGAACCCTTTGAAGTTTTAATTTTTCCAGTTGATCGTGGTGCTTAAAAACACAGTTCCCACATAGCGGGAGAAGCCTGCTATATTTCTAGGTGACCACTGAGTCAAACTTCTGAACCATAGTAAGGGAGGGATATTTGTTTTAATCTGATGTTGAGTGCGGCGGCACGGTGGCTTAGTGGTTAGCTCGTTCGCCTTTCAGCGCTAGGGATTCCCGGTTCGAATCCCCATCTGGGTGGAGTTTCCATGTTCTCCCCGTGTCTGCGTGGGTTTCCTCCGGGCCCTCCGGGCTCTTCCTCCCACAGTCCAAAAACATGGATCAAGTCAATTGAATTCTCCAAATTGCCCCATATAGAGTGTGTCTGTGTGAGTGAGTGTGTGCCCAGCGATGGATTGGCGCCCTGTCCTGGGTCTATTTGCCCAGCGCACGAGATGTTCTCCCCTGGATGGGCATGGGGAACCCCACCGCGACCCTAATAGAGGATAAAGCGGGAGATAATGAATGAATGATGTTGAGTGCATTTGGAAGTATGGCAGACTGAAATCTGAGGTTTGAACCATATTCACCATAATGCCCTTTCAAATGTTTTTCATTGAACTGGACTTTGATGAAAAAGCAGTGCTTTCCAACGTTTCCAAATTCTTACTTTGGTAGACATTCATGGGCTTTTACAAACAGCAACATAAAAATAAAATCTTTCCCATACCAGGAGTTGAAAACCAGGAATCCTAACCTCTAGACCATATGAGACACAAGGTGCTCTTCTAAATTTGATTTAATTGAGCTGAATTCTTTTTGAGGTTCACTATTTGGAAAAAAGATATAGTTCATCAAGCAACCAGTTCAACCATGAACACACATGCTGTTTGTCTAAAAAAAACTGAATGATAGATTACATTTACATTCTGTTAATTAAGAACAACAAACAATTTAACTTTTCTAATAAACATACAATTACACCATATCACCTAACAGACCAATTTGACAAGTATTTTCAGTGACAATATATCCAAACAGAACACTTGATCATCCCGGATGATCCCATAAGACTTTGTTTGGTTCTCTCCAAAAATTTGGAACAGGACTTTAAAAATATTTATAACAAATACTAAGAAAGCAGTTGATGTTTTGAAAATAATGATGCTGATCCATAATAGATTAGTTTAAAGTATCATGACAGAATCATAAATATACATAATAATATTAACATAAATTCAAAGCATTGCTTTAAAGACAGTTTTATAAATAAGTGTAGTTCTTCTCTCACCTTCCATCATGTATTGTGTTGAATTACCACAGCATTTAAAACAGGATAGAGCTATTTTAGAGTTTTAATTGTGACAGCAAACATAGTATAAAATATAGTGTATGAGAATACTATACAACAGTAAACACATCCAAATAATTTTTTCTGAAATAAAGAAAAAATTTTCCAAAACTGATCAAAAATGTCTAGAATCTTCTGTTAATAATCTGGAACCTTCTGACTCATTGCCAAACAAGTTATTCATTGCGCCACTGGCCAACACCAGTCATGGAAATTAAGTTAGGAGGATTATTTGTTTTAATCTGATCTTGAGCGCATTTGGAATTATAGCAGATTGTAATTCACCAAAAGGGTGGCA
>JAFMOC010001713.1:0-10667 GCA_019802505.1 Corydoras sp. C115 | reverse complement strand
TGTGTATTGGTTTATATTGTTTTTTATTATTATATATTATATATATTTTATTTATTTTTTTTCCATCTCCGTGGTTGCTGTACAGATATGATCCCCAATAAAAACTTTGCGAAATGGGAAGACGTGCCGAAGCTACGGAGTCATTTCTCACCCGACCCTCCTTCCCTGAGGTCGGGAATAAAATACAGATGTCTGAATTTGGGCGCTCTATTGGTTTGAATCCTAGCAATGGTAGTATGGGTAGTGCTTTAAAAACCACTTTATACACACACTCCCACACACAACACATACACACCCCACAGTTTTTCTAATGTGGCACTATTCACTACAGGCCTTTCCTCCACTTTTAGTCCTTTTTTCAAAAAGATTCCGCTTATCCTCAATTTTGGCCGTAGTTACCATGGCAACGGGGCAGCTGGTGGTGGGAAGGTAAGGCACCAATATATTAGCCTTGTGCCATAGCATGCAGCATGATGCTTTTTGTGACTTGGGTTATGGGAAGTTACTTAAAGTGTTTCAATTCATATTAATCTCAGGTGTTATTCATTTAAACCGTCATATATCAGCGATGAATCAGAAGCTGACATGTCGCTGGGGTCAAACTATCAGGTTGACCGGTTAACTAACATTATTGTATGAAGAGGCAGGCACGATGGACGGAGATGTTATGGGGTAATCTAGGTTGCTGCTGAAGGCCCGATGTGCAAATCACCTTTTGTTTCCTCCTTCCTAACTTAATTATCCTTTGGATTTGCTTGAAGTGCGCCTACCTGGGCAGATGCTGATGGCCTGCCCGGAGGACGCCGTGGCTGCACTGTTTACTTGCAACATTTACATGGAAATGGCACACCCGCATCCCCAAACTCTTCTCAAACTAATTTATGTGGATCCTTATTCAAGGTCCGGCTGGAGAACAAGGACAGGCATGTACCTCCTCTGCTGCCAGAGGCATGGAAAACTGCCTGACCTGTGTGTGCGTGTGTGTCTGTGTGTGTGTGTGTGTGTGTGTGTGTGTGTGTGTGTGTGTGTGTGTGATGCATTGCACAGGGGAAACTTTAGCCATGCCCTTGCCAGCAGAGGACACACTCCATCTCTTCCTCTCTTAGCATCTCTCACATCTGTCACATCTCAGGGCAGTTGAGGGACTGAGGGAATACTCTGTTATTCTGAGTGCTTGTTTATCGATGGTGTGTTGCATGTGCCCTGCTCTTGTGAGATATTATTATATTCCATTATATTAGGGGACTGTTGATCCAAGGCGACGTGTTCCTCCTCCGGAACTGCACTGGTAATTTCATCAAACTCTGCCGGGACCTCCCAGAACTCTGACTGGAGCCCAACTTTGGTTTAACGAATCAAGAAAGAGGCAGAACTCATTTCTGAATATGACCTGGGCCAAAAGAATTTGGACACGTAGACTAAAGAGAAAATAACGTGACCCTTTTGTTTGTTTACATGTCTACCTGTTTTTCTTTCACTTAATCCTTAAGCAGGGTCATGAGGGGAGGAGGTTACCCTATGCTTATCCAGGGGAGGGATACACCCAGAACAGACTGTCAATTCATCGATGGGTACACGCTGACTTACACAGACACACACTTTATTGGGGCAATTTAGATAAGGGCAATTTAAAGCAAGCAATTCACATTGAATCCATGCTTTTGGACTGTGGGTGGAAACCAGAGAACCCAGAGAAAACCCATGCAGACACAGGGAGAATATAGAGATTCAACGCTGAAAGGCAGAAGTACTAACCTCTACACAATCTTGCCTCTGTAAGTTCATATAATTTTGCCAATTTTTAGGTCATTCACTTAAAACTGAATACAAAGTACATATTCACTGCACACAGTCTTTCATATAGAGCAGTCATCTGAGCGAGAATGAATGAGCCTCAAACCCAAAGTTCTGTTTGTCATGAGGCAAGGCATGATGGTATAGGTCAGATCCTGTCCTTGTGCTACTGCACCAACTGCAATGAGGTGATGAGAGAAGCTCCAAACAAGCACTGCCTATTGAGTGATGGGAGCAATGGTTTCAACAGTCCAAATACTCTTTGCCCATATGAACTAAAGATATTGTTTCATCACCTACTGTGGAAGTGAATCAGAATCAGAATACTTTTATTAATAAAATAATGTATTTGTCTGTCCTGTGATGGCTGAGTGCTGAGATTGACTACAGCACTAACCACTGCCCTGATACTTGAATGATGACCAGGCTCACAAGTGAGTCTCCAATACATAATGAAGCTTCACTTGAGTTGATTATTATTCACTGCAGTCTTAAGGACCTTCACTTCTTCAAACTGCTGTGGCAAAGTTGGAAGTTTATGCTGAATCAAAAGCCCTGACCCCCACCCAGCCAGAATCCAGAAAACAGACGAAGTGTGTATACTCCTCGCTCATATACAGTAGCTTTCAATGAAATGAACTCTGTAAAGTGTTTTTCTCGCTCTCTATCATCAGTGTTGTGTATTTAAGGTGGTGATTCCAGATTTAAACTGGCATTCAAGTATAAATAAGTCGTTCTGACCCCATCAGGATTGACCACACGTGGGTTGAGCGCTTTGAAAGCAGGGAGGTTGTTAATAAGAATGCACGCATTCTTGATTCTTTGGTAACAGATTGCTCCGGCTGATTGTACAGTGAAGTGCCTGGAGCAGTGCGTTAATAAATGCTTATGACTGACTCTCAAGGTTCACCACATCATTAAGACATTAGTCTTTTGCAAGTCACTCTCAAATGGAGAGAAATGGATTTGCAGAAAGAGACAAGGCAAGAGGCGAGGTCAGAGTCAGCCTCGATTCTTCAATCCTCAAAACCAAAAGCACAAGTTCAAATACGACACGACAAACACGACAAAAGCTTCACATTCTATGAGTTCTTATTGTGCGTTATTTGTAGGTCTCTGATTAATTTATGACATGCTTATGAGAGAGTGTGGCTGCAGCTCGCACCTGGCAGAGCGATTCTCTGGCAGCAGTGAAGAGCAGTGTAGCTTTTGATTTCTTTATCCCACTTGTTACATCAATTAATCCTGTGTCTTTTTTTATGATCCCGTTCAGGTCTTTCATTTTCCGTGATCATTAACACTGACTGGGCATCTTTTATTAATGATGAACCTTCTTTGTACCATCATTAACATTTAACCCTGAGCGTTTTGATTCTAATATTTCTCTGTTCTTCTATCTGTATTTTATCTTATTTGAAGTAAGAACTAGTGGTAGATTCAAGAGCCCGAGAGCCAGACTAAGGCTTATAGGATTCTATCCTACACCCTGTGCAAGGTGCATCGTGATCCTCAATGCTATCTCACACCTTGTTGAATGTCTATTTTCATGCGTCATTGTTAAATAGCAACGCTACTTGTGAATATATTTACCCCAAAGGGCATGGCTTTCTCGAAATGGGGTGTGTTCAGATACATTTCTAGCATATTGCTATCTTGGCGACAGAGAACGCAGGTGCACCGCTGATGCAAAAACAACCTAGACAGACTTCAACAGTGACGTTCATTACCATTGTGTTGGTAAATCATCAACACAAGCACGTGTCCAACACCAGAACTGAATGCTATTAAATATCACTGCATTTGTACAGAGAATGCATATACATAATCTACACTATACTGTGTGTTCTCTGTTTACAGTAAATTTCACAGAACCTAATGGACCAGCGAATTAAGTACAGGTAGCTGCAGCGCTGAAATGCATTTGGATCTTAAAGGGAACGGCAATTGGCATGCTGATTGGTTTATTGCAAGTTACCCCAAAATAAATCCATAAAGAATTGAGAGAATTTGACATGCCTTTGCATGTTTCAATATTTTTCCTGTCATTACAATAGCGAATGCACACTCGCTCTTAATCAAGCTGCATGGTGTGGATTACTAAAATAGGGCCCTTGGTGTCCATATTCTTAATGATTCATTAAAATATAGAACACAGTAAAATTTCCTTTATAATTTATATTCTGTATATACATTCATTTTAGAAATAGGTTTTTAAGATATTCTTGATTCTTTATATTCCCTTCATCCTCAGGTCCCAGGGCCATCAGTGTCATAACGTTCCAAAGTTCATTGTTTCTAATATCCTGTGTGTCTTTGTTTTCTGGGGTCCTGTCTCCCATGTGCACTGCAGATCTGTCTCCTGTTTATGTCAGTATGGCTCTTAAAATATGACATTTTCTGCAGTAGGTCAGCACATTTTATATCTTTTTTGTTTGGTACTTGTACGTTTATTAGAGAGGAAAAATA
This sequence comes from Corydoras sp. C115, assembly GCA_019802505.1. Classification (NCBI taxonomy): domain Eukaryota; kingdom Metazoa; phylum Chordata; class Actinopteri; order Siluriformes; family Callichthyidae; genus Corydoras; species Corydoras sp. C115. The sequence goes on along the minus strand of JAFMOC010001713.1, from coordinate 6,407 downwards.
TCAGCATCCAGATTCACAACATGGCAAATTTATTTATGTAAACGCCTCAATATCAAAACAAAGCTGGTCAGCTGGCTAACCGTCTCGGCAGAGGGAAAACAGCCAAAAAAACACGAAATGCTCAACAGATGGTCAAGTGCATAAATACATCTAGAGGCAGAAGAGCAAGCAAGGAAATATTGGGAGGACGCAGAGCGGCAAAGGAGGAATATTAAACAGGCATCTGGGGACAATAAGAGAGGAAGGTCACCTCGAGTTATACGACCAAAAGAAAGTTTCATGCAGAGCCAGATAATGGAACACCGCTGGGCTAATTTGAGTGTAATTTATGGTATGACCTTTTGGGCAGAAGGAATTCAGGATTATAATATGCAACAACAGCACTATCTGGTCAGCAGGAAATTAGCGTGGGATTATTGAATATGAATATTACAATTTCACCCCAGCTTCCTCTGACTTTCTTAACACATTCTCACTGACTTTCTTCTCCTGCACAATGAGTACTCATGCCACTCCACAGGAGGTGCTGGGGATAATGAAACTCAGGACTCTTGGTGTGTAGCTTAAGCTGGTTTTCTTTTCCCCCCTCATTGTCATGACGATAAGGAGAGAGCTCATTTATGTAGAGAGGGAGTACAGGTTTGTGCCTACTTATAATAATGCAAACTACAAACCTCTGGCATTCTAATTAAAGCTTAATGCTTGAGGTAAAGAGAGTGAACTTGCTTTCCTCATGCTAACTCCTATACAGAGGAATCAAAGAGCTGTGAGATGCATCAATGCGGTTTGTGATAGGACTATACATACATTCTCATGTTATCTCATTAACTTAATCATGTGTTTTATCCTTTGAAATTTTCTTTTCTATGCTTCCTTTCCCTGGTGATGCCTAACTGACCTTGGCTTCTTTGTTAGCGCAGCCACCGGCAGGTGCATTAATTACCTCCGATCAATGTCCATCGCCGTCAGTATATATATAGATATATATACACTCTGTATATGCATTGTGTAAATGCTGGCTGTCCGCTCAAGGAGGATAGAGTTTTTACACAATAGTTTTTATCCTTTTTTTTTCACTGCCACTTTACATAGTTTTCTTTGGGGATCAGGTTTAGAACACTGTAAAGCCAATAATTGAAAAAGAAACTCCATTGTATTATCTCCTTCACTAAATTTCACAGTTTAAACAGCACAACCAGTATCGTATGATTATCCACCTTTAGACAATCAGATGGCGTCAATCCATGGAACGTTTCCACTGCTTTCCATTTTTATCCCATGTTTAGCATCATGCTTGATGTAGGATTTGCATATAGCTGTTTCATCAAGGAAACCCATGCCATAAAACTTCTAGTATCCAGTTTTTTAATGCTTATGCTAATGCCAGGGGATGTTTTGACCTCTGTAGGTAGTGAGTTGTTAAAAAGTTGCTGTGTTTTATGTATGATGCACCCCAGTATTGGTGACCCTCTCTGTAACTTTGTGCTCTTTAATTATATGGTTGAGTTGCTGTGGTACCTGAATACTTCCACTTTTAATAATACCCCTAACAGCTGACCATGAAATATCTAGGAGGGAATATATTTAGAGAACTTGATACAGTGGTGTCGTATTACAGTACCACGCTTGAATTCACTGAGCAGTTCACAATGTTTATAATAGCAGACTGCATGGATTTATGCAACAGGACTACATAAAATCCCAATACTTTTGTCTATATAATGTACATAGCCATTATCACTCACAAGCTCATTCTTTCTCCACTTATCAAATAGATAAATTTTGTAGTTCTACAATTACATTATGTAGTCCATCTGTTTTTCTCTACATACATTGTTAGTTCCCTTTACTCTGTTCTCTGATGATGAGGACCTGCAGGTATTATTAGGGAGGTGGATGATGGTATGAGTGGATCAACCACCGGTAAGTTTTTGATTAGTGTACTGTTCTCTGTCCAGGAACATTCCTGTGTCGTATCCACACACACTAACAAACCACCACCACCATCAGAGAAAATGCTAAAGAGGACTAACAAAGTATGAAGAGAAACAAATGGAATACAGAATGTAATTGTACGACTATAAAGTCCATCTATATGACCAGGGAAACTGAATAAACAGACAGTGAGTGTAGAAACAAGGAGGTTTGTACCTAATGAAATGGCCAGTGAGTGTATATATAGACCCAGTATTCTGTGTTCTTTTGGATCTTTCATGTCTTGTAGCCTTTATTCCATCAGGCTGCTCTTTCTAAGACCCAATTTTTATGTTTTTTAATGACTGTGTGTTTTGTACAAAGTATTTTTATTGAACATCTTAAGCATTAATACACTGTATGATACAGAAAGCAGATACTACTCAAATGGAAAGATAAGTCCCCTCCAACTTTTAAATGTGGTTTACTGAACTTTTATACAATTTGACTATGGAAAAAAATATGGTATTCTGTAAGAGGTTGTGCTTACAAATTTTTTGATATCTGGCAACCAGTTTTGGATCAAATCAGGAAGATGGGATCCCTCCCTAATTTCATTTTCACAGGAGTAATGTACATATTTTGTAATTTTTTTTCTCTTTTGTAAATACTAATACTTTATGAATCTTTTCAAATTTATATTTGTATTTGTGTAACAGGTGGGGGTTGTTTTGGGTGGGGGGTTGAAATAATGACAAAAAAAAAGTGTATCATACAGTGTATTAATGACTGTGTGTTTTATTGAGGTTATATTTGCTCTTTGTTCTTAGTGCTCGGTGTTGCTTGTACCCTGTGTTCTAAGTGCCCATGGGCCCCTACTGGTTATTTCTCTTTTCAGCATTCTCACAGTGCTTTGTGTTTTAAGCTTCCTTATTGAAGTCATAGGACTCGAAACCTCATGTTTATTGTGCCCTTCATTTCTAGTATTTTCTGCATTCACATGATCAGAAGCCATCCACACAAAAGCATTCGCACATTTCTCGTAGCTTTATTTTTCATGTGGTTTGTGTTTTTAGTACCTGATGCATCTTGGGTCATGTGAGCAATAAAATATACCCATGGTGCTTTAAAGCTTGTATTTATGTGTAAATATGAGTACATTTGTAACATGCACAGCAAAATAGTTAATGTGGGTGATACCGGACCCAACTGCATGAGACATTATTTTAAAATAAACATAATAAAAGCAGGCGGCATGGTGGCTTATCGGTTAGCACGTTTCGCCTCTCAGCGCTAGGGATTCCCGGTTCGAATCCCCATCTGGTGGAGTTTCCATGTTCTCCCCGTGTCCGCTTGGGTTTCCTCCGGGTTCTCCAGTTTCCTCCCACAGTCCAAAAACATGAATCAAGTCAATTGAATTCTCCAAATTGCCCGCATATAGAGTGTGTGTGTGTGTGTGTGTGTGTGTGTGCCAGCGATGGATTGGCGCCCTGTCCAGGGGTCTCTATCTGCCCAGCGCCCAAACGTTCTCCCTGGATGGGCATGGGGAAACCCCACCGTGACCCTACTAGAGGATAAAGTGGGAGATGATGAATGAATTAATGAACATAATAAAGCAATAACAATACACACTGCTGCAACATCATTTCCCCAGCTATGAATTTGTGCAGGTACAGAGAGATCTATCTATTTTTGTGCAGCTCCAGAGAGATCTATCTGTGAAGATGTGAGCCATATATGCAACATATATGCTACGGACCAGATGTATTTGGGACATGTGGGCCATACAGTCATTTTCGTATGACATGCAGCAGGCGTGCATGCCACCACCAATTTCTGGCTCTGTGTTTTCAGGGGATATATGCAGATTGCTTCCATTTTTATGCCTTTATAGTTGGCACAGTTAGACAACAAGGTTAAGCAGCCAAAATTGTGGAAAGAAGAGCTGAAGAAATGAAAAATGACTATAAGGTTAATTTTATCATCAGCGCTGTTTTTTTTTCGGCAGTTTGTCCTTGTTGGCATCACTAAAAAATTACCTTGGAAACCCATAAGTTAATACTAAGTTACAGCTACTATCCTGCAGCTCATGCTGATTATGTTCAGTAAAAGGGAAGCAAGTAGCGGCTTTAAGCTGCTGTTTATCTGACATTAATCATTGAGTTGAGAATTGATTGAAGTTGTACCAGATAACAGTGCTTCTTGTTCCCTAAAACTATTGGTGCTGCAGGATGGATATATGTGTTTGCTCACCACTAATCACCACCATAATCTCCACTACCATGAGAGGGTAGTGGAGGAGATAACTGATTGATGCAAAAGACGTTCATGATGGTGGTGATCTACAGTCAGGTGGCGAAAAGCCAACTCCCATGAGGGAGCTTAATGGTTACTGATTGCTATAGTTTTGGGTTCCAGAAGTTTGTTTTAACATTTATGTGGCGCGAGGGTGTAAATGCTGTAGCCAGTAGATGGGAGCCTGGTTTGGGAGGCAGGTCAGTTGAATGGTTGCACTTGCCTGAAAATAATTACACTAATGACCTGTCTCTCTCTCAACACAGGGAAAAGAGACTGGAAGAAGAGAGACCTGGAACCTCTCTTGTTTGCAGTACACAGGGTCCCGCAAGCTTTCATGGGGTTTTCTCCTTTTGAATTACTATACAGTCACAAACCACAGGGTATTCTTAATGTCATCCGGGAAAATTGGGGAGGATCCTTCATCACTAAAAATGAAAGTATGTTCTTGACTTTGCGAGCAAGGCTACATTCACTGGGTTTCACTCGCACAGGAGAATTTGCTTAAAGCGCAAGAATTCACCAAGCTTCGGGTATTTGTACCGGGAGACAACGTCCTCATATTACTTCCCATATCAAGCTCTAATCTACTCTCCAAGTGGCAAGGACCATGTGAAAGTCACACGACGAATTGGGGATATCAACTATGAGGGGATACGCACAGACAGAGCAGCAGGTGTTTCACCTCAACCTCCTTAAATTATAGAGTGATGCCCTCAATGGCTTTGGCTACAGTGTTTAGGGAGATGGAGGAGCTGGGACTGGAGGTGGATCTAAAAACGGAAAAAATCACCACCTTGTCAAGTAAGTCAAGTAATTTATTTATATAGCGCTTTTTACAACAGTACATTGTCCAACAAAGCAGCTTTTACAGAATGAAAAGCCTTTAAACCCCCAAAAGAGCAAGCCGAAGCGACAGTGGCAAGAAAAAACTCCCTTTTATGTTGTTATTTAAGGAAGAAACCTTGGGAGGACCAAGACTCAATGGGGGACTCATCCTCCTTGAGCGGCCGGGCAGCAACAACAGTGTAGAACAGCCATGTCCAGATACTAAACAAATGGAAAAACTAACAACTAGAAAACTATATATGTGAGTCCATTAGGGGGCGGTCCTGCAGGACCGCCTTGTCAGGATCCATACAGTATTCGTAAGCAGAGCCATGGATCTCCAGGAAGCCGGGGGACACCTCAAAAGAAACAGACAAAGGAAGGGAGTTTAGAGCTAATAATAAAGCACGGCATTTTAATTAATAAGTAATTAATTGACACAGTGCAGCATGTGACTCCGGCATCACTGACTAGAGCAGCATAACTAAAAGAGGCAGATACTGCAGACTCTACATAGTTGAGATGGCGCCCCGGAACAGCATCATTCCAGCGCACACACCCCCCCATTAATGATGAGGTGGGTGAAGAGGTGAAATGCCAGCATACACTGATCAGAGATTACCCCCCAACACAGCCAAGTCTGAGATCTACATCTTTATCTACAGGGGATTAGTTAAATGCAAGATTAAATAAATGTGTTTTTTTTTAATTTATTTTTAAAGATTAATAGTGATTCAGAATCACGAACAGTAACTGGAAGGCTATTCCAAAGTTGAGGAGCCTTGTGGGAGAACGCTCTTCCACCAGCAGTAATTTTATTTATTCTAGGAGCTAAGAATAAGCCAGCACCTTGAGATCGGAGCTCACGTGTCGGCTGGTACAATTGAATCAGCTCACTCAGATACTGTGGAGCCTGGTTATGTAAAATTTTATATGTTATTAATAAAATTTTGTACTCGATACGAAACTTAACTGGTAGCCAGTGCAAGTTTGATAACACAGGAGTTATATGATCAAACTTTCTGGTTTTAGTTCTAAAACTCTAGCTGCAGCATTCTGCACAAGTTGTAATTTATGTAATGATTTATTAGAACATCCTGTCAGAAGTGAATTACAATAATCTGACCTTGTGAGGTAATAAAAGCTATGAATTAGTTTTTCGTGCATCTTGGAGGGAGAGGATATTTCGTAGCTTCGAAATGGTACGAAGGTGAAAAAATGCAATTCTAGTAATATTGCTAATGTGGCTTTGTAAAGGAGAGATCTGAATCAATAATGACACCGAGATTATTTTACAGATGAAACTGGGTCCTAATTAAAGAGTTATCAAGGTTTTAACCATTAGTGTTAGAAGCTTTTGTTAATTATGT
>JAFMOC010001711.1:0-11239 GCA_019802505.1 Corydoras sp. C115 | reverse complement strand
GCGTGTGTAAACGTGAGGAGTCCACAGGGACGGGAAGAGGAACGAGATGTTGATCCGTCCGCCGGATGTGGAGCCGGACGATCGATGGAGCATCTGCTCGGAGATACGGCGCCACGCCTCCCACTGACGGCGGGGAAATGAGAGGAACCGAGGGCCCTTCTGGGAGAACAGAGCTTCAAAAGAGCGTCAACACGGCGCAACAACTACATCCATCCATTATCTTCCGCTTTATCCTCTATTAGGGTCGCAGGGGGGGGGGGGGTTCCCCATGCCCATCCAGGGGAGAACGTCTCGGGCGCTGGGCAGACACACCCAGGACAGGGCGCCAATCTATCGCTGGGCACACACACACACTCACACAGACACACTCTATATGGGGCAATTTGGCGAACTCAATTGACTTGATCCATGTTTTTGGACTGTGGGAGGGAACCGGAGAACCCAGAGGAAACCCACACGGACACGGGGAGAACATGGAAACTCCACCCAGATTGGGATTCCAACTGGGAATCCATAGCACTGAGAGGAGAACATGCTAAACCACTAAGCCAGCATGCCGCCCTCCATCCATTCCATTCATCATTTTCCGCTTTATCCTCTATTAGGGTCGCGGGGGGGGGGGTTCCCCATGCCCACCAGGGGAGAACGTTTTGGGCGCTGGGCAGATACACCCAGGACAGGACGCCAATCCATCACTGGGCACACACTCACTCACACAGACACACTCTATATGGGGCAATTTGGAGAACTCAATTGACCGTGATCCATGTTTTTGGACTGTGGGAGGAAACCGGAGAACCCGGCGGAAACCCCCGCGGACACGGAGAGAACATGGAAACTCCACCCAGATGGGAATTCGAACCCGGAATCCCTAGTGCTGAGAGGAGAACATGCTAAACCACTAAGCCACCGTGCCGCCCTCCTTCCATTCCATCCATCCATTATCTTCCACTTTATCTTCTATTAGGGTGTGGGTGTGGGTTCTATTGGGGGTGTGGGTTCCCCATGCCCACCAGGGGAGAACGTTTCGGACACTGGGCAGATACACCCAAAACAGAACACACACACACTCTATATGGGGCAATTTGGAGAATTCAATTGACCTTGATCCATGTTTTTGGACTGTGGGAGGAAACCGGAGAACCCGGAGGAAACCCACACGGACACGGAGAGTTGACGAGTCACCGCCCAACGAGATAGCAACCGACGTCTAACTGTCTATGCCTGCCTCTGGGTTAGCCACACCCAGAAAAGTACCAGAACACACCATGTTTCAAGACGGCCATGCAGATATCTGGAAGATATATTCACACGGAGTGTTGCTATTCAAACGAAGAACGCAGAACGAAGCTTTAAATTAAATTCATTCATTCATTATCTCCCGCTTTATTCTCTATCAGGGTCGCGGTGGGGTTCCCCATGCCCATCCAGGGGAGAAGGTTTTGGGCGCTGGGCAGATACACCCAGGACAGGACACAACCCTCCCCCCTTTACCCCTTCCACCCCTGAAGCACACTCCATCTGGGGCATTCTCATTTCTGCTGGTTCACTCAGACGTTCTGCTTACTAAGGGTTTTCACGTGAACCATCTCCGCTGCTGCTGAAGGAACCGAAGTCGGGATCACACGGGAAAAATTCCACGTCGGCACCGGTTCTCGTCCGACGCCCGGAACCGAGAGACCTGCAGACGCACGGCGGACGCGTCTGAATTATTCACGAGTGGCTCGCTTCCACATCCTGTTACAGACTCGACATCCACTTCACCACAAGCTTAGAACCGGGAATCGATAACGTCGGGCTTTAAAAAGGGAAGAAACACGCCGTGATGATGACTGAACCATCATCCTTAACGAACCCTCATCCCTAACGAACCCTCATCCCTAACGAACCCTCATCCCTAACGAACCCTCATCCCTAACGACCCTCTGAAAGACACCTTCACTCCACAGAAGATCACTGGCACCATTCATTCATTATCTCCAGCTTTATCCTCTATTAGGTTCGTGGGGGGAGGGGGTTCCCCATGCCCATCCAGGGGAGAACGTTTCGTGCGCTGGGCAGATAGACCCAGGACCGGGCGCCAATCTATCACTGGTTACACACTCACTCACACAGACACACTCTATATGGGGCAATTTGGAGAACTAAATTGACTTGATCCATGTTTTTCGACTGTGGGAGGAAACCGGAGAACCCGGAGGAAACCCACGTGGACACGGGGAGAACATGGAAACTCCACCCAGATTGGGATTCGAACTGGGAATCCCTAGAGCTGAGAGGAGAACATGCTAAACCACTAAGCCACCAGTCTCAAACATGAATTGTCTTTTTTTTTTTTTTTTTTCTTTTTTCCCCCACTCATTCATTATCTTCCTCTTTATCCTCTATTAGGGTCGTGGGGGGGTTCTCCATGCCCATCCAGGGGAGAACGTCTCGGGCGCTGGGCAGATACACCCAGGACAGGGCGCCAATCCATCGCTGGACACACACTCACTCACACAGACACACTCTATATGGGGCAATTTGGAGAATTCAATTGACCCTGATCCATGTTTTTGGACTGTGGGAGGAAACCGGAGAACCCGGAGGAAACCCACGTGGACACGAGGAGAACACGGAATTCGAACCGGGAATCCCTAGCGCTGAGAAGAGAACATGCCAACCACACTGCAAAATAATGCTGTGTCAGCGTTTTCTTTTCTTTTTTTTTATTATTATTTTTTAAATTTTACAATAACATTCTTTTAGAACGGTGGCACAGTGGCTTGGTGGTTTAGCATGTTCTCTGCCCAGCGCCCAAAACGTTCTCCCCTGGATGGGCATGGGGAACCCCGCCGCGACCCTAATAGAGGATAAAGCGGGAGATAATGGATGGATGAATGAATGATTGTAGAGCGCCTCCACCTGGAACCTCCCCCTCATCATGAAACTCTGAGGGCATCCTTCCTCGGTTCCGTCACTCACCCGGACATCGGTCGCGTCCCCGTGCCGGATGTTGCTGCTCCATGTGCTGTGTTCCGTGTTGTTCTCGAAGTGGTGGAAGACCTTGAGGACGCGGTCGGGGGCGGGAGTGGAGCGTTCCGTGCCCCCGCTGAGCCGGGACTTGACGCCGCCGCCCACAGCGTGGCTCAGGCTGGACTCCAGGTACGCCGTCGCCATGCCTTTGCTGTATGCTAGGTGTCGGTCATATTCTGTCAAAAACAAAAAGACGGAGAACATCACGACAAGCTGCAGAACGTACGAGACGTTGTGCTTTACACGCCCACAGGCCAAAAACGGGGACTTAAGGTGAATTGGCTGCTCTAAATTGCCCCTATAAAGTGTGTGTGTGGCCTGTCCTGGTGTATATGCCCAGCGCCCGAAACGTTCTCCTCTGGATGGACATGGGGACATTCCTGCCGGTCCCCCGTGGCGGTGCTTATCTCGCAGCGTTATTAAAGAACTCATTAGGCCTCAGTGTGGAACCTAAAAACCTACACCACCAAAGGTTCCATTATCTTCAGCTTTATCCTCTATTAGGGTCACGGGGGGGTTCCACATGTCCATCCAGGGGAGAACGTTTCGGGCTCTGGGCAGATACACCCAGGACAGGACGCCAATCTATCACTGGGCACACACTCACTCACACAGACACACTCTATATGGGGCAATTTGGAGAACTCAATTGACTTGATCCATGTTTTTGGACTGTGGGAGGAAACCGGAGAACCCAGAAGAAACCCACGCGGACACGGGGAGAACATGGAAACTCCACCAGATTGGGATACAAACCGGGAATCCCCAGCGCTGAGAGGAGAACATGCTAAACCACTAAGCCATCCCATACAATTAATCCATCCATCCATTATCTTCCACTTTATCCTCTATTAGGGTCGCGGGGGGGCGTTCCACATGTCCATCCAGGGGAGAACGTTTCGGGCGCTGGGCAGATACACCCAGGACAGGACGCCACTCTATCACTGGACACACACTCACTCACACAGACACACTCTATATGGGGCAATTTGGAGAACTCAGTTGACCTTGATCCATGTTTTTGGACTGTGGGAGGAAACCGGAGAACGCGGAGGAAACCTACGCAGACACAACGAGAACATGGAAACTCCACCCAGATTGGGATTGGAACCGGGAATCCCTAGTGCTGAGAGGAGAACATGCCAACCACTAAGCCACCGTGCCACCCTAATATATACATGGTGGTGTAGTGGTCAGCACATCCGCCTCTCAGCGCTGGGATCCAAGTTAGGAGCACACCATGTCTCCCCGTGTCCGCGTGGGTTTCCTCCGGGTTCTCCGCTTTCCTCCCACAGTCCAAAAACATGGATCAAGGTCAATTGAATGCTCCAAATTGCCCCATATAGAGTGTGTCTGTGTGAGTGAGTGTGTGCCCAATGATAGATTGGTGTATCTGCCCAGCGCCCGAAACGTTCTCCCCTGGATGGAGGATGGGCATGGGGAACCCCCCCCCACCAACTATAGAATATTAAAATTAGACAGCTGGGTTTCTAAACATTTGTTGCTGTATCCACAGAACATCCATTCGAGCAACACACACCACCACCACCACCACCACACCCCCGTCAGTGTCAATGCAGTGATCTTTAGAGAACCGTACCGCAATCCAGCTACATGCTCACACAGTGTACGCGTTAGAACAATGAGGTGGATTTTTTTAACGGTCCCATGTCCACGGCGCCTTCGTCGTCCTCGAGCGCATCCGCGAGGAAGTATAATCACCGCTCGGGTTCCGTTTAGAACCTCAGCATAAACAGGATTTTCCTTACAACACAAACCTGCCTCATGAATCAGACCTGAGCACCGTACACACTCCAGCTGCTTGCGTGAAATATGGATTAAGGTCAATTGAGTTCTCCAAATTGCCCCATATAGAGTGTGTGTGTGTGAGTGTGTGTGTGCCCAGTGATAGATTGGTGTCCTGTCCTGGGTGTATCTGCCCAGCGCCCGAAACGTTCTCCCCTGGATGGGCATGGGGAACCCCCACCGCGACCCTAATAGAGGATAAAGCGGAAGATAATGGATGGATGGATATAGTGGGCGGTGGTTAGCATGTTCTCCTCTCAGCATTAGGGATTTCCGGTTCGAATCCCAATCTGGGTGGAGTTTCCATGTTCTCCCCGTGTCCACATGGGTTTCCTCTGGGTTCTCCAGTTTCCTCCCACAATCCAAAAACATGGATCAAGATCAATTGAGTTCTCCAAATTGCCCCATATAGAGTGTGTCTGTGTGAGTGAGTGTGTGCCCAGTGATAGATTGGCGTCCTGTCCTGGGTCTATCTGCCCAGCGCCCGAAACGTTCTCCCCTGGTTGGACATGGGGAACCCCCCCGGATGGACATGGGGATTCCCCACCCCCGCGACCCTAACAGAGGATAAAGTGGAAGAATTTCCATGTTCTCCCCGTGTCCGCGTGGGTTTCCTCTGGGTTCTCCAGTTTCCTCTCACAGTTCAAAAACATGAATCAAGGTCAATTGAATTCTCCAAATTGCCCCATATAGAGTGTGTATGTGTGAGTGAGTGTGTGCCCAGTGATAGACTGGTGTCTTGTCCTGGGTGTATCTTCCCAGAGCCCGAAAAGTTCTCCCCTGGATGGACATGGGGAATCCCCCCCCCCCGGATGGACATGAGGAACGCCCCCCCCCCCCGACCCTAGCAGAGGATAGCGAGAAAGTGTTCCCATGTCCTCCCCGTGTCCATATGGGTTCTCTCTGGGTTCTCCAGTTCCATCTCGCAGCCCAAAGCCATGGATATTCGAAGGTGAATTGGCTGCTCTGAATTGCCCCTATACAGTGTGTGTCAGTGGTGTATTAGCGCCCTGTCCCGCCGCGTACAATCAATAAACATTTAAAATAACGTTTAGACACGAAAAGCCTGCGTTCTGCGGCGCTGCGGTAAACATATTAACAGAACCATAGAACTCTAACAGCTGCTCCATCTCCACACACAGCCTCCAGCTCAATTCATCAGGCGGAACGTGGGGGGGGGGGGGACTCTTGGCTCACACTCACTCACACAAACACACTCTATATGGGGCAATTTGGAGAATACAATTCACCTTGATCCATGCTTTTGGACAGTGGGAGGAAAACGGAGAACCCGGAGGAAACCCACACGGACACGGGGAGGACATGGAAACTCCACCCAGATTGGGATTGGAACCGGGAATCCCTAGCGCTGAGAGGAGAACATGCCAACCACTAAGCCACTATGCCATTCTCCATCCATTACATCCATCCATTATTCTCCGCTTTATCCTCTACTAGGTTCTTGGGGGGGGTTCCCCATGTCCATAGAGAACGTTTCGGGCGCTGGGCAGATACACCCAGGACAGGGCACCAATCTATCTGACTCAGACAGAGACTCTTTACTCTATACTCAATCTGGAGAACTCAATTGACTTGATCCATGTTTTTGGACTGTGGGAGGAAAACGGAGAACCCGGAGGAAACCCACACGGACACAGGGAGGACATGGAAACTCAACCCAGATTGGGATTGGAACCGGGAATCCCTAGAGCTGAGAGGAGAACATGCCAACCACTAAGCCTCTATGCCATTCTCCATCCATTACATCCATCCATTATTCTCCGCTTTATCCTCTACTAGGTTCTTGGGGGGGGGGGGGGGGGGGGGGGGGGGTTCCCCATGCCCATCCAGGGGAGAACGTTTCGGGCGCTGGGCAGATACACCCAGGACAGGGCACCAATCTATCTGACTCAGACAGAGACTCTTTACTCTATACTCAATCTGGAGAACTCAATTGACTTGATCCATGTTTTTGGACTGTGGGAGGAAAACGGAGAACCCGGAGGAAACCCACGCAGACACGGGGAGGACATGGAAACTGGGACAGCGCTGACACACAATGCTGAAGCAAAGTCAGCATGAAGACAATAACAAAATGAAACGGAATGATGTCTCTCGGTCGGACACACCCGAACCCTGAACACACTTTCCCTACGATTTGCATGGCTTTGCACAGACGGACCGATCGGTCAGCTTCACAACAGAGGACATGTGTCCTCACAGCAGAACCGAGACGCGAGACAACCTTAAAACCCAGGACATGTGTCCTCACAGCAGAACGGAGACGCGAGACAAGCTTAAAACCCAGGACGTGTGTCCTCACAGCAGAACCGAGACGCGAGACAACCTTAAAACACAGGACATGTGTCCTCACAGCAGAACGGAGACACGAGACGACCTTAAAACCCAGGACATGTGTCCTCACAGCAGAACGGAGACGCGAGACAACCTTAAAACCCAGGACGTGTGTCCTCACAGCAGAACCGAGACGCGAGACAACCTTAAAACACAGGACATGTGTCCTCACAGCAGAACGGAGACGCGAGACAACCTTAAAACCCAGGACATGTGTCCTCACAGCAGAACGGAGACGCGAGACAACCTTAAAACCCAGGACATGTGTCCTCACAGCAGAACGGAGACGCGAGACAACCTTAAAACCCAGGACATGTGTCCTCACAGCAGAACCGAGACGCGAGACAACCTCAAAACCCAGGACATGTGTCCTCACAGCAGAACGGAGACGCGAGACAACCTTAAAACCCAGGACATGTGTCCTCACAGCAGAACGGAGACGCGAGACAACCTTAAAACCCAGGACATGTGTCCTCACAGCAGAACGGAGACGCGAGACGACCTTAAAACCCAGGACATGTGTCCTCACAGCAGAACGGAGACGCGAGACAACCTTAAAACCCAGGACATGTGTCCTCACAGCAGAACGGAGACGCGAGACAACCTTAAAACCCAGGACATGTGTCCTCACAGCAGAACGGAGACGCGAGACGACCTTAAAACCCAGCAAACAAACAACAGGTCGCAAGCTTTGAGACGCTACACCACATTATAATCATCCATTCATTATTTTCAGCTTTATCCTCTATTAGGGTGGTGGGGGGGGGGTCCCCATGCCCATCCGGGGGAGAACGTTTCGGGCGCTGGGCAGATACACCCAGGAAAGGGCGCCAATCTATCACTTGGCACACACTCAATCACACAGACACACTCTATATGGGGCAATTTGGAGAACTTAATTGACCTTGATCCATGTTTTTGGACTGTGGGAGGAAACCGGAGAACCCGGAGGAAACCCACGCGGACACGGGGAGAACATGGAAACTCCACCCAGATTGGGATTCGAACCGGGAAATCCTAGCGCTGAGAGGAGAACATGCTAAACCACTAAACCTCTATGTGCCACCACGTAATCCATCCATCTATTATCTTCCACTTTATCCTCTATTAGGGTTGTGTGTGTGTGTGTGTGTGTGTGTGGGGGGGGGGGGGGTCCCCATACCCATCCAGGGGAGAACGTTTCGGGCGCTGGGCAGATACACCCAGGACAGGACGCCAATCTATCACTGGACACACTGTCACTCACACAGACACACTCTATATGGGGCAATTTGGAGAACTTAATTGACCTTGATCCATGTTTTTGGACTGTGGGAGGAAACCGGAGAACCCGGAGGAAACCCACGCGGACACGGGGAGAACGTGGAAACTCCAATCAGATGGGGATTCGAACCGGGAATCCCTAGAGCTGAGAGGAGAACATGCTAAACACTAAACCACTATACCGCCCAGATAATAATTACATCATCATGATGGTTGGGGTCCAAATACAGGGTCAGCCATGTAGGGTTGGGGTCACCCCCCCCCCCGTCCTGGGTGTATCTGCCCAGCACCCGAAACGTTCTTCCCTGGATGGGCATGGGGAACCCCACCGCGACCTTAGTAGAGGACAAAGCTGAAGATAATGGATGGATATTGGGACGTCCTATTAGAAGTCGGTTCTAAGTGTCCACTCTGTGGAACGTGTCAAGGTCTGAGGTTGGAATGAACATGTGTTGGCTCACAATCTTTAATCCAAAAAGTGTTACTGGACAGGCGGCATGGTGGCTTAGTGCTTTAGCATGTTCTCCTCTCAGCACTAGGGATTCCCGGGTCGAATCCCCATCTGAGTGGAGTTTCCATGTTCTCCCAGTGTCCACGTGGGTTTCCTCCGGGTTCTCCGGTTTCCTCCCACAGTCCAAAAACATGGATCAGGGTCAATTGAGTTCTCCAAATTGCCCCATATAGAGTGTGTCTGTGTGAGTGAGTGTGTGTCCAGTGATGGATTGGCGTCCTGTCCTGGGTGTATCTGCCCAGCGCCCGAAACGTTCTCCCCTGGATGGGCATGGGAACCCCCCCCCACCCCCCGCGACTCTAATAGAGGATAAAGCGGGAGAAAATGAATGAATGAATGAGTGTTACTGGACGTGGCAGGAATGTAGAGGAACGCGGAACACTGGGAAGCGGAACCGAGGGGGGTGGACAGTAATTAGAGGTAATTAAGGAACCTGCTGGAGATTCCACTAACGACGTGCAGCCTTAATAAGCTGGGATAGGACACGCAGCGTGGAGAGAGCTTGATATGATGTAACGCATTCCGTTAATAAAACCGGTTCCCGTGCTCCATCAGTCCTCATGGGGTTCCACCACGTCACACCGGGGTCGATCTCAGCGTTCTGCTGGGGCGCCAGTTAGGTTCTCTCACATCAAACTCCTCCACACGTGTCTATAAGGACCTCGCGTCACATGCGGTCACCGTCATCAGTGTCACCGCATCAGTGTCACTGCAGAACCGACGAGAAACAATCCACCACCCAAATGATATCTGTTCTGTGATGCTCCTGACCAACAGAGAACAGAGAACCAACAACAAAGAACACAGATGGACTACAGTCTGGAATTGTAGTACTACAAAGACCATCTATATGGTAAGTGGAGGACATAGAGAATGGAACAAGAAGGGGGCTTGTCCAAACTTTTGTAGTTCTCCAATTCCAGACTTTAGTCCATCTGTTAGAGTTCTACAGTACATACTGTGTACTCTGTTCTAATGCAGTATGACCCAATAGTACCACCACAGAGCAGGGGTTATTGGGTGGGGGCATTATTCCTATCCCAGCAGTGTCACTAAAACCCCCTCAGCCTTTTGTAGTTCCCCAATTCCAGACTGTAGTCCATCTGTTAGAGTTCTACAGTACATACTGTGTACTCCGTTCTAATGCAGTACCACCCAATAGTACCACCACAGAGCAGGGGTTATTGGGTGGGGGCATTATTCCTATCCCAGCAGTGTCACTAAAACCCCCTCAGCCTTTTGTAGTTCCCCAATTCCAGACTGTAGTCCATCTGTTAGAGTTCTACAGTACATACTGTGTACTCCGTTCTAATGCAGTACCACCCAATAGTACCACCACAGAGCAGGGGTTATTGGATGGGTGCATTAGTCCTATCCCAGCAGTATCACTAGAACCCCCCCGCGCGCAACAAAAAAAAAAAAACCCCCCCCCCCTCCACCCCCGGCACACCTCACCACATCAGTGTCACTGCAGAACTGACAAGAAACAATCCACCACCCAAATGATACCTGTTCTGTGATGCTGCTGACCAACAGAGAACAGAGAACCAACAACAAAGAACACAGATGGACTACAGTCTGGAATTGTAGAACTACAAAGTCCAAAGGACATAGAGAATGGAATGAGAAGGGGGCGTGTCCCAACTTTTGACAGCTTCACTATAAGCCAAACGTATAACTGGACAGTTTAAGGTTCTAGCTCAACTCTAGCAGAACACGTCAGTGACCGAAACAGCAGAAGTAAAGACAACGTGTCCATCTACCTCCGGCGAGGCACATCGGGAAGGGGATGCAGTGGCGCATCTCTTTTCGGGCGGCCGGCCGGCGGCCGTTGCTCTCGCACACCCGCATGAGAACCCGGGTTCCTTAAATCCCAGCGTTCTTAAATCCGACTTGTCCTTTAAGCTCCACCATGCAGCAAGAGTTCCCCTCAGGAAAAGACGGGAGGAGTGGATCAAAGCCCGGCGGCGGCAGATCGGGGGTGTAGTCCGGCAGGAGGGTTGCGGGTTCTGAGCGGTTCCAAAGCTGGGAACCGTGAGGTCCACGGCGTCGTCACGGCAGCCCCAAACGTCCTCAAAGATCCCGACAGATGGGAAAGCCCAGGGAGGACGAGGAACTGTCGGGGGTGAGGAGCAGAGCGGGGTGAGAGGAACGCGGCGTGCGTGTTCCGCGGCTTCTCTGGGGCAACTGCCGGAGAACACGGAGCGGCGGGGGGAGGGGCCAGAGGAGCTCAGCCGAGGCTCATTAATATGCAAATCTCTAGCTCCGCTCGGTCGGTCCTGTTCTCGG